>JBBGZY010000381.1:4157500-4688666 GCA_037952925.1 Lithobates clamitans | reverse complement strand
TTCTACACCCTGCCCAAAACCCACAAACATCTTATGACACCACCCAGCCAACTGATAGTATCTGGTATTGGGTCATTAACTGAAAACGCCAGTAAACTTGATGACACATTCCTCATGCCGCATGTCCTTGGTTTACCCTCATACATTAGGGACACTATGGACCTGCTTAGACACATTGAGGGTGTCCAGATCCCTCCAGATGCCCTCCTTGTGGCCATTGATGTCAAGGCACTATACTCGAGCATCCCCCACGAGCAGGGTGTCCGGATGGCTGGTACATTCTTAATGGAGGAAAACCAGACTACCTGGCCCTTAAACAATTTTATTTTGAGACTTTTGAAATTCATACTTATCAAAAATTATTTTACATACATGGGCCAGCTGTTTTTACAAACCCAGGGAGTGGCCATGGGCACTTCTTGTGCCCCCTCCTATGCAAATCTCTACTTGGGAGGCTGGGAGAGGTTGGTTTTTGGAGATGAATCTTTACAACCATTTTTGAACCATGTGCTCTGTTGGCACAGGTTCATAGATGACCGGTTTGTCATCTGGACAGGCACTAAACAACTTCTAAAGGAGTTCATTCAACTCCTTAATTCTTACCAGTTCAATCTACACTTTACCTTCACCTTTGATGAGTGCAGTATTTCCTTCCTGGGCCTAAAAATTACCAAAAATTCCTTGGGTAAACTCATCACTGACTTGTTCTGTATTCCTACAGCGTGCAACATGCTCCTTCATGCCTCCAGCTCCCACCCCCGCCCTCTGGTTCGCAGTATTCCATACGCTCAGTATCTAAGACAGAGACGTAACTGCACAGAGGACAGGGATTTTTGTACTCAGGCGGATGCCTTACATGAACGTCTGTTGATTCGAGGCTATAGCTGTAATAACCTGAGAAAGACCATTAATAAGGCATTTGCTCGAACCCGACAATCCCTCCTATACGGCTCTCCCCACCCAGACCGACCCTCAACGGTCAAAATTGTCACTAAATTTTCGATCCATCATAATCAACTTCGGAACCTCCTATCAGAGCATTGGCATCTCTTAACTGATCATATCCTGGGCAAATATGTGAGGCCTACTCCTGAACTTGTGTTCAGGAGAGCCACCACCCTCGGGAATAGGGATGAGCTTCGAGTTCGAGTCGAACTCATGTTCGACTCGAACATTGGCTGTTCGCAAGTTCGCCGAACAGCGAACAATTTGGGGTTTTCGCAACATTCGAATTCGAATGCCGCGGAACACCCTTTAAAAGTCTATGGAAGAAATCAAAAGTGCTCATTTTAAAGGCTTATATGCAAGTTATTGTCATAAAAAAGTGTTTGGGGACCTGGGTCCTGCCCCAGGGGACATGGATCAATGCAAAAAAAAGTTTTAAAAACGGCCATTTTTCCGGAGCAGTGATTTTAATAATGCTTAAAGTCAAACAATAAAAGTGTAATATCCCTTTAAATTTCGTAGCTGGGGGTGTCTATAGTATGCCTGTAAAGGGGCGCATGTTTCCTGTGTTTAGAACAGTCTGACAGCAAAATGACATTTCGAAGGAAAAAACCCATTTAAAACTACTCGCGGCTATTGCATTGCCGGTCCGACAATACACATAGAAGTTCATTGATAAAAACGGCATGGGAATTCCCCACAGGGGAACTCCGAACCAAAATTTAAAAAAAAATGACGTGGGGGTCCCCCTAAATTCCATACCAGGCTCTTCAGGTCTGGTATGGATATTAAGGGAAACCGCGGCCAAAATTTTAAAAAAATGACGTGGGGGTCCCCCTAAATTCCATACCAGACCCTTATCCGAGCACGCAACCTGGCAGGCCGCAGGAAAAGAGGGGGGGACGAGAGTGTGGCCCACCTGAACCGTACCAGGCCACATTCCCTCAACATTGGGAGGGTGCTTTGGGGAGGGCTGGGATCTGGGGGTCCTCTTGTTAAAGGGGGCTTCCAGATTCCGATAAGCCCCCCGCAGACCCCCACAACCACCGGCCAGGGTTGTGGGGATGGGGCCCTTGTCCTCATCAACATGGGGACAAGGTGTTTTGGGGGGCTACCCCAAAGCACCCTCCCAATGTTGAGGGCATGTGGCCTGGTACAGTTCAGGAGGGGGGGCGCTCTCTCGTCCCCCCCTCTTTTCCTGCGGCCTGCCAGGTTGTGTGCTCGGATAAGGGTCTGGTATGTATCTGTGGGGGGACCCCACGCCGTTTTTTTTTTTTTTTTGGCGCAGGGTTCCCCTTAAAATCCGTACCAGACCTGAAGGGTCTGGTATGGAATTTAGGGGGACCCCTACGTCATTTTTTTTTAAATTTTGGCCGGGGTTTCCCTTAATATCCATACCAGACCTGAAGGGCCTGGTATAGAATTTTGGGGGACATCCACATCATTTTTTTTTTTAATTTTGGTTCGGGGTTCCCCTGTGGGGAATTCCTATGCCGTTTTTATCAATGAACTTCTATGTGTATTGTCGGACCGGCAATGCAATAGCCGCCAGTAGTTTTAAATAGGTTTTTTCCTTCAAAATGTCATTTTGCTGTCAGACTGTTCTAAACACAGGAAACATGCGCCCCTTTACAGGCATACTATAGACACCCCCCAGCTACGAAATTTAAAGGGATATTACACTTTTATTGTTTGACTTTAAGCATTATTAAAATCACTGCTCCTAAAAAAACGGCCGTTTTTAAAACTTTTTTTTGCATTGATCCATGTCCCCTGGGGCAGGACCCAGGTCCCCAAACACTTTTTATGACAATAACTTGCATATAAGCCTTTAAAATTAGCACTTTTGATTATTCATGTTCGTGTCCCATAGACTTTAACGGTGTTCGCGTGTTCGAACAAACTTTTTTCCTGTTTGCATGTTCTGGTGCGAACCGAACAGGGGGGTGTTCGGCTCATCCCTACTCGGAAACAAATTCACAAGTAGTCACTACAGGGCCCATCCACGTCAGATAGAGGGTCCTCATGTCACCTTCAAATGTGGTCATTGTCCAAGCTGTCCGTGGATACAGGAAGGACAAACTTTCACCCTCCCTAATGGGGAAATCTCTTCCCCTCTACAGCATGCAAATTGCGGAACTGGAGGGGTCGTATACCCGATGGTTTGTGTCTGTAAGGCCTTTTATGCAGGCAAAACGATCAGGGAATTAAGATAAAGACTGGGTGATCACCTGTACTACTAACTAATGGCAAGCTGAACCCAACCTGAATTTGTGAAATTCTTCATCCTGGAAGTTATTCCAGAAGACCTGAGAGGTGGCGATTGGGATTGTGAAATCCCAAGACGAGAGTCTATATGGATTAAACAACTCAACGCTCTCATACCTCCGGGTCTCAATGAAGCACACTCATATAAATATTTTTTATAATATAATTTATGTTCTCAAAGCTTTTTTGTTATCTTCCTCTCCTCAATCCTTGAATTCCTTCTCTAAGAGTTTTTTGGCAGCTTGTGTCTTGGTCCTTTCGTGCTTTCTCTGCTTCATTCCACTACCCAGCTTGACCCAGCTTCCCTAGTATACACCATTGACTCTTACTTGAGAATTCTAGCCCCACAGATGTCTGTTTATTAACAATATTTGTATCCTTTAATACTGCTAGAGTAAGTATGGTGAGATGATTTCGACTGAAGAACTTTTTTGTAACTTTGTAAATTATTGTTCATTAATCATGCAGTTATGTCCCATTCCAGAGATTTGGCGGTATTACCGCCGCTCTCCGGTCTCTATGGCACATTTCCTGTTTGACTACTTTATCTGCTAAAAACTTTCAATTTTGGTATTGTAACCTGCGTGCCTCTCCAATTATGACAGCGGCTTGAGGAGTTTATTCTACCCCAAGTGGCGGACTTGTGCCACTGCAGGACTGGGCGGACCTCCTTACTAGCTGGTCCACCCTGTTCTTCCCCCTTATGATGCTGCCAGCATCATTCCTTTTGAGGGTCGCACAATTCGTTACTCGCACATGCGCACTGGGAGAGTCGGACTCGGTGACCTCAATGCCTGACGTCAGCCTGGTGCCCATATGTATTTCCAGGTTGGGGGCATTTAAGGCGAACTTTTGGTCGCCTATATTGAGATGGCAGATATCCAGGAATGCATGCTCTCTAGTTTCAGGAAGGTAAGTCCTCTATGACGCATGTGCCAGCACCAAGTACCTTTTCTCGCCTGCTGTGCTTTGTTTGGTCAGCAGTCGCTTTCCTCTCAATCAGGAAAGCGCTTCATGATCTCATACCAACAGCAGGCTATGGGATTTCCCTACGGGAGCTATCTGCCATTGATTAATCACCATTGTTTGCTTAACCTTTATTTTAGACTACTGCAATACCATCCTGATCAGCAGGCACCAATAGACTGTACTGACTGCCGTCTAGCAGCAGTCTGTTGGGACTGATCTGGAGGGCATAGCTCAATCCCGGTTGTCACATTGATTCAAGTTTATTATTGGGTGGGTAATCTCACAACCCAGTTCATGCACTTAACCCTTCTCTGGTTATGGTTTCATTAAGTTCTTTTCACACTAATGTTGGCATTGGCTACTGGCTTCCTTTCCCTCACTCCCTGGTCCCCCCCTTCCCCTCCCCCTTTCCTAATCCTCACTTTTTTCTTTCTCACTTTCTCCCCCCTTCCCCCCCTTCTTTCCCATCCTTTTCTCCCTCACTCTTTCTCTTTTCTTCTCCTTTTTTCTTCCTTCCCACCTCTTTTCCTTGTCTTTTCCTTTTTCCTCCCTCTTTTTCTCCTTTCTCTTTTCACTTTCTTTCATTCTCCCTTCACTTATTCCCACTCTATTGTTTTTCCATTTCTCTATTCAACCTTCCAACCCCCCCATCCTCCTTCCCATATACACTCCCTTCCTCCTTCTTTCTCAATTCCGTGCACTCTCTTCCTATTCACCCTGTGCATTGGCTTCATGCTGGAACCCACCTTTAATTGATTAATTACACTCCATTTATATACTTTCAGTCCGTCCCAATAGCCTCCCGTCTTCGCCCCCAGGGGGGATCACCCCTTTGAGGGTGTCTCAAATGATGCCGTTTACTGCCCAATGGGCCTTCATTGATGAGTCACGTGGGATTTTCTCCAATACTCCAAATTAAATGTGTTACTGATAGTTTTGCTATTATTTAGATTTCCATGATATTGTAACTATGAGATTGTATTTTTCCATAGATGTTTTGGTTGACGCCTCCTGAAGAAACGGCATAGGCCGCGAAACTTGTTGAGGACCACATCTACACCTACATCACTGTGTCTCCACATACCTGTGGGGGCCTTTAAAACTGTTTTTAATGTTAAATTCGTGTGCTATTTTTGCAACATTTACTTACCTGTTCTTGTTGTAATTTGTGTATTGTCTGTTTATCTTGTAATAAATGCTATATTTTTTTATAAATTCCCTGTTGTATCTTTAGGTACCGAGATAGTCCTAACCACCATTGGTGACCGAGGGCATTGTTTGGAGTAGCCCTTGACTAATCTCCCCTTTCTCCATTATACAATGCAGCACAACAATAACAACACTAAAGCATTCGAACCATGTATGGGCAGGCTGAATATACCCAAGTTGATTGAGCGATCGACTTGGGTACAACCAGCCTGTCTGATTTTACATGTGATTATTGCTAGTTACAGCCGCTAGCAATAATCACTGTGTTTTCCCGGAATGAGAGGGATTCCCCCATGAACACAGACTGTGGGGAAATTAAGCATTTTTCTTGCAAATCGACCGGCTTAACTTGGGCAAGTGATTAGAGATCTGAAAGCATGAAAAGGTAACATGTTGAATTTACCCAATATCCCCGGATATATTATAACAAGCTAATCTGTTTAAAAAGTACAATTATCCTTTACATAAATAATGTTTTGGTTCATTTAGGGATACACTGCTTTCATTGAGAGGAAGAGACAATACTTTATTGATTTATTGTGAGGAATATATAGTCATATAAAAAAAGCAAAATTAAGTTTATTTTTCTAGCTTTTTTTGCATACAAGAGCATTTGAATTCCTTTCACAACCTCTACTTGTAGTTTTTATATCAAACTAGAAATCATTATAGGAGTACAAAGTATTTAATTAATTTGATTGTTATAAACATTTCTCCTAAATAACATTATTTGCTCAAGCATTGCTATTTCATTACCCTCCTGGCTGAGTGCATGGGGATTATTTATTATAAATTATGTCCTTTAAGGATGAGAGGTGAATCATTTTTAAAGCAAAGCTCCATCATCCAGAGACTACCAATTGTAACTAATGGTGTGTGTTACTTTATGATATATATTATTGCTCATTTGGGAACAAATGGCTTATTTCATTTGGAACCAAAATTGAGTCAAAGTTAAAGATTTAAATAAATAGGTTATGTGCTGGAGGAGATGGCTCTTGCATTGTGTGACTAGATGCTAAATTAAGCAGCTATAAATAAAAGGAATCTAAAATCTTAGTCCACCTAGAATATTTGCTTAGATTTGACTTAAATTGAAGGCTTAATAAACCCTGTGTTGTTTTATTAGGTAGCTGGTGGTTGGATGAATTAACCAACCACAGTTACTTATGTCTCTGAAACCCCAAAAGCAAGATAAATTAGTTCCTAGTTCCACCTACCTACATTTCAAGAGGGTATGCAGCTGAATAAATCTTACTCAGTAGTTGTAGGAGTGTGCTGTCAGTGTGTGGGGAGTCTCTATAAAAGATATAGGAAGCAGAGATGTAACTAGAACCTTCAGGGCCCCAGTACAAGCCATGAAGGCCCCTGCCTGATGGTGGGATCAGTGGCAGTGGTGGTGGTGAGGGGGAACGGGATCAGTGTCAGTGCTGAGGGGGATAGAATGAGTGTCAGTGCTGGTGGGGGGATGGGGATCAGTGCCAGTGCTGGTTGGGTTGATGGGATGAGTGGCATTGGTGGTTGTGGTGAACGGTACCAGGATCAGTGGCAGGGCTGGAGGGATGGGATGAGTGGCAGTGGTGGGGAGGGGGGAATGGGATCAGTGGCAGTGCTGAGGGTTGATGGGATGAGTAGCAGTGCTGAGGGGAATGAGATCAGTGGCAGTGCTGAGGGTTGATGGGATCAGTGGCAGTGCTGAGGGTTGATGGGATGAGTAGCAGTGCTGGGGGGAATGGGATCAGTGCCAGTGCTGGGTGGAGGGGAGATTGTGATCAGTGCCAGTGCTGGGAGGGAGATGGGATCAGTGGTAGTGCTGGGGGAATGGGATCAGTGAAAGTGCTGGTGGGGGGTTTGGATCAGTGACAGTGCCAATGCCAGTGAGGGGGTGGGAACAGTGGCCTTGGAACTCCATGCTTATTGTCTCTCCCTCCAGGCTTCACATGTCTCCCCACATAGCGGAGACCTCCCCTAGCCCCTCCACTTTACTCTAATGGGTCAGCTGGCTCTTACAGTTCCCCCCCACACCATGCCCATCTGCCTGCTGCTGCAAACTCAGAGAGGCTGGGTTGGTCCCACAGTGGTTACTGTGGCAGTGATAGTACACTTTCCCATCATCACCTCTGCAGCAACGGCCCCCCCACAGCTGCAAAACTACCAGGAATCGGTCACAAGTGCAACCTTTGTGACCCTGGTAGCTCCGCAACTGATAGGAAGGCAATGTATAACTCAGCCCTACCCATAACTGAAATGTTACTCTTGAAAAGACTGACCTTCAAAGTTAGATACATTGTTAGATACATTTCCTAATGTGAACAAGTACTTATTTTTTATTATTCAGCATTACCAAAATGTCATATTGTATGTTAAGTATATATACTGTCTTGAGATACAATAAACTAAAACCATGGTCCTAACCCTGGGTTACACGTACTTGAGGAGTATACAGCAGTACTCTTGGAGGTATGCAAAAAATGTATGCTAATGGTGGAAATGAAAAAGAGGAGTTACTTGCACTTACACAAATGAAGACATCAAAGGCATATCTGTGGGTCAAATAGGTTATCCTCGAGGGGAGCCAGCTATCTGGTTTCCCAGCATTCAGGGTTATGGAGCTTGTGCAGGACACTGAATCCAAGACAGGAAGTGGAGGAGATCAAGGCTGCCTGGTGTGGACCGCACAGAGGTAAATGACGTCACCTGGTGGGTGGACCTCCGTGTTGGAAGGACAGGAAGCTAGGGTACTTGCTCGAAGCATACAGCTCCTTCTACTGGCCTGACAGTTCATGTGTACTTAACTGAAATACAATCTGGCCGCGACCGTGGAACTAGAAGGGCCAGCGGAACTTGGCCATGTGGCAAGCATATTAAAACAGGTGCAAAACCATATACACAGCATATAAATGAACATAACATTAAGATTACTTCATACAGGAACATAATTATTAGGAATATTAAGAGTATCTGGTAAATGAATATTGAATATTAGAAATCATCTACATCATGACATACTGTATATAAGTAAAAATTTATGAATATGTGCATATATTAGATCAGGAGGGGGGAGATTGGGGAGGGGGGAGATTGGGGAGGTGGGTGAGGGGGAATGAAAGGGGGGGAAGAAAAAGAAGGGGAGGGGGGAAGAAGGGGGGGGGGTTGGGGGGGGGTTGA
This sequence comes from Lithobates clamitans, assembly GCA_037952925.1. Classification (NCBI taxonomy): domain Eukaryota; kingdom Metazoa; phylum Chordata; class Amphibia; order Anura; family Ranidae; genus Lithobates; species Lithobates clamitans. Next base: position 4,680,107 of record JBBGZY010000381.1, on the reverse strand, counting down.
AGGGGAGTGGTACATATTTCGTATGAAACATTTTATTTAAAAACGATTTCTAAAAATGAAATCTAAGAACAAAATCTAAAGACTAAAAACATATTGGTTCATAAGTCATAAGAAGAAAAGACAAGAGAAAGGAACACATAGATCTTCTACAAATGTATTCTATGGGATAGTTTACTTACTACTGATCTCAGAACCACCACTCCCAGGATAGGGCTATGAGATTCCAGAATAATCTATGACCATTAAGGTCCGGTGTAGGGAATAATAAATAATATAGTGAGAAATGGAACACCGGAGAACATTGAGCATTACATGCACTATAATGGTACTATACATGTTACAGTATCGTGTGGATTTCAATCTCCTCATTGAGTCCCCCAGGGGTGAGGGTATTAATGGAATAAATCCAGAATGTTTCTTGTTGACATAAACAATTGTAGTGTTCTGCAGCAGGTAAACTATTGGGAATTGATTCTATCATACTTTTAGGCCTGCTGTGGATTGATGATGTTTGGTTAAAAAGAGTTTGAGGACACTGTGCATGTCACAGCCTTCCTCAATAAACCGTCTGTGCTCGCCAAAGCATTTACGTAGGGTACGGATAGTCCTCCCTATGTATAATAGGCCACATGGACAAGTTAGACAATAGACCACTTACTCACTTAAGAGCAATATGGAATTATTTGATTGTGTAGGTCTTGTCTTTAGCTCTGAAGATTTTTTGACCATGCTCTATGAACTGAAAAGTAGGCATAGTTTTTTTCCAGCATTGAAACATGCCCACCAGAGGTATTAAGAGAATGTAGTTTTTATGTATGGATTGGGAAGGTTTCATTTTGCTCAATGCAATTTTACATTTATTATTTTTGGCCTTACGGTAAACTTTGGGTTTAGGTATGATGACATCTTTTAAGAAGGGATCCTCACGGGATCCTCAAGAAGGATGGACCCAATCCATACATAAAAACTACATTCCCTTGATACCTCTGGTGGGCATGTTTCAATGCTGGAAAAAACTCTGCCTGACTTGTCAGTTCGTAGAGCATGGTCAAAAAGCTTCATAGCTAAAGGTAAGACATACACAATCAAAAAATTCCATACTTGCTATGGTGAGTACGTGGTCTATTGTCTAACTTGTCCATGTGATCTATTATTATACGTAGAGAGGACTATCCTTACCCTACGTAAACGCTTTGGTGAGCACAGATGGTTTATTGAGGAAGGCTGTGACATGCACAGTGTCCCCAAACACTTTTTAACTAAACATCACCAATCCACAACAGGCCTAAAAGTGTGGGTGATTGAGTCAATTCCCAATAGTTTACCTGCTGCAGAATGTTACAAACGTTAATGTCAACAAGAAACGTTCTGAATTTATTCCCTTAAAGCGAAGTTCCGCTTAAAAAAAAAAATTAAAAGTCAGCAGCTACAAATACTGCAGTTGCTGACTTTTAATAATCGGACACATACCTGTCCTAGGGTCAAGCAATTCGGGGGCTCGAAGCCCCGCTCGTCTTCCCCTCCGCTTGGTGGCGCTGGCATTGTAACTGTGGGCGCACCAGCTGTGGCTTCACAGCCGGGCACCCACTGCGCATGCTCGAGCCGCGTCGTACGCCGTGGCTGGCCGCGCAATCATCTGGGACCTGTGACGTGTCCCAGATGATTGCCTAGAGGGAGGGGTGATCTCCCTTCCTGTGCCAAGGGAAGTGACGTCAGGAGCCCAGGCACTGAAGGAGGCAAATTTTGAGGGACCATAGCAACAGGCATAAAAAGGTAAGCAAATGGTTTTTTTTACATTTATTTCATGCACATTAATGACATTTTTTTTTTGGGTGGAACTCCACTTTAATACCCTCACCCCTGGGGGACTCAACGAAGAGATTGAAATCCACACAATATTGTAACATGTATAGTACCATTATAGTGCATGTAATGCCCAATGTTTTCTGGTGTTCCTTTTCTCACTATATTATTTTTTATTCCCTACAATGGACCCTTATGGTCATAGATTATTCTGGAATCTCATAGCCCTATCCTGAAGATGGTGGTTCTGAGATCAGTAGTAAGTAAACTATCCCATAGAGTACATCTGTAGAAGATCTATGTGTTCCTTTCTCTTGTCTTTTCTTCTTAAGGATTATGAACCAATATGTTTTTAGTTTTTAGATTTTGTTCTTAGATTTCATTTTTAGAAATAATTTTTAAATAAAACATTTCATAAGAAATATGTACCACTCCCCTCCAACCGCCCCCCCCCCCCTCAACACAACCCCCCCTCCTTTTCTTTTCCTTTCCCCCCCCTTAATGCCACCCCCTCCCCAATCTCCCTACCCGCCTGATCTAATATATGCACATATTCATTCCTTTTTACTTATACAGTATCTCACAAAAGTGAGTACACCCCTCACATTTTTGTAGATATTTTATTATATTTTTTCATGTGACAACACTGAACAAATGACACTTTGCTACAATGTAAAGTAGTGAGTTTGCAGCTTGTAAAAGTGTCAATTTGCCGTCCCCTCAAAATAACTCAACACAGAGCCACTAATGTCTAAACCGCTGGCAACAAAAGTGAGTACACCCCTAAGTGAAAATGCCCACATTGGGCCCAAAGTGTCAATATTTTGTGTGGCCACCATTATATTCCAGCACTGCCTTAACCCTCTTGGGCATGGAGTTCACCAGAGCTTCACAGGTTGCCACTGGAGTCCTCTTCCACTCCTTCATGACAACATCACGGAGCTGGTGGATGTTAGAGACCTTGCACTTCTCCACCTTCTGTTTGAGGATGCTCTACAGATGCTCAATAGGGTTTAGGTTTGGAGACATGCTTGGCCAGTCCATCACCTTTACCCTCAGCTTTTAAAGCAAGGCAGTGGTCATCTTGGAGGTGTGTTTGAGGTCATTATCATGTTAGAATACTGCCCTGTGGCCCAGTCCCCGAAGGGAGGGGATGATGCTCTCCTTCAGTATATCACAGTACATGTTGGCATTCATGGTTCTCTCAATGAACTGTAGCTCTGCTGTGCCGGCAACAATCATGCAGCCCCAGACTATGACACTATCACCAGCATGCTTGACTGTAGTCGAGACACACTTGTCTTTGTACTTCTCACCTGGTTGCGGCCACACATGCTTGACACCATCTGAACCATATAAAGTTTATCTTGGTCTCCTCAGACCACAGTACATGGTTCCAGTAATCCATGTCCTTAGGCTGCTTGTCTTCAGCAAACTGTTTGTTGTGCATCATCTTTAGAAGAGGCTTCCTTCTGGGACAACAGCCATTCAGGCCACTTTGATGCAGTGTGCGGCGTATGGTCTGAGCACTGATAGGCTGACCCCCCACCCCTTCAACCTCTGCAGCAATGCTGGCAGCACTCATACATCTATTTCCCAAAGATAACCTCTGGATATGATGCTGAGCATGTGCACTCAACTTCTTTGGTCGACCATGGCCAGGTCTGTTCTGGCCATGGTCTGTCCTGTTAAACCACTGTATGGTCTTGGCCACCATGCTGCAGCTCAGTTTCAGGGTCTTGGCAATCTTCTTATAGCCTAGGTCATATTTATGTAGAGCAACAATTTATTTTTTCAGATCCTCAGAGAGTTCTTTGCTATGAGGTGCCATGTAGAACTTCCAGTGACCAATATAAGAGAGTGAGAGCAATAACACCAAATTTAACACTCCTGCTCCCCATTCACACCTGAGACCTTGTAACTCTAATGAGTCACATGACACCGGGGGAGGAAAAATGGCTAATTGGGCCCAATTTGGACATTTTCACTTAGGGGTGTACTCACTTTTGTTGCCAGCGGTTTAGACAATAATGGCACTGTGTTGAGTTATTTTGAGGGGGCAGTAAATTTACACTGTTACACAAGCTGTACACTCACTACTTTACATTGTAGAAAAGTGTAATTTCTTCAGTATTGTCACTTGAAAAGTTATAATAAAATATTTACAAAAAATATGAGGGGTGTACTCACTTTTGTGAGATACTGTATATGTCATGATGTAGATGATTTCTAATATTCAATATTCATTTACCAGATACTCTTAATATTCCTAATAATTATATTCCTGTATCAGTTGAACTTAATGTTATGTTCATTTATATGCTGTGTATATGGTTTTGCATCTGTTTTTAATATGCTTTCCACATGCCCAAGGTCCACTGGCCCTTCTAGTTCCATGGCCGCAGCCATATTCTATTTAGGTTGCTTGTACACATGAACTGTCAGGCCGGTAGAAGGATCTGTATGCTCCAAGCGTGTAGCCTAGCTTCCTGTCCTTCCAACACCAAGGTCCGGCCACTGGGTGACGTAATTTCCCTCCTTGTGGTCCATGCCAGGCAGCCTGGATCTCCTCCACTTCCTGTCTTGGATTTAGTGTCCTGCACAAGCTCCACAACACTGAACGCTGGGAAACCGGATAGCTGGCACCCCTCGAGGAGGACATATTTGACCCACAGATCTGATATGCCTTTGATGTCTTCATTTGTGTAAAAACATTACTTTGCGCTATTAAATAATCTTTTGTGTTTCTCACAGAGTATTCCGGATACGCTCTGGAGATGGCTGGCACCTGAATATACTTAAGTACATATGGACAAACCCTTATTGCAATAAGGACAATATTACCTACATAAACAAAATTAAACTATTATGCAGGCTTCTCCATTGTTATGCGCTGGGTAATCTTTTCTCTCTCATGGTGGAAATGAGACAGTGGGGAGTAAGGGACAACAGAAGTAATGGTGTTTTTTTATTTTTCTAGTGGTAGAAAAAGCCTGCAGGTGGTAGGGACTCAGGGACTTCTGTGGTCAAGGAGTTTTGTGTAGAGTTCATCTGGTACAGTAATCAAGTAGCCATGTTTGACAACACTACATATGCAGTACTGGCTTACACTTAAGTCACTCCTCTAGTAGAGTGATATGCCCTGCTCCTCTCTGAGATTAGATGCCAAGAGCCTCCCCCCACAACCAGAAGTCAAGGGTCCCTCCACTCTTCCTTACATCACAGTGGGGGCAGAGCTGGGAAGCAGAAACTGCAGGGTCTGGAGGAGGACCAGAGGAGGGCTGGAGTCTTCTGAATGCGGAGGGGGTGGAGACGAGGGGGTGCTGCAGCTGCACAGAAAGGAGCAGGACCTGAAGGAAGAATTCTGTCTTCCTCTTTGCTGCTGACTGCTGAGACAGGGGGTGGTGGAGATGAGGGGGGTGCTGTAGTTGCAGGAGAGATGTGAGGGCCACTTGAAATGACCTGGAGGGTCGGATTCAGCCTGGGGGCCTTGTGTTTGACACATGTGACTTAATGGTTCTTGGAATTTCAAGCAGTGTCCTGTGTCCTGAATTCTGTCAGTCCTGTGCCCAGTGTCCAGAGACCAGTGTCCTGAATTATGCCCTGTACACACGACCGGACTTTCCAGCAGACTAGGTCTGACGGTATTCCCGACGGACTTTCGGCGGACTTCTGATGGACTTTCCAAACGAACGGACTCGCGTACACATGACCGGACTTTCCGGCAGAATAGGTCTGACTGGCGGACTTTCGACGGAGTTACGGTGGACTTCAGAATGAATGGTCTTGCCCACACGCGGACTAAAGTCCGTTCATTTTGAACGTGATGAGATATGACGGGACTAGAAAAGAAAGTAAATCAGGCCACTTTTATCGGTGAGATTAACACCTTGCGAGCCCCGTCGCGGAGCATACCAGGCCCTCAGGTCTGGTATGGATTTTAAGGGGAACCCCCTACGCCAAAAAAAACGGTGTGGGAGTCCCCCCAAAATCCATACCAGGCCCTTATCTGAGCACGTAGCCCGGCCAGTCAGGAAAGGGGGTGGGGACGAGCGAGCCGCAGGGTGCCCCCCTTCCCCAAAGCACCTACCCCCCTTGCGGGCATGCAGCCTGGTACAGTTCAGGAGGGGGGCGCTCGCTCATCCCCACCCCCTTTTCTGACCGGCCGGGCTGTGTGCTCGCATAAGGGTCTGGTATGGATTCTGGGCGGACCCCCACACCGTTTTTTTGGCATAGGGGGTTCCCCTTAAAATCCATACCAGACCTAAGGGACATTGTCGCCTCTTTCTCGCACTTGCTGCAATAGGAAAATGTGTTTTTCCTATTGCAGCGAGCGCGAGATGTATAGTACCCTGTCGCCGAGAACCAGCGCGAAACATTCTCGCGGGCAGGTGATGTAGCTGCCCTTGCATCGTATTTGGTCCGTCAGACCAGTATACAGATGAACGGGCTTCCCGATAGGAACTGGTCCGGCAGGAAGATTTGAAACATGTTTCAAATCTAAAGTCTGTCGGATTTTCGACTGAAAAGGTCCGTCGGAAGTCCGATGAAGCCCACGCATAGTCGGAGTCTAGTGTCCAGAGATCAGTTTTCAGAGTCCTGTGTCAAGAGTCCAGAGTACAGTGTTTTGGGTCCTAAATCAACCTAATAGTGTCCAGATTCTTAAGTCCAGTGTCCATGGTCCAGAATTTAGAATGCAGTGTCCAGACTCCAGTAACCAGAGTCCTGAGTCAAGAATCCATAGTCCAAAGTCCAGTGTCCATAGTTCAGAGGAATCAGTATCCCAAGTCCAGGGAAGTCAAGTGTTCAGGGTCCTGAGTCCAGAGGCACCCTGAGTCCTGCTTGCTGAGCTGGATGGCAGATGGAGAGCCTCCTAAATAGTCAAGACAGCCAAAGTGCTACTGCTAGAGTTGTTGAGTAACATCACACTGTTAATTAGTGCATATTATACAAATTGTATATCTTTGGTGTGCCACATCCATTGGCACTCTTTCAGCACATGCCACAACCACTAATATGATTTGTCGCAGTTGTTCTTTTCACACTGCTATTAACCTTGCCCCCTTCTCCACCCCTACCTCACCCCAACAGGGGGGAGTACAATTTCTGGAAATGGGATGCCAAAGGGTACCCAATTGAAAAAGGTTTGGTAACCACTGTACTAGAATATACTCTAATATATACTAGTTCAAGCAGACCTGTACCTTTTAGGACTGACTATGTCAGCTGCTCATTGGCAGGTACAGTAAAGGGCAATCACATTATTTTGCAGCCAATCCCAAGCTTTGCAACAGTAAAACAGTGTAAAAGCTACCATATGTTAGAATATTTGAGGTTTATTAGTATGGGACCTTTCCTGACCTCATTCTGAAAATGCTAGTTGCCTTATGATAGCTGACCCACTGACATCAGTAGTGTTTGACTCCAAACAAATTAAAAAGTCAGAGAAAAGTTTGCATACTTGTCCTGGGCCAGTGACTTGAATCAATAACCTAAGAGGATCAACATGACAGCAAAGGAACTAGCATTCTTCATAAGATAATGGTAATCCACGGATCGAGATCTACTCGTCAATCATTGGCAGGTGATTGGTAAATCATGCCTCAATCTTGCCATCCCTCTGTATGAAATATTCTTCCTTCACATGCAGAACAATAGAGGGCAGCAATATACCTATATGTCCTGCACTGATCCATGCTGGCCCTTCTCTCCTGACTAACACAGGCTCATATATGTGCCATCACATGAGATGGAGGAGAGAAGAGGTCTGGCAGAGATTAACGCACCAGAACAAATAGCAATAAGTCCTACAGCTTGCCTGTGCTGCTCTGCATATGGGGACAAATCACAGTCTGCCCTACACCAGTACCAGGTGTTCTGCCTTCATGATGGACTCCTCCATCAGACTTCCGGGGTGACCAATTGTTCCCAAAACATGAAAAAAATGTGAATAAAAGTGAATGCTTCAATGAAGCTAACGGTAGGTTGTTTAAAGATTTATTCATGCCATCCTTGCTTTTTGTTGTGGCCTTAATAGTTCTTTTCTTTTTTTTTTTAACCCCCGCCATACACAAATACGTGGCCTCTCTGCGCCTGGTCCCTAGCACCAAGGGGTGACATATTTGCGTTAATTGCCCCCAATACACCTGTGCAAAAGAGAGAGTGCGTGCTGCATGCTCCCGGCACAGTTACAGTCACTTTACCGAATGCTCCCGATCGCTCCTTGTGATACAGAGTTTTCGGACCACGTGACCACCGTGATAGTTAATCACGGTCGTCACATGATATTAAGCCATGCCCCGCCATCATAAACCTCTTAAAGGGCCGGGAGGCACCAGCACCAAGAGGTTAATGGTTCTGCTGATTTAAAAATAGATGTCATGAATACTCATGCTTTTGACAGCCTTTTTCTGTTTATTTAGTAATGGGTAATAAAAATGTGACAGATATGATAAAAAAGTGACATGGTTCATATCCTGTAGGAATTCTAAGATCATTAGTCAATATTGATACCATGATGTTTTCATGTATTTATTGTTTAAAGTATCCAATGTTTAATTCTGTATTCTATATACGTTCCTTCCTACATAAAGTTTGTCATGTTTTCAGCTTATTTTCCCGAGTATGTTTGTCTTCTGCCATTTAAACCTGAGTCTTTCTCCCTTATATCTTCTTGCAAATAAAATAAAGATGCCTTAATTGTCTGCTGCTTGTAAATTTGCTGCCATCTGTGCATCTCATGGTTTCAAAGATCTGTTTTCTTGAGCCTGCTGAAATTCACCTCCAATAAAACGTCTATGTCCTATCAACATTGCAGTATTTTCCATTCAACAAAATGGAGAATGTCCCGCTGTTCTTTCCTCCCTACTGACTCCCCCTACAGTGCAATGACTATTACTCTGCCACACTTCCACACAGCTATGGCATACAGCTTTATTTTAATGTCCCACATGAGAAACACTGCTTGTTCACAGCATTGCTTTCATGTTACTGGGATAAGTTGGTCTTATACTCCTAGTTTACATTGAAGGGAAGTGCTCAAGCAGCAGCCATTCCAAACCAATTCTTTCTCCTCTCCAGGCGTCCATCATTCAAATATCACCTACGTTGTGAAATGGCTCGGAATGATGATAACAACTTTTTGAACTTTTCAACTTTTTGAATTTGGATATAAATAAAGGAATAGTTTAAGAATGCATTAAAGGGACCATGCCACCACAGGGTCACCTTTAAAATTAGACCAGCACTGAAAAAGAAGCCTTTACTGACACCCTGTGTCTTAAATACTGCTGCTTCACTTCTTCCAGCAACTGCAGGGATTTCAGATTTCCAGTTGCGTAAAAACCTGCTACTCCCACTGCACTCAGTGGTTCTTCCCGTCAGTTTGTACACCACTACAAGATGTATGAGCTGGTGAGAGGAACCACTGCGTACTGTGGGGGTGGAACACATATTTTACCCACCCTGAAAGGTCAAATACCTGCAGCCGTTGTGGGGCAGTTAAGCGGTACTGTTTCAAGGTAAGTATAGATAAGGTGTAGTTAACCCTGGAGATGTGGATATCCACCTAAACAACATGGAGGAGATCAAAGATTACTAGGGTGCAGCGATAATTTTTTGTATTGGAAATAATCCAGCAAGGTCCAATTTAAAAGCAAGGAAGGTTTGAAGAGTTAAGGGGTCAATAGTACTGTATATGGTGCAGAGTTGAAGGGTCAGCAATAACTAGAGTTCGGATGTTGGATGTCAGTAGTAAGCAACACAGAGTGCAGAGGAGAGTAGTATGAAATGCATAGTTCAAACACCAATTGTAGAGGTCATAGGTCTGTTTACACTGTATTATTATTGCATACACTGTTGTGGAATCACCAGCAGCAACACCATATGTTGGTACTATAAAATACATATTATACATACTATGCTCTATGTCAGCATTATTTAATAAACATATTTGTACACAAAATCAGCAGCACCCCAAATTACAATAATAAAGAAACACTAATCAAATCAAAAGGCTTTTCTCTTGTATTATGAGCCCCAACTGATGTAATTTTAGCATGTAGCCATGCATTGGTCCACTCCCCCAAAAAAACCTTCTTTCAACTTTGTCAGTGTGCAAAAAGGTTGTTTTCTTAGTAGTTGTAAGAAGAATAGCAAGTTAAAAGTAAAAATAGGCTATATACTAGGCATCTGCCATGGCAACGTGATAAAAAAATTAGAGCTTCAGGCCTCTGGATTTGCAAAATAAAATTAGCATGTGACACCCCATTTTAATGAAATGGCACTGCTAAGCACAAATAGCTGTCTTAAAAACAAAAAATTAGAGCATCAGCCCTTGGATAAATATGGGGTATTTGGCACTGGATAGCAGAGCTGCGATGGGTAGCAGAAGTACAAGCACCACAGAAGCACCTTCTTGTACTGACTTCCCTCTCATGTGGTGGGATGCAATCAGCCATTTCGGTCATGTAGAATGGATCTTGGAGGGTGGCAGAAGGCCCTTGAAGGGTCTTCCCCAAAAATGAGACAGGCCACAGATCAGAGGCAAAAGGCCCCTGAAGACAGGCCACAGATCAGAGGCAAAAGGCCCCAGAAGTTGTAAAATAATAAATTTAAGTTTGAGATTTTTAACCACTTGCCACCTGCCATATAGCAAAATGACGGCGGCAAAGTGGTTTCAATATCCTGACCAGACATCATATGACATCCAGCAGGATATCAAGCCCCCGGGGCACGCATCATGGTGATTGTTGTTGCGGTCTGTCAGTTTGACAGACCGCAACTCCAATCTAGGTAAAGAGTCTCGGACGGAGACCAGAGGTGTCCAATCATGGCTGATCACGATGTAAACAGAAAGAGCTGTTGTTCAGCTTTTCCTCACTCGCGTCTGTTGGCTGCTCCTCTGACAGGGGGGGTCTGTGCTTATCAATTATCAGTGCAGCCCCCCCCGAGGATGCCCACACTGGACCACCAGGGACACCACCAGGACCACCAGGGATGCCACCACTAGTCACCACCAGGTATGCCACCCTAGACCACCAGGGATGCCAATCAGTGCCCACAATGGATGCCAATCAGTGCCCACAATGGGTATCACTGATTGGCAGGCATTAATGTTTGGCACTGATTGGCATCCATCAGTACCATACATTACAGTACATCAGTGCCATCTATCAGTGCCCATCCATTCCCATCTGTGCCACCTATCAGTGCCCATCCATGGCCATCCATGTCACCTATCAGTGCCCATCTGTGCCACCTATCAGTGCCTATCCGTGCCACCTTTCAGTGCTCATCAGTGCCACCTATGTGTACCCATCAGTGCTGCATGTCAGTGCCACCTATCAGTGCCCATCAGTGCCGCCTATCAGTGCCCCATCAGTGCCGCATATTAGTGCCCTTAATCAGTGCCCATCAGTGCCACCTCATCAGTGCCACCTCATTGGTGCCATCTCATCAGTGCCCATCAGTGCTGCCTTGTCAGTGCCCGTTAGTGCAGCCCCATCAGTGCCCATCAGTGAAGGAGAAAACTTACTTATTTACAAAGTTTTGTAACAGAAACAAAAAAAACCTTTTTTTTCAAAATTTTCAGTCTTTTTTTTTGTTTAGCAAAAAATAAAAACCCCAGAGGTGATCAAATACCACCAGCCACTATTTGTGATAACAAAATGATAAAAATGTAGTTTGGGTACAGTGTAGCATGACCGCGCAATTGCCATTCAAAGTGCAACAGCGTTGAAAGCTGAAAATTGGTCTGGGCAGGAAGGTGTATAATTGCCCTGTATTGAAGTGGTTAAATGTAATTTTTTATAAATTGTAGCTTTATTTGTTTTTTTATTATTGCATACATTTATGTTTGTATTTATCTCTGTATTTATTTTTTCATTGGTAGAACTTGACAAAAGGAGTGCTGCCTGAGGCTCGGGCTCTTGAGGTCTATATGGTGTTGAAATTCAAATAAAGGGAGTGTATCTGTAAAAAGATGTTAAAAAGGTGAACAAGAAGGAGGAATTCTTTGTTAAATAATTTTGCTTGTTTACCTTTTCATGACATCTGACATGTAGGGGCATTCTTGTGTAGCACTATCCCCGAAGGAGCCACTTGGTAATCTGGGTTCTCTGTTCTGCACCTAAACCCCTCTGACATACCTGGTTGAGTGAAAGCTACTGCAAGCACTTATAGGAACACACGTGTGGATAGCTTTACTGTGAATTAGTATCAGGAATAGACACAAGACCTAAGTAACTCAAACAGCAAAAAGCACTCACATGAGTGTAGACGGATAGGCCGCACACCCCATAAAGTGCATAAAAAAGTATGAAAACCCCCTATCGGGGCTTTTAAGCAGCCAATAAGGTGCAATATAGATGGTTGAAAAAATTGAATTTTATTGGTACAAAAAATATATAAATAACATTAAAAGAAAAATTCACTGGAATGAATACTGACTGTTAGAGTCAGGACATGAACTGAATATGACGTACAATTGCAACGGACAAAAGCCTACAATAAAAACCAATGCAAGACACAATGTATGCGAGGGCAGCCAAAATTCCCCCAATAGTGAATCCTTGAGGTTGGATAACAATAAATGCCTATAAGTAAGGACAGTAAGCAATACAGTATATGTGGAACAACAGAGATTGTCGAAACGCGTCAGGATTTTTACATACAATCTCTGTTGTTCCACATATACTGTATTGCTTACTGTCCTTACTTATATGCATTTATTGTTATCCAACCTCAAGGATTCACTATTGGGGGAATTTTGGCTGCCCCCGCATACATTGTGTCTTGCATTGGTTTTTATTGTAGGCTTTTGTCCGTTGCAATTGTACGTCATATTCAGTTCATGTCCTGACTCTAACAGTCAGTATTCATTCCACTGAATTTTTCTTTTAATGTTATTTATATATTTTTTGTACCAATAAAATTCAATTTTTTCAACCATCTATATTGCACCTTATTGGCTGCTTAAAAGCCCCGATAGGGGGTTTTCATACTTTTTTAAGACCTAAGTAACTTTAGTACCTGGAAGTAACTTTAGTACCTGGGAGTAACTTTAGTACCTGGGAGTAACTTGATACCTGGGAGTAACTGGGGGTGCATTTTGTGCCAGGTAGTACCCTTAGTACCTGGTAGTATCCTTAGTGCTGGGAGTAACCTTAGTGCTGGGAGTAACCTTATTACCTGGGAGTACCTTTAGCACCTGGGAGTAACTGGGGGTGCCTATAGGGCCTGGGAGTACCTTTAGTACTGAGAGTGTCGCAGGGTCCTGAGAGTGTTGCAGGGAGAGCTGGGAGTAGTGTAGGATACCAATAGCAAGTCTTTCTTATTATCCCCAATAGAAGCAGGTAAAATGTCCAACAGGATTGGTGATGCCAATCAGTGCACATCCTGCTCCATGTATGCGTTCCTTAATGAGCCAATCAAGGGCAAATACTGCTGTGCGAGTTGTGAGCGAGTTGTTTCTCTGGAAGCCCAGAGAATCAGATAGCAACACTGAGAAGCATCAGCAAACCGGAGCTTGGACATTACCCAGCAGGTGCAGTGAAGAGGAAGTTGGAGACATGGAAGCACAGGAGCCAGAGGTAGGTAGTTGGGTGACAACTAGAAGGAGGGGTAGGGGGAAGAGCGCTAGGAAGGTCAGTCCTGAGCTGGTACACCCCAACAAATCTGCCAAGGGATATAAGCTTAGGGGTGGCAGTGCTGGAGCAGGTGCCCTCCCCTAGCTGCCAGTGGAGTGACGGCTGCAGTAAGGAGGGGGGCAGAGATACAGGAAAGGCTAGACAAGTGCTGGTACTAAGTGCTGGTACTAGGCGACTCAATTATTAGGAGGACAGAGAGGGCAACCTGTCAGAAAAACCTTGTTCGCCAAACAGTATGTTGTTTACCGGGCGCTTGGGTTCGGCACATCGCCGATCAGGTGGACAGATTATTGGACGGGGCTGGGGAGGACCCAGCAGTCATGGTACACGTTGAAACCAATGACAAAGTGAGAGGAAGTTGGAGAGTCCTAAAAAATTATTTCAGGGACTTAGGGAATAGATTGAGGAAAAGGACCTACAAGGTAGTTTTCTCTGAAATACTACCTGTACCTCGAGCCACACCAGAGAGCCAGCAGGAGCTTAGGGAACTGAACAAATGGCTGAGGAATTGGTGTAGGAAAGAGGGGTTCAGGTGCCTGAACTGGGCTGATTTATCAGTCGGTTAGTGGCTCTTTAGTAAGGACGGGCTACACCTTAATGGGGATGGTACAGCCCTATTGAGAAGACAGATGGCCACACAGTTGGAGGGGCTTTTAAACTAGGCATTGGGGAGGGGGTCAGAGGAAGCAATAGCCGGCAGTGAGTAAAGGACAGAGGGTAATAGTGGAGTCAGTAGGGGTAATACAGCTATAACTTCTAATCCTGGTGTTAATGCAAGGACAATTTGGAAACAAAGCCAGAGGAAAACTAAGGGGAAGTTAATATGCACCCATACAACGTTGAGAGGAGTATACACAAATTCTAGGAGTTTAGCTAACAAAATGGAGGAACTGGAGCTGCTATTACATGAGGAGGACTTTGACTTTGTGGGAATAGCTGAAACCTGTTTTGACAACTCACACGATTGGCTGGCAAATATCCAGGGGTATTCCTTGTTTTGGAAAGACAGGGAAGGTAGAAGAGGGGCAGGGGTGTGTTAATATGTAAAAAATGATGCAAGGGTGGTAGAAAGGAGCGACATTGGGAATGGGACGAGGGGGGAGGTGGAATCAGTATGGGTAGAACTTCAAAGATAAGAGGTAAGTGGAAAATTAATAGTGGGGGTATGTAGGCCACCCAACCTGAAGGAGGAGGATGAGCGGGACCTATTATCACAGTAATGCCGCGTACACACAAGCGGACTTTACGGCAGACTTTGCCCGGCGGACTTTTCGACGTACTTTACGACGGACTTTCTGAATGAACGGACTTGCCTACACACAATCCACCAAAGTCCGTCGAATTCGTACGTGATGACGTACGACCGCACTAAAACAAGGAAGTTCATAGCCAGTAGCCAATAGCTGCCCTAGCGTGGCTTTTTGTCCGTCGAACTAGCATACAGATGGCGAACTTTTCGACCGGACTCGATTTCGACTGATTAATTTAAAACATGTTTCAAATCTAAGTCCGTCCAACTTTTGAGAAAACAAAGTCCGCTGGAGCCCACACACGGCGTCCGACCAAATCCCGTCCGCCGGGCAAAGTCTGCCGTAAAGTCCGCTCATGTGGACGCGGCATTAGAAATGGCAGCGGGACAGGGAAATGTCATCATAATGGGGGACTTCAATTATTCTGATATTGACTGGACAGAGGGGACAGCTCACTCATTTAAAGGCCCGTCATTTCATGAATGTCTTATAGGACAACTTCATGTCCCAATTTGTGGATTCCCCAACTAGAAAGATTGCCCTGCTAGATTTATTAATTACGAACGATCCAAGTTTAACCACTTCCCTACCCAGCCATAGACATATGACGTCCTGGGATGGGATCTGCCATCCTGGGTGGACGTCATATGACGTCCTGGGATTCCTGGCCGTCTAGGAGGCGCGTGCGCACGCCCGCCGTGCTGCTCGGGACCCGGTGCGTGTGCCCGGCGGCCGCGTTGTCCGCCGGGCAACCGGAATTGCCCGTTAACCGGGCCGGACGTGGATCTGTGTGTGTAAACATCCAAGAGCGAACAAACATCCTGGATGGCTTAACTCCGATGTAAAAATGCATATAAAAGCAAAGGAGAAGGCCTTCAAAAAATACAAGGTTGAGGGATCATCCTCAGCATTCAGAATTTATAAAGAATGCAATAAGAAATGTAAGGGTGCAATTAGGATGGCTAAGATAGAACATGAAAGACACATAGCGGAGGAGAGCAAAAGAAATCCCAAGAAATTCTTTAAGTATGTAAACAGTAAAAAAGGGAGGACAGACCATATTGGCCCCATAAAGAATGAGGAAGGACATCTGGTTACAAAGGATGGGGAGATGGCAAAGGTATTGAATTTATTCTTCTCCTCAGTCTTCACAAGTGAATCGGGGGGCTTCAGTAACCAAAACTGCAGTGTTTATCCTCATGACACATCACAGGAAGCACCTCCATGGTTAACAGAGGACGGAATTAAAATTAGACTTGAGAAACTTAACATTAATAAATCACCGGGACCAGATGGCTTGCATCCGAGGGTACTTAGGGAACTCAGTCAGGTGATTGCCAGACCGTTGTTCCTAATATTTACAGACAGTCTATTGACTGGAATGGTACCAGCTGATTGGAGAAAAGCCAATGTAGCACCAATATTTAAAAAGGGCCCAAAAAACATCCCTGGGAATTACAGACCAGTTAGCCTAACATCAATAGTATGTAAACTCTTGGAGGGGATGATAAGGGACTATATACAAGATTTTAGTAATAAGAATGATTTCATTAGCAGTAATCAGCATGGATTCATGAAGAATCGTTCTTGCCAAACCAATCTATTAACCTTCTATGAGGAGGTGAGTTGCCATCTAGATAAAGGAAGGCCCGTAGACGTGGTGTATCTGGATTTTGCAAAAGCATTTGACACAGTTCCCCATAAACGTTTACTATACAAAATAAGGTGCGTTGGCATGGACCATAGGGTGAGTACATGGATTGAAAACTGGCTACAAGGGCGTGTTCAGAGGGTGGTGATAAATGGGGAGTACTCAGAATGGTCAGGGGTGGGTAGTGGGGTTCCCCAGGGTTCTGTGCTGGGACCAATCCTATTTAATTTGTTCATAAACGACCTGGAGGATGGGATAAAGAGTTCAATCTCTGTATTTGCAGATGATACTAAGCTAAGCAGGGCAATAACTTCTCTGCAGGATGTGGAAATCTTGCAAAAAGACCTGAACAAATTAATGGGGTGGGCGACTACATGGCAAATGAGGTTCAATGTAGAAAAATGTAAAATAATGCATTTGGGTGGCAAAAATATGAATGCAATCTATACACTGGGGGGAGAACCTCTGGGGGAATCTAGGATGGAAAAGGACCTGGGGGTCCTAGTGGATGATAGGCTCAGCAATGGCATGCAATGCCAAGCTGCTGCTAATAAAGCAAACAGAATATTGGCATGCATTAAAAGGGGGATCAACTGCAGAGATAAAACGATAATTCTCCCGCTCTACAAGTCTCTGGTCCGGCCGCACCTGGAGTATGCTGTCCAGTTCTGGGCACCAGTCCTCAGGAGGGACGTACTGGAAATGGAGAGAGTACAAAGAAGGGCAACAAAGCTAATAAAGGGTCTGGAGGATCTTAGTTATGAGGAAAGGTTACAAGCACTGAACTTATTCTCTCTGGAGAAGAGACGCTTGAGAGGGGATATGATTTCAATTTACAAATACTGTACTGGTGACCCCACAATAGGGATAAAACTTTTTCGCAGAAGAGAGTTTAATAAGACTCGTGGCCACTCATTACAATTAGAAGAAAAGAGGTTTAACCTTAAACTACGTAGAGGGTTCTTTACTGTAAGAACGGTAAGGATGTGGAATTCCCTTCCACAGGCGGTGGTCTCAGCGGGGAGCATTGATAGCTTCAAGGAACTATTAGATAATCACCTGAATGACCGCAATATACAGGGATATGTAATGTAATACTGACACATTATCACACACATAGGTTGGACTTGATGGACTTGTGTCTTTTTTCAACCTCACCTACTATGTAACTATGTAACTATGTAACTATGTAACTATGTAAACACACAGATCCACAGCCTGTCAGGTGAGAGGAGAGCGATCTGTGTTCCCAGAACGGAGGAACACTGATCGGTCTTCTCCCCTTGTGCGTCCCCTCCCCCTACAGTTAGAATCATTCCCTAGGAAACATATTAACCCCTCCCCGCCCCCTAGTGGTTAACCCCTTCACTGCCTGTCACATTTACACAGTAATCAATGCAATTTTATAGCATTGATCGCTGTATAAATGTGAATGGTCCCAAAAATGTGTCAAAAGTGTCTGATGTGTCCGTCATAATGTTGCAGTCACGAAAAAAAAATTGTGATCCCCGCTAAAAAAATAAATAAATATATATTTTTTTTAAAATGCCATAAATCTATCCCGTATTTTGTGGACGCTAAAACTTTTGCGCAAACCAATCAATATACGCTTATTGCGATTTTTTTTACTATGTAGAAATATGTAGAAGAATAGGTATCAGCTGAAACTGAGGAAAAAATTTGTTTTTTAAAAAAAAAATTGGGATATTTATTATAGCAAAAAGTAAAAAATATTGTGTTTTTTTCAAAATTGTCGCTCTTCATTTGTTTTTAGCGCAAAAAATAAAAACCGCAGAGGCGATCAAATACCACCAAAAGAAAGCTCTATTTGTGGGGAAAAAAGGACATCAATTTTTTTTGGGTACAACGTTGCACGACCGCGCAATTGTCATTTAAAGTGCGACAGCGCTGAAAACTAAAAATTGACCTGGGAAGGAAGGGGGGGGGGGGGGGGGATGCCCTGTATTGAACCAGTTAAACTCAGATGTGGAAATACAGGTCAACTTAGGAACTAGCGATAATAGGATGTTCACATTTAACATAAAACATAGAAAAAGAGGCACAAGGTTAGCACAAGAACACTAAATTTCAAACAAGCCAATTTTTCTGAACTGTGGTCATTACTACATGACATCAATTGGGACCAAATCCTAGATACATTGAACACAGAAGAAAAATGGGAATGCTTTAGGAGCATATTAAACATAGGTATCACACAGTGCATTCCAATAGGCAAAAAATATAGAAGAGCGAAGGTTAAACCTGGGTGGTTAAACAGTAATGTAAAAAGCCTAATTAAAGAGAAAAAAATGGCCTTTAAACAATATCAAGGGGATGGGTCACCATCAGCATTACAACACTACAAGGAATGCAAAAAGAAGTGTAAGAACGCAATCAGGGTGGTCAAAATTACATATTACATGGTCCTACGTATTCAGACCCTTTGCTGTGACACATATTTCTTCTGATCATCCTTGAGATGGTTCCTTCATTTGAGTCCAGCTGTGTTTGACTATACTGATTGGACTTGATTAGGAAAGCCACACACAACTGTCTATATAAGACCTTACAGCTCACAGTGCATGTCAGAGCAAATGAGAATCATGAGGTCAAAGGAACTGCCTGAAGAACTCAGAGACAGAATTGTGGCAAGGCACAGATCTGGCCAAGGTTACAAAAAAATTTCTGCTGCACTTAAGGTTCCTAAGAGCACAGTGGCCTCCATAATCCCTAAATGGAGGACGTTTGGGACAACCAGAATCCTTCCTAGAGCTGACCGTGCGGCCAAACTGAACTATTGGGGGAGAAGAGCCTTGGTGAAAGAGGTAAAGAAGAACCAAAAGATCACTGTGGCTGAGCTCCAGAAATGCAGTCGGGAGATGGGAGAAAGTTGTAGAAAGTGGACCATCACTGCAGCCCTCCACCAGTCAGGGCTTTATGGCACAATGGCCCGACGGAAGACACATGAAAGCCCGCGTGAAGTTTGCTAAAAAAACACCTGAAGGACTCCAAGATGGTGAGAAATAAGATTCTCTGGTCTGATGAGACCAAGATAGAACTTGTTGGCCCTAATTCTAAGCGGTATGTGTGGAGAAAACCAGGCACTGCTCATCACCTGTCCAATACAGTCCCAACAGTGAAGCATGCTGGTGACAGCATCATGCTGTGGGGGTGTTTTTCAGCTGCAGGGACAGGACGACTGGTTGCAATCGAGGGAAAGATGAATGCGGCTAAGTACAGGGATATCCTGGATGAAAACCTTCTCCAGAATGCTCAGGACCTCAGATTGGGCCGAAGGTTTAATTTCCAACAAGACAATGACCCTAAGCACACAGCTAAAAAAACGAAGGAGTGGCTTCACAACAACTCCGTGACTGTTCTTGAATGGCCCAGCCAGAGCCCTGACTTAAACCCAATTGAGCATCTCTGGAGAGACCTAAAAATGGCTGTCCACCAACGTTTACCATCCAACCTGACAGAACTGGAGAGGATCTGCAAAGAGGAATGGCAGAGGATCCCCAAATTTAGGTGTGAAAAATTTGTTGCATCTTTCCCAAAAAGACTCATGGCTGTATTAGATCCAAAGGGTGCTTCTACTAAATACTGAGCAAAGGGTCTGAATACTTAGGACCATGTGATATTTCAGTTTTTCTTTTTTAATAAATCTGCAAAAATGTCAACAATTCTGTGTTTTTCTGTCAATATGGGGTGCTGTGTGTACATTAATGAGGAAAAAAAAGAACTTAAATGATTTTAGCAAATGGCTGCAATATAACAAAGAGTGAACAAATTAAGGGGGTCTGAATACTTTCAGTCCCCACTGTATATATGAAAATTGTGCATTTCGCACTTATGGCCCTGGAAGATTTTTGTAGTAACACATACAGTATAGTAAATAGGTCTTTGCCTTGTGAGAACCGGGTAATAAGTAACTGTCTTTTCTGTGCCCTAACATTGCTTATGACTGATGTTCTTGCTTAGGTGAGAAATACATTCATGGTATGCATTTCAACATCTGCAGTTTTTAAAACAAGCCATTTGACAAAAATATGTGAGATTTTTCATAACAGCAAAGGAAAAATAAAAGGTGCTTCTTGCTGCTTGGCCATTTAAATCATAAAAACCCTGTTTTGCTAATAACATGTACACAGATATCAGTACTCAGTGATCATAATTAAATCACAGCTTGAACAGCGCATAAGGAAGGATAGCCTGGGAGATGCAGGGCTGAAAACAAAAAGCTGCAGATTCTAACTTAACTGTCACCTTTGCCTTTTATTTATCTTTTCTGAGCAGAGCTATTTGCCCAAGTTTTTAAAGAGTTACTTCCTATACCTGAAATTTGTTGATAATTCAAACCGTGATGTGTGCGTCAATAGATGCACGCAGCCTGGCCTGGGAGCAAGCCCACATGTCTGCCTCCATAGAAAGCGGCTTGCTATGGTGGCGCACAAAGAAGCGAAGACTAGAGCCCTGGCAGGGGACCCCAGAAGAGAAGGTTTAGGTCAGCTCTATGCAATGCAGGTTTATTGTTATTATGCAGGTTTAACCTGATTATTATTTCATGAATAACATTTTTACAATCACTTTCGCTGTTAACCATGACAGTTATTAAAGTAATGCATTGTGGAAATTAAAATGTATCTCAAATCAAAACATTTTTATAAGGAACATCCCTCTTCCCTGTTGTTAAAACATTCAAATATGGAGCGCTAAAAAAATGTCCATGAACACTTCAATTCATGTAAGATGTTTTTTTGGATCTGTATAAGAATAGAAGAGCTCAGCACCAGCTTCCAAAAGTGATGAACAGCAGCACTCGACCCCAGGGTGATTCAGTCAAGCCTCTTACCAGATAGCAATGACCCTCAAATTATAGAGTGGTCACGAGAGCTTGTGGTTATATTGATATCCAGAACACCAATGCCCTGATGGGTAAAACATGACTAGAAAACGAGCATAGATCTAAAGCGGGCAGGCATATTCACAATAATATAAAGTCACTCCCATAGTGAAGTATGTACAAAAATTGTCTCTTTATTAAAGTAATCTACTCACATGCCACAATAGTAAAAATGCTTTGTTTTGTAACCAAAAAGATGGCCTCGGCGTCCGGCATGCTGACATCATATACGTTGTAGGTCCCGCCTTACGTGTTTTGTCACAGTTGACGTCATCATTCCCTGTTGTGTCTACAGGACAGAAAGTGAAGGAAATCTCCCCAATGGCACACATCTGGCAAAAAAAAAGCTTTATTATTTCTGGATATTGTAGTAAAATAATTAAAGAGTTTTTTTCTGGCTTTGACAACATTGTGGAGGTTTTCCATAATTCCTTTTCCTGGTGACACCTTTACAATAAATGATAAATGCAATTTTCTCAAGAAAGAAGGAGCATACAATATAAAAACATAGTCTATATTGTTTTATATGTGTTCTCATTAGAAAGAATTCCCATCTCTTCCTGTTCTGACATGAATTAAAGAAAAAAACTATCTACAGAGTCCCATAAAGCAATAAAAACATGAGAGGTTCTAACCCTTTCCCAATATATCTAAAAATAATATAAAACATTTTGGCTGGAGATGGGCTTTAATGTCACATTTGAGCATTCCCAGCATGACAGAAAAAGAATGGTCTACAAATTGTTGGGGAGATCATTGTAAATAACCAACATTTTTTTATTAAGTTGAAGAAAACGTGAAGTTTTTCCATATGGAGAATTGCTGCAAATCATAGACTGGATGGCAAATAGATAATGTATGTCCCCAAGTGGACATGGAAAATCTGCCCTTCTTGACACAATAGAATATAATTAAAGGTAGCTCACCAACACCAGAGGGGGTTAAGGTGAGTGCTTGTAAATTGTACTGGGTGCCACTACATAGAAAAACCTGAAATATATACAGGTAGATAGTAGCAAAAATTGACTTTGGTGGCACCAATTAATAATTATTAAAAACAAGTACGTTTATTTAGTATTTCGTTATCTTGAAAATAAAAATCACGTAATGCATATATAAAATCACCAAATACAACCAAATACAAAATCCCTGCCCTAGGTAAGTTATATCCTTGTGCAACAACCATGTATTGGTGCCGTGGCAGGGTGTCTTGATCGGAATCAGGCTTGTAGAAAGGTGAGCTCTACATATTTTGCGAATTGGATCGATTGTTCAGACACTTAAATATGTTTCTGGACAATGAGAAGCAGATTATTATGACCATGTACTATATACTGTATATATATATATATATATATATATATATATATATATATATATATATTTATATATATATATCAATAGGTTACAAATACAGCTGTAGATTATGTAAAAACTGTGAACACACTTCTTGACGCAAACTCCAGAACCCTTTGCAATACTATTGAACACCCACAGTAGGGCACAAGTGGTTCTCCTGATTCTTCACTTCACTTCAAAGAAAAAAAGACTTGTGACCTGTTCACAGGGGTATTTTTGAACAGGTGTTAATTGGTTGATGTTATACCGAGGGCCTCTGACAGCTTGAAATACTAATGTTGGGTCTGTTTTTAAAGTTTACATTGGATCTATTATAGAGAATTCATCATATCTTCATCAAACTATTTGGCTAACTTATGAAGCACACTGTTCTTTATCAAAATCTTACCCCAGAGAGACCCCATAGTAATCATCAGCTACGTATGTAATAAATAAATAAATAAATAAATGAGTTCAGACTAAAAACACAGCCCCAAAAGTGTTTATCTGACTCTGCCCTTAAAAAATGTCTATAATCTGACTGAAAGTACAGTAGCTGCAAGGGACACATATTCACACATTGTACAGGTACATATGATACACTGTGCACCATCAAATTAACATATTAGTACCATTGGGACTGTGGGATTGCTCTTACTATGAGAAATATATATTAAATAACTCATGTTAAATAATTCTAGGAAATTAGTTTGTTCTGTTTTTCTATATTACCAGGGTATGGGCGTCAAACCTGATACATTCTCTTGCAACTTAATAGAGACAAAACATTGAGAAACCATAGAAAATATAGGTTAAATAGTAAAGTTTAAGATATATTACACTTATGAACAGCAGTGTAAGTAGCAAATATGGCACAATAATATCCATCTGCCTTTAAGTATAATTAATAGATGCCCATGAACCTTAGAAGTAGGCGTATTGAATTTCCCACTTACATTTTGTCTTGCAGGGATAGCAAGAGTAGATAAGTGATGGTAATATAGTATGGTAACAAAGATAGATGAATGGAGAGTGGGGGGTTGCAATAATGAGAGGGAGGGGATGTGGTCAAGATTCCAGGAATAGGGTTGGTAGGCATATGATCTGTTCCATGGGGTTATTTGTCTATGGCATCACAGTATTTTTAAAAAGGTACTGTATTCATGGAAGTTGGATTGTGCTGGTTTGGAGTATATGGTTGAATTTGAATTGAGAGTCTAGGAGTGTCATTTTTTGTTAAAGCAAGAAATATCCGAAAATTGTCATAGGAATTTCAGGAAAATTTGGGATTGTATTTATTGGGGAATTGATCACCATTAAAATATTATCAGCAGAGAAAAAAGAGCATTTGTGTTTCTGTCTCTCACTTTGTATGTCTTTTATATTAGGGAGTTATAGAAAGCTTGGAGAATTGCCTTTCCAGGATCAAAATTAGGTAGTCCCACAAGAATGCTTCAAATGCTATATGGAGGTCTAAAAGAAGAGCACCTTCTCCCCACCTTAATTAGAATGCAGACATAGTTCAGCCCCCCCTCGGTTTGATCAGAGGCCTAGCATTGGAATATGAATCCCACCTGCTGAGGATCTATATATGAGGTAAAAAGCAGGTATTTATGTTTGCTAATATTTCGGTCCTTATTTTAGGATTGGAATTTATAAGAACTCTTGGTTGGATATTTGCATAATCCCTGAATTTTGGCCAGTTTAGGGATAACCTGAGATGTATGGCAACCTACAGAGGATTTTCTCTGCTTTGGCGGAGAGACAATGGTTAAATGTAGGTCAGGCTTCTTCTCTCCTGGACTGCAGGATTCTGTATTTGGTTCTTTAGTAGGCAAGTTAATTACATTTTTTTCTTGTTTAATAGTAGATTCCAGGTTGTATTTGAGTCTGGTAGTGATTTGGATGAGTTTACCCTATTTGTTGTATTATGTGCAGCCCAGTTAACTGGTGAAGATGTCTCCCGAGAGATTTGTTTGGAAGTAGGATTGTTGTACCATTTTTTCCTTATAAATCATGGGGTCATAATAGGTATTTGGTAAATCACTGTGGGGTTGAGTGAGAATTCAACTAAAGTTAAGATGCTGCCATTCGAATTGGGGAATAGTCTGACCAGGGCACTGTTATGCCCTGTACACACGATCGGACATTGATCAGAAATTCCGACAACAAAATCCATGGATTTTTTCCGACAGATGTTGGCTCAATCTTGTCTTGCATACACATGGTCACACAAAGTTGGCGGAATTTTCGAACGCCAAGAACGCGGTGACGTACACCACGTACGATGAGGCTATAAAAAGGCAGTTCAATACCAAGCGCGGCACCCTTTGGGCTCCTTTTACTAACCTCGTGTTAGTAAAAGTTTGGTGAGAGACGATTCGCGCTTTTTCAGACTTGTGGTTTTCAGATCATATTTCTGCTGTTCAGTTTGTGCTTGTGGGTTTGTATCTGGTCTTCAGTGCATGCAGCGAGTTCCCATTGACATGTCATTGTGTTTTTGTCCGTTTGTTACTGATTTTCAGGTCGCTCTTCACGGGCCTTGCTGTTCTTCAGTGTGTTCTGTTATTTCGTTCTGACCAGCCGACTGTTTTCTAGCCATGTTGCGTGTACGTACTCATTGTAGAGTTTTTGCTGTGCGGGGGCTTGGTGTTGGGGTCCTTACTTTGACACAAGCCCAGTCCATGAACAGGGCGAGGAGGAGTTCATGAACCAAGAATTGGTTGCTCTAGCCTTTGCTCCGTGAGATCTGTGAAAATAATCCTGACGATTTTAGGAACTTTCTCTGGATGACGGACCCCGTATTTCACCGTTTGTTGGCTTTGCTGACCCCTTATATCAGCAGGCAGGATACCTGCATGAGGCAAGCCATCACTCCGGAGCAGAGGCTAGTCGCCACCCTGCGGTACTTGGCGACGGGGAGAAGCCTGCCGGACCTTAATTTCTTGACAGGCATCTCCCCCCAGGCTCTGGGGATCATTATCCCAGAGACCTGTTCTGCCATCATCCAGGCCCTGCAGAAGGAGTATATTAAGGTAAGATTTTTATCCTTTAACATCAAATTTTATTGTATTTAATGTTTGTTAATGTATTGTATTTCTTTCCTCATTCCCTAATTACCATGATTGTAATATGCTGTGAATGTCCCCTTTGTCCACATGCATGCTGGATTTTTTAACAATTTTTTTTGTCCTTCATACATATTTGCCTTCACTTACCTCCCCAGCATGCTCTCCTGGGCCTATATCCACCTTGTCTATTCAATTAACAATGTATTTTGTCAGCTCCATAGTACCCTAAATACCCCCTAAAATGTTTAAAATTGTGATTTGTGCTTTAAATTCAGGCAGAGTGCCAGAGGTTTTTTTTGTGTCCCAAAATCATTTGGAACCCTCCCTCCCCCCAACTGCTAACTCAGCTGATACCAATCCTCTATCTGCTGACTTTGCCAAACCAATACACACTATACCCACCTCTTTTGTGGTCATATTTATGGATGAATTCACCAAAGCATGTAGTGCAAGGGCCTGCCTGAATACTTTCAAATGGTACAGTTTAAAGATTTTGTATCCTATTATTATCTTGATAGGTAATAGCAGAATGTAAAAATGTGCTAAAATGTCTACAGTGTGTGTTTATATCTTTGTATTATAACACTTCTTACCTGTCCAGTGGGCTGCCAATAGTGTAAGTAAGGAGGGGCTGGCAAAAGTAATACACATTCTTTAGGCATTTATCTCTCAATAAAGTGGAGAGGGTTACCTGGCCAAAACATCTCCCCCCCTAAAATTTTTAAAATGGCCCATGAGAGGGTGGGGGGAGGAATCTGATAGGTGGACCTTATACCTTTGTCTTTAAATACTCCCTAAATAAATGTTATACTGATGTTGGCCAAGAATGTTTGTGTCTAATCTGCTTTCAATGTTTATGTGCAAAAAGATTATTTTTTTTTCTTGTTTGACTCCACAGTTTCCTTCCAACCCACAGGAATGGCAGACTGTGGCCTCCCACTTTGCCCAGTGGTGGGACTTTCCTAACTGCATTGAGGCAATTGATGGGAAATACGTCTACATCATCCCACCACCCAACTCAGGGTCATACTATTACAACTACAAGGGGTTCAATAGTATTGTGATGTTGGCAGTGGTGTTGGCTACTTACGAGTTCCTGTATGTATACGTGGGAAAGAATGGCCAGATGTCAGATGGTGGAGTCATCACCCACACGGAGTTCTACAGGCGTCTCCAGAATGACAGCTTGGGCTTGCCACCTCCAGAAGACAATGCGGAAGGACCCCCATTCGTCTTCGTTGCAGATGAAGCGCTTGCACTGGGGGACCATCTTATGCGGCCATTCCCTATGAAGACCCTCACCCCCCGGACCAGAGGGTTTTTAATTACTGTATGGAAACGTTTGGAATAATGGCCAGCCGTTTCCGCCTATTTCTTACACCAATACACATGGCGGAATATAAACTCAATCACATCATCCTGGCTTGCTGTGTTCTCCACAACTTTTTAAGGAGAAATTCTTGGAACTATGCTGGCTCAGTTGGGCCTGAGGCTGGAATTCATAATAATGAACCAACCCTGATGGCACTTGAAGCTGGCCGTCCTGGCTTGCCCCCCCAGAGTGCCCGCGAGGTCTGTATAAGATACATGGAATACTTTGTGGGTAGGGGGGCCATCGATATGCCAGACAATGTCTGAGACATTTTTTAAATGAAAATATATTTTAATTTGAACAGATATTTGCTTTGATTTACTGCTTGGCTTTCTTTTAGCTGACCATGACTGAAATTTGGGGAGTCCTGAAAATGGTGTGATTGTGTAAAATTAGAAAGCACTGTGGGTGTTATTTACTAAAGGAAAATACACTTTGCACTACAAGTGCACTTGAGACTGCCCTGAAATTGCACTTGTAGTGCAAAGTGGATTTAGTAAATAATCCCCATTGTCACCTAAAACACCAACTTTACTACAAAAAATGCTTTTGAGCATTAAAAGAAAAAGCCACACATTTTTTAATCAAAGCACAATCACATGTGCATTTATAAAAGGGTTTTTGAACAAACCAACATGTTTGTTGTATAACAATTTTTTAGGTCACATTAAAAGTTGAAATTGCCTTTTAAGGTAAAACAGGCATGTTTAAAACCATAAAAAATACACAACTCTGGAACTTACAAGGTTCATCTTTTCTAGAAAGTGAAGGCAATATCAGACATGAGTATTTATAAACTGTGTTTGATATTGCGTTCAGCAGATGGGCTGAAGTCACCCCTGGAAAAGCCAAATTTTGAAAATGCACACAAATTGCCTAATGTCAACATGTGCTAGCTGCCATCATGGGGGATCAAGGGATATGTTTTGGGGGTGCAACCCCTTCCTCTCAGCTACTTTATTATTGAGGATGGGGTTGCACCCCCAAAACGCGTAAATTGATCTCCCGTGATGGCAGATAGCACATGTTGACACACCGTGTGCATCTTCAAAATTTGGCTTTTCTAGAATATGTTCAAAAATTGTCAGAAAAAAAACTAGAATACAACAGAAATAAGTTAGGGATTTCTAGGGGTTTTAAATTCTTCCTAAAACATCAATGATGTTCTTCATTTTGTTTTGAACATCATTGATGTTTTGCTTGATGTTTTCCAAATCCCTATTACACCCCATTATCTCCCTATGAGGATCTGGGCACTTTCACTGGTGAAATGACCTTCTTCCACAACATCACGATCACCTAAAATATAAAAAAAGAAACACACCATGTATTATAAATATGCCAGCATCCATCTCTTACCTGAGCCTGTGGTCGCAGACACTCACCTGTTGTGGTGACTATTTCAACAACATCTCCCTCCTCCTCCTCTGCTTGGGTTTGGGGGATTTCCACTTCTTTATGAGGTGGGGGTCTGTTGTCTCCTCTGATGAGTGGTGTCCTCCGAGTGTTTTCTCCCCTATGTAAAAAAAAATAGGTATACTTAGCACACAGATATTTTATAACAGAAATAGGAATATGAAACATTGCTTGGAAGTGGGGTACAATTGTCTCTTTTGGCAGAGTTGCAAGATGAAGAAATATTTTTTTCCTTTGTCAAGCTTGAATACTTACCTGTTTTGTACAAGTTTCACAGATGGAGTCACCCCTATCCTTATACAGAATATAGTTTGCATTTCATTCTAGTTACTAACCCATCTAGACAACAAAATTATTTTAAAGTGGTGAGTGTCCTTCGCGCTATCAGTGGTGAATAATTAAAAGTGAAAAAATAATATTGGATAATTGCGGCAAAATCTATAGTGTTCACAACAACACAAACGAAGTGAAAAAAGAAAGAAAGGTGATTTTGCACAATAACCTAGTACCTGAGGAATATTCCTCTAAATACAGGGCAATCTAAGCAATAGTGACAAGGAAAAATTTTAAAGTGCAATAGTGGCATGTAGATAATATATCACTGTGAAGTATATATAGAATAATACCACATAAAAAAAGTTGTGACCATTGTAACTGAACACATAAAATCAATAAAAATGGCTGGTGTGAAGCGCCAGAAAAATGTCTAATAATAAGTAGTGTGGCAATTACAACAGCAGTGAAAAAAAATATTAATAATAAAAAGTGTTAATTATCCAAATAATATTGATAAAAAGTCCATAAGGTGAGGTGGACTGCTCTTAAGATTCACAGATATAAAAGGTCATCGATGAATATAGATGATCTAGTGTGTGACTCTTTAATAATGTAATTCAATGATGTTGCCCATAAATAACTCCATGTATTTTCTCCTGGATGTGGTCTCACAGAACTCTCACCATAAAGCTGATAAATAATTGCATCTGTGAGTAAAGGTGTATAGATGTTATCGCTGATGGGTGCTGTCGGTGAAGTCCGTAGTGTATTTCTCCTTTAAATTCCTCCGCCAGTGTCTCCTAAAAGGCTCCGGTATCGCCACAGCAGTGGCAGGGGGAAAAAAGAGAAAGAAAGGCCTCCACTAGTGTAGTATGTTTAAAAAATAAGGGGATATTTATTGAATTTCTTAAGTGGACTCTTACATTGTAACAAACGTTTAAAAGCAAATAGAAAAAGTAGTGACTAAGTGGCGTTCTCATCGCCCTCTCACTTTTCCTCCTGGTGTACGTCTCGCTCCGGCCACTCCCTGTGTGCTATGACACGATCACGTGTCTTCATCTGGGGAACCAGATTGGTTGTACTGTTCTGATATAAATAGCGAAAAACCGGAAGTATTGAAACGGCCATCTTAGTTGTGGTCAGTGTTGTGTTTACATGGCGGCCATTTTGCCGTAGGCCAATAGGTTATATGTTGTCCATTTTTTTGTAGATGAACAAGATTTCTCTTGTATTTGTGTATATTTATGGATGTGGCCATCTTTTTGGTGAGGGACATTTTAAATATACATAGAAGTGTTTCACAAATGCCTTATTAGAATAAAAACGGTACAGACCCGTAATTATAAAAATCATAAGCAGGATAATAAATGTAAAATAATATGAAACAAATCCTGCTAAATACTGCAGATACTAAAAAGTAAAATAAATGCAGCAGTAGTATATAAAAATTGGATGATTACTAATGTAATGGTAGGGATATATTAATAATGAAAAATAAAGGGCCTTACATATGTTCTGAATTGGGCTGGCTCAGTCGTACAGGTGGAAAGAAATCTGAGAGTGCCCTGAAAGCCTACCAATATTCCAAATATTAAAAATATTTGATATATATTTATTACAATATTAAAATAAAATTTAAAAAAATAAATAAAAATAAAAAATATTTTAAAAGGACAATTAGTATAACATGAGTGGAATACAAACATCTATAATTCTTACTGATGACAATGGGTGTATATGTATATATCCTAAAAAATTAGTGTTAAGGTGAAAGGACACATAATATAAAAGATTATATATGAGAGTGAAGAGGACCTAAAGAGGCTATATGGTAAGATCATGGTTAAAAATTGCTCAAGAAACAGTTCAGGTCGAACTCCATGTTCAGGCCTCCAGGTACAAGGGTCCGCATGGTGTGAATCTATTTGGATTCTTTTGGACTGATAGTCCTAACCATAAGGCTTCCCCTCCATGCCTTTTTATATTTTTCAATGCCCCAAAATTGGAGATGTATGGGGTCTTTATTGTGTACCTGGGCAAAGTGTCTTAAAACATTATGTTTGGGGAAGCCAGATTTAATATTTTGGACATGTTCCTGTATTCTAGACTACTCCCTCAGTATGGCATCCTATAAAATCTCTGATATTGAAAGTTTGTCCTGTATTGGTGGCTGTAAATTCTTTGCGTTTTCCTTGGAATTTCTGTGAATGTCGACACGCATAGCAATTCCGGCAAGGGTAAAATCCCTTGCCAGAAAAAATGTGTATGCGGGTGTAAGGGGAGGTTCAACTACAAATTTCACAATGAGGTCTCTGATAGTTGCTGCTCTTTTATAGACTATGTTGGGTCTTTCTGGCAGGATCTTCTTGAGGTCCTTGTCATTCTTAAGGATGTGCCAATGCTTCTGAATAAGTTTAGCTACATCCTTATGTTGTATATTATAGTCCAATAGAAGGCAAGGTGCTTCACGTTGACATGTCTTTTTAGGGTAGTTGGAAAGCATGGTTGTCCTATCCATTTCATTTACATGTTGGATCTGATTTTCTATCCATAGATCATCATATCCCTTCATCTTGAATCCTTCTCCAATTAGTTAAGCCTGGAACTTATAGTCATCTTCTTTGGTGCAGTTTCTTTTTATTCTTATGAGTTGGAATATTAAATAGCCGGGGTTTGTGATGACAGCTGTCAATTGACAGATAACTATTGGCATCCACATTTTTGAAGAAGGTTTTTGTCACTATTTTGTGTCCTTCTAGGCTAATATTCAAATCCAAGAAGTCAACTGCCTTTTCGTCTATTTTCCATACTAAACTAATGTTTTTATTATTCTTATTTAGTTTGTTTAAGAATGTTTCAAGAGAATTTCTATCTCCATTCCAAACTATGACCAGGTCATTTATATACCTTTTATATAAAGAAAGTTCATCAGGGGTGTCTGTATAGACCGCTGTCTCCTCCCACTGTGCCATGAATGCATTTGCCACTCCTGGTGCAAATTTAGCACCCATGGCAAATCCTACTGCTTGTTTGTAATAGGATTGGTTATGCCAAAAATAATTACACTTTAAGCAAAAGTCAAGACACTTAATCAAATATTTTCTTTGTTTACACATTAAGGCGCTATGTTTCCTGAGTAGCCACTTAGTGGCTGAGCATGCATCATGATGTTGGACTATCGTATAAAGCGATGTGACGTCCGCAGTGGCCAGTAGGGTTCTACCCTCTAGCACTAGTAATGTTTCCAAAAGTTGTAGTATATGTTTAGTGTCCTTGAGGCATGCTTGGGTTTGTTGGGCAGCTGGTTGTATAAAAAAATCTATATACTGCCCCATTCTGGATGTTAGGGAATCAATCCCATTAACTATTGGTCGTCCTGGTGGATTTTCTTTGCATTTATGAATTTTAGGGACTGTATAGATGATCGGAATTCTGCAAGCTTCTGGTATTAAATATTTTGATTCTTTTGGGTTAAGTATATCTTTCTTGACTCCTAAATTTACTAGAAGTTCCAACTCTTTCTTATATTTAATGGTTGGATTCCCAAGTAGTTTAATGTAAATTTTATCCTGTAGTTGTCTATTTAACTAATTTAAATATTGTTCTTTAGATTGTAGTACTATTGTCTGCTGGGCTGATTATTATGTCATCCCTCTCAGTTAGTAATTTCATACCCTTTTTTATATGTATAGGGTTTGAGGCCTTCCTAAGTTTTAGAGATTCCAAATGTTGTAAAACCAGATTTTTAAAGACCTTTATCAGTTGGTTATTGAGTACTTGTGGGTTATATACTGAGTTATTGCGTAACGTACCCTGTACTGATGTCTGAGATGTGTCTGTTATTATATTTTGTGGTTTCCAAGGATTATTCATCATATATTTTTTAATGTTAATCTTTCTTATGTACTTTTGTATTCCTATATATGTATTGAATTTGTTGAGATTTTTTACAGGTGCATGTTTTAGGCCCTTATCCAACACTGCTAGTTCTTCTGTCGTAATAGGTATTCCACTCAGATTGACCACTTTTTCTCCAACTACTCTCTTTTTCATTTGGAGTCTCTTTCCTGCTCTGTGTCCTCTCTTCGTTCTGGGGTGCTTCTTGTTCGATCTTCTTGAGGTTGTCTCCTGGGTGAGCGGTTTACATCTTGTAGTGGTCTCCGAGGAGAGTCGTCTCTCCTCTCTCTGTCTAAAAGAGGACGCTGTGCGTTATAATCTTCTTGGTTAGAATAATATTGTTGGTTGTCATAATATTGATCATGACAATCCCTAATAGGATCAAATCTGTTATAGGTGGGTATAGGTGCTCTACCATATCCTCCATAATAATCTTGCTGATAAAGAGGTACTCTGTTAACCCTTTGATTTCTTTAATTTTGTTGCCAATTTTTATAAGTTTTATTAAAAGGTTTCTTGAAAGGTTTCTTTCCCGTTTTTCTTGGAGTGTGTTGTCCATATCCATAAGTATTTCTTTGATCATAATGTGTTCTTGGTATTCCTGTGTATATATCCCTGTCATTCCATCTTGGTGGATTGTGACCATTTGTATTTCGTTGGCCTCCGCATGATCTTGGTGTAACATCTATAAGACCCAGGCTAAACTAATTGGAGAAAGATTCAAGATGAAGGGATATGATGATCTATGGATAGAAAATCAGATCCAACATGTAAATGAAATGGATAGGACAACCATGCTTTCCAACTACCCTAAAAAGACATCTCAACGTGAAGCCCCTTGCCTTCTATTGGACTATAATATACAACATAAGGATGTAGCTAAACTTATTCAGAAGCATTGGCACATCCTTAAGAATGACAAGGACCTCAAGAAGATCCTGCCAGAAAGACCCAACATAGTCTATAAAAGAGCACCAACTATCAGAGACCTTATTGTGAAATCTGTAGTTGAACCTCCCCTTACACCCGCATACACATTTTTTTCTGCCAAGGGATTTTACCTTTGCCAGAATTGCTATGCGTGTTGACATTCACAGAAATTCCAAAGAAAATGCAAAGAATTTACAGCCACCAATACAGGACAAACTTTCAATATCAGAGATTTTATAGGATGCCATACTGAGGGAGTAGTCTACGTTTTACAGTGTAGCTGCAACCTCCAGTATGTAGGCCGAACAAAAAGGGCACTCAAAGTAAGAATACAGGAATATGTCCAAAATATTAAATCTGGCTTCCCCAAACATAATGTTTCAAGACACTTTGCCCAGGTACACAATAAAGACCCCATATATCTCCAATTTTGGGACATTGAAAAATATAAAAAGGCATGGAGGGGAAGCCATATGGTTAGGACTAGGACTAGGTCCTCTTCACTCTCATATATAATCTTTTATATTATGTGTCCTTTTCACCTTAACACTCATTTTTTAGGATATATACATATACACCCATTGTCATCAGTAAGAATTATAGATGTTTGTATTCCACTCATGTTATACTAATTGTCCTTTTAAAAATATTTTTCATTTTTAATTTCAATTTTAATTTTAGTTTTATTTTAATATTGTATTAAATATATATGAAATATTTTTAATATTTGGAATATTGGTAGGCTTTCAGGGCACTCCCAGGTTTCTTTCCACCTGTACGACTGAGCCTGATTCAGAACATATGTAAGGCCCTTTATTTTTCATTATTAATATATCCCTACCATTACATTAGTAATCATCCAATTTTTATATACTACTGCGGCGTTTATTTTACTTTTTAGTATCTGCAGTATTTAGCAGGATTTGTTTCATAATATTTTACATTTTTTTTTTTTTAAAGTTTTAAAGAAGTTTTATTGAAGAGCAGTACATTACACTTCATGAAACGGAATTGCTGGTAGGGCGCATTTAAGTTTGGATAGGGGAGTTGATAGAGCTTCGTATATCAGGGATATGCCTCCTTTTTGCTCTGTTGCTTGTCCACACCATTGTTCATACAGTGTGAACTCTGGGAGAATTGATTTGTTTTTCCAAATAGTGTAAAGAAAATGGGAGATTTGAAGAAATCTAAATTTTTCGGAGTCGGGGAGCTCTAGTTTTTCAATACAATGTTTCATGGAGATTGGTCCGGAGGCGACGAGGTAAAGTCCAATGCGGAACATCCCCTTGTCTAGCCACCAATGAAAGGATTTGATGTCTAACCCCGGCCTGAAAAGGGGGTTGTGGAATATGTGTGATAGAGGGCGAAGCTGTGAGGTCAAAGCGACAAGCTGGATCAGGTCATCCCAGAGTTTGAAGGAGTGTGAGAGTGTGGGTGCCATGATGGGAGGTCTAGATTTACTGGGAGTCCAGAGTATAAAGTCTAGTGTGTGGGTAGGAACCGCTTGGCGTTCTATTTGAATCCAGTCGGGTTTTTCACCCCTGAAATATATGGTGGAGAGTTGGGCAAGTCTGTCTGCTTGGTAGTATTTGAATAGTTCAGGGAGACCCAGCCCTCCCTTAGATCTCGGGGCATAAAGAGTGTTCCTCGTGAATCTATACCCTTTCCCCCCCCAGATAAATTTTATAATCTTCCCCTGAAAATTCTTGAGGTGATTTCTATTAATCGCGATAGGTAGGGCTCTAAATAGGTACAGAATTCTGGGAAACAAGGTCATTTTGATGGCATGGATTCTCCCCAGCCACGATAATTTGTGGGATGACCAAGTTCGTATGTCTTCTTCCAATCTACGATACATGGGAGGGAAATTAGCTTGATAGAGGGAGTCTATTCTGGGTGTAAGGTTTATAACTAGGTATCGAATTGAGGTATCACTCCAATTAAAATAAAAGTCTAGTTTTAATCTCTCAGCTAAAGCTGAATTGAGGTAGATGTTTAAAGCCTGTGATTTGGCCATGTTGACTCGTAGGCCTGAAACGTCACCAAATGTTTGAAGCAGTTTGTTGATGTTGGGTAGGGAGGTAATTGGAGAGGTAATGAATAAAAGGAGATCGTCCGCGAAAAGGGCGCATTTATGAGTATTCAAGCTGCAATTGACGCCTTTAATGTTTGGATCTGACCTGATTGCTATGGCAAGTGTTTCTATTGTTAGAGCGAACACAAGGGGGGAAAGGGGACAGCCCTGTCTTGTGCCCCTGGCAATTTTGATTGGGGATGAGAGAAAGCCCTGTAATTTAACTTTCACTTCAGGTTCTGAGTATAGTGATTTGAGGATTCTGATAAAGTGTTCACCGAACCCCCAGAATTTAAGGGAAGCGAATATGAAGGGCCAAGTCACAAGGCCTTTTGTAAATCTAGGGATAGGAAGAGGCCCTCCTGATTTGGACCTCCATCCCAGCCCGAATGCAAAATTGAAGCTATGTCTATGGCCCTTCTAACCTGGTCTGGACCCTGTCTGCCGGGGATAAAACCCACCTGATCCTTGTGGATATAAGTGTTGATAAATGCATTTAGTCTATTGGTGTAAATTTTTGTCAGGATTTTTAAATCGTTATTTATTAGTGATATTGGTCTGTAATTTTCTATCTAATCCGGGTTTTTGTCGGGTTTAGGGATGACAGTAATGAAGGCTGCATTCATCTGGGAGTCCATGGGGTCTCCCTTCCGTTTGGAATTGAACAGTCTGGTTAAGTGTGGCGCTAAAGTCTCGGCAAAGGTCTTGTAATAAAGATTGGAAAGACCATCAGGGCCTGGGGCCGAGCCTCCTTTCAGATTTTTAATGACCTCTAAAGTTTCCTCTACTGTAATATGTGCTTCCATAATATCTTTGTGGGACTTATGGATAGTGGGGATGGGCAGATGTTCTAAGAATGCTTCTATGGCTCGTGTATCATGGTTGTCATTTGCTCTATATAGTTTTGGGTAGAAGGACTGGAAAGATTCCAAAATGCAATGAGGATTTTGGGAAGACGACCCATCCTGTAGTTTGGGGAGAGCGAAGAGACGGGTCCTGGGGGATAAATTGGAAGCCAGCATCGTGCTCATTTTATCCTGATTCAGGTAGAATTTCACATCGTTCCAACGCAGAGAACCCTCAGCTTTAACCATGAGTGCCAGGTTTAGTTTAATCCGAGCAGTGTCAAGCTGGTCGGCTTGAACCAAGGACGGGTTAGCTTTGTGATTTTTGCGCAGGAGAAGCAAATCTCTCTCCAGTTTTGAGATATCCATGGTTCGATCCTTTTTAAGTTGGGAGAAGATTTGGATGAGTTTGCCTCGTATCACGGCTATGTGGGCCGCCCATAGGGTCTCGGCCGAGATGTCATCCACGTTGTTCAGGGTGAAATACTCTTTTAGAGTCTTGGTTAGTACCGAGATCTGAATGGGATCTTTAATGATGTGTTCTTTGATGCGCCATATGGGAGACGAGGGTCTGAGGAGTAGGCCTTGGGGGGATAGGGAGACCATAGAGTGGTCAGAGAGATGAGTATCCTTAATTTTAGCTGAAATAGCAGCAGGAATGTGTATGGAGGAGATTATAATATGGTCAATTCTGGAGTAAACCTGATGGAGTATTGAGAAATGGGAGTAGTCCCTTAAGGTGGGATTGAGTTCTCTCCAGATATCTGTGAGACCCTGTTGGTGAATTAGTTTAGCAATTTTAGAGCTGATTTTAGTTGGCCTATAGAGCTGTTTAGCTGGGGGTTTAGATTTATCAAGGCTCTGATCGAAGGCGACATTCGAGTCTCCTCCAAAAATTACCGTTCCTTCCAAGAGAGGTCCTAGTGTTTGGAAAAGCGAAGTGAAGAATGCATTCTGTCCCTTATTCGGAGCATAATAGGATATAAGAGAAAAAGTTTGATCTGCGATCTGATCTTTCACTAGTAAGTACCTGCCTTCAGGGTCAATATGGGTCCGACTAACTTTAAATTGACAGTCTTTAGCAAATAGAATCGCAACACCCCTGGTCTTATCCTCAGCGTTGGCTAAATAAAACGAGGGGAAGCGCGCATGTAGAAATGAGGGGGAGAAGCGAGAGGGAAAGTGCGTTTCCTGGAGCATTACTATTGAGGCCCTTTGCTTATGGTATGATTGGAAGATTTTCCTCCTTTTGATTGGGGAATTGAGGCCTTGGACATTATGAGAAATCATTTTTATCTGGGAGGAGGACAGAGTGGTGTTAGGCATGGTTTTTAAATAATGAATGTGCTTCTGAAGATAAAACACTTACCCTGGCCATGTTGATGAGGGATGAGCAGAAGATGAGTGAAAAGTGAAGCTCGGGACCTGGAGATGCTGGATGAGAAGGAGCTGCAGACGATCCGTCAACCCGGGCGGGAGGGAGGGAGGGAAAGAAAAGCACAGATGGGTTAAAACATAAAGACAGAAGAAGAAAGAGAATATGAACATAATGGCCTAAAATAGGCCGGAAACGGAGAGGGGGAAGGTATTTCCCTTTCCGAGCTCCAATAACAGAATTGGGTGGTCCTGAAGGCGGACCACCAGTCCATCAAACGAGAATGGCAAATCCATTTTCGTTAGATGGAAGAAGTCGCAGGGCAGCTACCGCAGCCCAAGCCACCCTTGAAACCTTACATACAATATTGGGCTATGAGAAAATAAAAAGATGCAAAAAGAAAACATAATAATTTCAAATTCTGATAAAACGGAATTATTTTTAACTAGGAGCCGAGCTGGCCTGAGGTGCAGAAACAGTCTTCCGGGTAGACGTCATGGGATCCGCTGTGGAGATGAAGATGTGAGGGGAAATGAGATATCCAATTCCTACTGTGGACTTAGCCAGTCCGCTGTGAGGGTATAAAGTAGTGGGGGAAGGCCGATGCGTCCAGTTAGCATTGGGGGTTCCAGAGTGGAAGATGGGGATGTGATAATAAGATCCGAGGAAGTCATTCTTGTGGAGATAAATGAGCTGTACCTTTAGTCACCCATGAAATGTGGGGAAATGACAAGAACAGCAGTGGGTCTTAGGGAAATGTAAAAGTAGGACCGCTGGGGTGTTGAACTGTAGGCTTGAGACATGGGACAAGTGGGTAAATGTCCCCTAGGGGGGACGAGGCCTCTTTGTGAAAGATCCGAGTGAGGTAGAGATCATCCAGAATGAATGAATCAGGGGTCAGTGGATCACAAAGAGGAAAAAGGGAATCGCAGAGTTCTTGCAACAGACATCCTCAGGTTGGCATTTGTTCCCTCAGACGCCTGCTTTTGTTGGATTTCCAGGAAGGAGAGATTGGGCTGTTGGGAGTTTGACGTTTAGAAGAACCCGCTTGAGTGTTGGTTATGTCCATCGCAGAGTCTAATGAGATAATCTTAAGTGAGAGAAGGACTCGTTCGCCTTCTGTAAACGTGGTGAATGAGTGGGTTCTACCATTGAGGGTAAATTTTAAGGCGAAAGGGAATGCCCACCAATATTTAATCTCCTTCTGGGAGAGAACAAGCAGAAGGGGCTTCAGGGCTCTGCGTTTCTGGATGGTCGTGGGAGAAATGTCCACGAATATTTGGACTTCCTGGCCTTGAAAAAGGATGCGGGATTGCTGGCGTGATATTTTCATAATTTCTTCCTTCACACTATAGAAGTGTGGCTTCACGACCACATCTCTGGGAGATCCGTCTTTTCTGGGGGGACCCAGGGATCTGTGTGCTCTGTCCAGCTCCAATTTGATGGGGGGCAGCTCAGGGATGAGGGATTTAATTAGTTCCTGGATTGCTTTGGGGACGTCTGTGATTCATTCAGGGATTCCTCTGACTCTAAAATTGTCCCTTCTCGACCTGTTCTCCAAGTCATCGATTCTATTCAGTGCTATCTCGAGTTGCTCTTGAATAACATGGATGTGCTCAGTGTTCTGGTTAGCTCTGGACACTGTGATATCTAATTTGTGTTCTATAGCTTCCATCCTTGCTCCCAAGTTTTGAAAGTCAGATCTTATCTCATTTGTGATTCTTGTGGCTGTGTTTGCTAACCCTCTGTCTAGTAAGTCCGACAGTTTGAGGAAAAAGTCTCCTGCATTTAGGGGTATATCACCCTCCGGGTCTCCTTTGGAAGTCCCAGCACCCTGATGTAGCGGTGTAGTGTTCAGTGGGGACAGAGAGTAGTTCTCAAAGGTGCGCTCTAAGAGGGAGACTGTAAAGGCTGGGGATGGAGCCCCCATAGGTTGGTTGTGGAGAGCGGGTTGGGGTGTGTAAGCTAAGGTGGCAGGAGCTAGCACTTGCCTTGTTTCCACGTGTCCCCCTGTATACGGCTCCTTAAGCTGTGCTGTGGCCGCCATCTTGGACAAGGCCCGGGAGCCCTCTGCTGTGAACTGCGGTCCCAGGTCCCTGCGGACCGAGCTGTTTAGCATGGATCGATTCTGCGGGTGCTCCCGGTTCCGAATCCGCTGGTGGTGAGCGTCTTGGCGGTCCTACTCCGGCTCTTGGGTGGCTTGCTGGGCTGGGTAAAGCGGAGCTCCAGGCTTACGCGGACATCTTGGGAATCCCGCGCCTGCGCACCATATTTTACATTTTTTATCCCACTTATGATTTTTATAATTACGGGTCTGTACCATTTCTATTCTAATAAGGGCATTTGTGAAACACTTCTATGTATATTTAACCGGTTCCCGACCGGCGCACGCCGATGTACGTCGGCAGAATGGCATGGCTGGGCAAATGGGCGTACCTGTACGTCCACTTGAATTCCCCGCCGTGCCATTGCGTGCGCCGGCCGGGAGCTCCGTGAGTTGGGTCGTGGGTCCCGCGGACTCGATCGCCGCGGGGATACCCGCGATCGCCTCACGGAGCGGATGAACAGGGAGATGCCGTTGTAAACGTTCTGCCTAGTGACAAGTGTCACTCGATCTCTGCTCCCTGTCATCGGAGCAGAGATCAGTGACGTCACACATACAGCCCATCCCCCTACAGTTAGTAATCACTCCCTAGGATACACTTAACCCCTCCCCACCCCCTAGTGGCTAACCCCTTCACTGCCAGTGCCATTTACACAGTAATCAGTGCATTTTTAATTGCACTGATCGCTGTATAAATGACAATGGTCCCAAAAATGTGTAAAAAATGTCCGACATGTCCGCCATAACGTCGCAGTCACAATAAAAATCGCTGATCGCCGCCATTACTAGTAAAAAAAAAAATTATTAATAAAAATACCCTAAAACTATCCCCTATTTAGTAAACGCTATAACGTTTGCGCAAAGCAATTATTAAACGCTTATTGCGATTTTTTTTTACCAAAAATATATAGAAGAATACGATCGGCCTAAACTGAGGAAAAAAAATGTTTTTTTTTATATTTTTGGGGGATATTTATTATAGCAAAATGTAAAAAAATAATGCGTTTTTTTTTCAAAATTGTCGCTCTTATTTTGTTTATAGCGCAAAAAATAAAAATCGCAGAGGTGATCAAATACCACCAAAAGAAAGCTCTATTTGTAGGAAAAAAAGGACGTCAATTTTGTTTGGGAGCCACGTCGCACGACCGCGCAATTGTCAATTAAACCGACGCAGTGCCGAATCGCAAAAAACACTCTGGTCAGGAAGGGGGTAAAATCTTCCGGGGCTGAAGTGGTTAAAATGTACCACACCAAAAAGATGGCCGTGTCCATAAATATACACAAATAGAAGATAAATCTTGTTCATCTACAACAAAATGGACAACATATAACCTATTGGCCTACGGCAAAATGGCCGGCATGTAAAACACAACACTGACCACAACTAAGATGGCCGTTTCAATACTTCTGTTTTTTCACTATTTATATCAGAACAGTACAACCAATCCGGTTGGCCAGATGAAGACACGTGATCGTGTCATAGCGCGCAGGGAGTGGCCGGAGCGAGACGTACACCAGGAGGAAAAGTGAGAGGGCGCTGAGAACGCCACTTAGTCACTACTTTTTCTATTTTCTTTTAAACGTTTGTTATGCTGTAAGATTTCACTTTAGACATTCAATAAATATCCCCTTATTTTTTAAACATACTACACTAGTGGAGGCCTTTCTCTCTCTTTTTTCCCCCTGCCACTGCTGTGGCGATACCGGAGCCTTTTCGGAGACACTGGCGGAGGAATTTAAAGGCGAAATACACTACAGACTTCACCGACAGCACCCTTCAGCGATAACATCTATACACCTTTACTCACAGATGCAATTATTTATCAGCATTAAGGTGAGAGTTCTGTGAGACCACATCCAGGAGAAATTACATGGAGTTATTTATGGGCAACATCATTGAATTACATTATTAAAGAGTCACCCACTAGATCATCTATATACATCTATGACCTTTTATATCTGTGACTCTTAAGAA
Source organism: Lithobates clamitans (assembly GCA_037952925.1). Taxonomy (NCBI): domain Eukaryota; kingdom Metazoa; phylum Chordata; class Amphibia; order Anura; family Ranidae; genus Lithobates; species Lithobates clamitans. The sequence goes on along the minus strand of JBBGZY010000381.1, from coordinate 4,638,179 downwards.
CAGTCCACCTCACCTTATGGACTTAGCATTTTATCAATATTATTTGGATCATTAACACTTTTTATTATTAATATTTTTTTCACTGCTGTTGTAATTGCCACACTACTTATTATTAGACATTTTTCTGGCACTTCACACCAGGCATTTTTATTGATTTTAAGTGTTCAGTTTCAATGGTCACAACTTTTTTCTGTGGTATTATTCTATTTATACTTCATAGTAAAATAATATATACATGCCACTATTGCACTGTAATATTTTTTCCTTGTCACTATTGCTTAGATTGCACTGTATTTAGAGGATTATTCCCCAGGTACTAGGTTATTGCGCAAAATCACCTTTCTTTCTTTTTTAACAAAATTATTTTAAGAGAAGTAGGCCATAAAAAATGTATTGAACTGCATCTGGACAAAACATGTGTTTTATTGGCTGAACGAACAATGTTTCCTACGAACGAATAATGTGTCCATGAAGGTGAAAGTTGCCATTTTAAACAGTACAACAGTAAAGAAAAGCACACGGAGCAGCACGAACGTAATCAAAATAAAGAATAGGAACACAGCACAACTACAGGGGGTCCCCGACTTACTTACATCTAAGTTGCGAACAACTCCTACTTACGAACGGGGCCCGAATGACGTCACTGCTGGCCGAATCTTCCTCTCCTTGCTTGACTGAGCCGTTCCTCCGTTCCTGGCCTGGCTGCGGGCCCCCCTCGTCATGCTGCCTGCCCATCCATAGGACTGGTACAGTCCGGTGGCCTGCCAGGCCGCTAAAACTGCCCGTCGTGGCCGCGGCCTAGTGCGGCCTAGTGAAGCCTCCAGGATCCCCGGTCTTTCCTGCGCCGCTGCTCCGCGGAGGTGCACTGCGGCCGGCCAGACGGCCGGCCTGCCCGGACTCAGATAACAGACACTGCTGCTGTCACCATCCATCCATCTCCCTGCTGAGCCATCACACATCAGCTCTCCTCTCGCTGGTGTCTCCTGTCCCTGCTGCCATGTAAACAGTGAGATGGGAGAGCTGTGCTCCTCCCCTCTCAGCTGTGACAGAAAATCTAGCACAGTGCTAGGACTCCTGTTTTGGAGGTGACAGGGTCAATAAAAAGAACCTGTCACCTCCAATTGCTATCACACAGGGAATTGTTTTCTCCTGTGTGATAGCAATAAAGTTTAAATGAAAAAAAATTTATAAAAAAAAAAAAAAAAAAGAAATACAGTAATAATTAAATTAATAAAATAAAAAAGAAGTGATTAAAAAAGTAAAGAATAAGAAAAATAATATTAAAAATAAGAAAATTATACAAAAATAAATAAAAAACTGGATTTGCACTGAAAAAAAGGTACTGTTCCGACTTACAAACAAACCTACAGTCCCTATCTTGTTCGTAACCCGGGGACCCCCTGTACTTACTTTTTTGCAGCACTCTCCTGATCCTTCTATACTGATCGTGCTCCTTGATTTTGAGGTCCGACTACCGCTTCCTGAGTTGATCCTTGGATCGACGTACCCCAAAATTATGGTGCAGACTCTTCACAACTTTTGCCATGATCTTGGCCTTTCTGACATTGGGGTTGGGGTGAGGTCCATACTTCCCGTCATAGTCGGCCCTCTTCAATATGTCGACCATCTCCACCATCTCTACAAAGGACATATTTGATGCCTTAAATCTTCTCCTCCGGGATCATGACGTTTCTGGCTCCGCCATGTGCTGTTCCCTACTGAGCCAAACGAGAAGGGGAATAGACTAGAAAGAATGTCAGGGGCGGGCGGAGTTTCACGCATGCGCAGCGTATATAAAGCGTAACATGCGTGCATCATACGTACGATCTGTGAGCAGAGGAAGGAGTATAGGAAGCGCCGATCGTGATAACAAAGGTAACATTTAAACTTGGGCCTATACTGCTTATAGATTGAGGCCTATATTGTAACAAGATTAGGAGACTTTAGCCTGACATTAGGGTTTGTCTTGTGTATTGCAGATAAAATGGATGGCTTCAATGACCACAACTTCCTCCCCCTGTTCATAAACAAATACAGGGAGCTGCCCTGTCTGTGGCAGGTCAAACACAATATAATCATAAACAAAAGAGGCAGGCAATGCTGGAGAAATTGCTGGAGTTGGTGAAGCCGGTGGTCCCCACGGCAACCATCCCCTATTTAAAAGCCAAAATTGGTGGCCTGAGGAGCACTTATCTTAGGGAACGCAAGAAGTTCCAGGATTCCCAGAGATCGGGACCTGCAGCAGATGACATTTATGTCCCAAGGCTGTGGTACTATGAGAGACTGCAATTTCTGTCAGACCAGACTGAAGTTCAGGGAATCACTCTAAAACCCTTCCTTCCACTCTTCCTTCCACTCTATCTTCCACCCCAGCTAAGGCTTCCGATGTCCAACCTGGGACTTCCAGCCAGGAAGAAGTGGAGGAGCCCAGCTTGAGCCAGGTATAGCATTGTTCTACAGATTTCTGGTCAATAAATAAATTATGTTTACTAGATGTTATTATTGATCACTAATTGCTGATTTAATAAAGTGTTTTACATATCACTAGACAGTTGTGGGCAAAAATAATTGGGACAAGAATGAAAAATGCTGGGCTCAGAATGATAGTCTTTATTAACATTCAATTTGCAACCGTCCTTAGATGAAAATTGTGTGTGATTGATGAAGAAAAAACTAAAACTATGTCCCTTTTTCATACACAGGAGGACCTCAGCTAGGAGGAGGCTGTGGAATGTGGCAGCCAGGAGGAGGCGGGGGTTAGTGGCAGCCAGGAGGAGGCATGGGTAAGTGGCAGCCAGAAGGAGGCTGGGCCCAGTAAGAGCCTCACAGAATCGCAGGTTTCTCCCCTCCGCCTTCCAAACAAAAGACCCAGGAAGGGGAGTAACGTGGAGGATTCAGCACTCAGGCTGATTCAGGAGGCTTCTGCGTCCCTCAGAGCCACCCACACTCGTGAAGAGGCCTTTGCCTGCATGGCTGCCACAAAACTGCAGGACATGCAGGAGGGCCAACGCCTCATGTGTGAGGACATCCTTTATAAAACATTAACTAAGACCACAGCCTGGGGACATTTATGTCATCTGCAGCTGTTCATGATCTCTTGGACTTCTGGCCCAGATTGTAATCCCTTAGATATGGACTCCTCAGGCCACCAATTTTGCCTGGAAATAATTGATCTGTGCCCTGGGGGCCAAAGGCTTCGCCAATTTCTGCTGTTTCTCCAGCGTTGCCTCCCTCTTTCTTTGGTTAGGACCCCTCAATAAATTTTTGGTTTGTTTTATTATACTCGCCTATGTGTGTTTTCCTTCAAAAAGGACAGTTTGTTTGTGAGGAGGCAGGTACATTTCAAAAATACAATGTGAAATTAACAAGAGACACCAACACCAAACAATCTCCTTGAGATTAAATAATACAAGATAACAATGGTGTTGTGGTAACTTGACACACAAAACACACCCAAAGCTATTCTGGAGTAAAAAAAATATATATACAAAAAATAACAGGAGATCAGAATTTCAAAAAATAAAAACAAAAAACATTTTTTAAAAACATCCAAAAATTTTATTTTTTTTGGGAGATGTGACAAATAAAAATATTATATTCATGAAATCACGATAAATAATAAAGAAAGAAGTTTGTGAGAAGTCTGTGTGAATATGAGCAGCAAAACAACTTCATTCTTCTCTAGCATTATAAAGAAGAAGAGAGTGCACTGCGTTAAACAATTTAAAACATTGCGGCGTGACAAAAGTGCTATATACATTACGACCGCTAAGTTTACCAGACCGAGCAGTTCCGTCTCTGAATTTTTTCTGAGCATGCGTGGCACTTTGTACGTCGGAATTGTCCACACACGGTCGGAATTTACAAGAATGGATTTTGTTGTCGGAAAATTTTATAGCCTGCTCTCAAAGTTTGTGTGTCGGAAATTCCGATGAATTCTATGTTGAGTGGCAGCATTAAATTCATGCTATATATCAATTAGGTCAGGTTAAAAGCGTGTTTGGGCCGGTTTATGGCATGTTTCAGAGGGTGTTTAAGCTTGGTTCTCATTAAATTAGTTTTGTCCATTGTTTGATCCAATGGTAGTGGTTGTAAGGGCTGAAGGTTTTTTTACCTTCATGCATTCTAAAAACCTTCTGTGTGCAGCAGCCCCCCTAATACTTACCTGAGCCCCCTCTTGATCCAGCGGTGTCCAGGAGAGTCTTGCCTCTCCGGGGACTCACACTCCTGATTGGCTTTTGGCAGCAGTGGGAGCCAATTGCTCCCGCTGTTTCTGAATCACGGCCAATGAGCTGATCAGGAGATGGAGGGGGCAGGTCCGAGCTGCGGCTCCATTTGTGGATGGAAACAGAGCCATGGCTTGGGAGCATGCCTGCTTGAGTGCCCCCCCAGTACGTTGCTTGCTGTGGGGGCACCTGGCAGGAGGGAGGAGCCAGAAGGGCCAGCGTGGGACCCGAGAAGAGGGGGATCTGGGCTGGTCCGTGGTAAGTATAACATTTTTGTTATTAAAAAAACAAACGAACAAACAAGACTTTATTATCTTGCTTTGTAGAAGGGACTCTTTTAGACAGGAATATAGCTACCTCTCATTTCCTCCCTTATAAGGAGGCCAAACTACACCTGCCTCCATAGATATGATTTAATTAATTTTCTATAAACTTTTCATATGAATTTAGTTGTATTGTTTCTTTATTTAACTTCTTTGTGCAAGTTAAAGCTAATGTTAAGGTGGAAAATGCACTGTATCTCTATAATACATGTGCATTTACTCATATTTTTATCCTTTCTTATTAAAGACCCTGCAAATTTAAAAAAAATACCAGTTGATTAGCCAAAAATGCAGTCAATTTTTAATTTGATGAGGTAGGCTGACAACACAGTGTTTTGGTGGATTGAGTGGTGTCAGCCCTGCCCAGTTTAATTTTGCCAAGCTACTCAACCACTCTTGCTATCCTCATCTCCAAAGCATAGACACTAATTGACTTGTAGTTTAAAAATAAAAACTAGAAGAACTAAATAGACTATTTGAGACTACACAGGAAGTGTGTAGAGGATACAGGCCAAATCTATTTCAAATATGATTTTATTGCACTTGTGAAACAGTTCTAACAAAATACATTTAATAGTATATATACCAAAAGGAAGCAAATAAAAGTAATTCATTGCTAGTGATTCAACGTGGATGTGTCTGTAGACATTTAAAAATGTTCAGGTACAAGATGCAGTGGCGAAGCTAGACATTCTTTCAAACCATGGCTAAGCATTAGTTTAGCGCACCTCCTCCCCCCACCCCAGAGAGACATTTTCCATCCATACACTCCCAGCCCCTTGCCCAGCAAGGGAAGTGTAATAAATACGTAGATAAGCCATAGGATGGTAATAATAAAAAAAGTTTTGGTAATAGTGATTTCAAGCCTCACTTCTGTAGCGGGTTTAGGATGGGCGCCACCAGGAAATAAGAAGTGAGCCAAGCAGCTTGTCTTTATTAAGGCCTGCTTCTGTCTTAGCGGTAGCGCCTCTCCCAATCCACTGTGGGGGTGAGGCTTGAAATCGCCACATAAAGCGCCACTGCTTTCTTCTGGCGTGGCGGCTGGGGTTGCCACCTTTTCTTCAAGCCAGTCCCAAACTTTTTAGCACCACACACTAATTTTTATTTTTTGTAGTATGCAGTATAGGATTATAAAAGTCCTGGGACGCCTTTGGGTGCCCCAAGGTGAGAGCAGTAATGTGGAGTGCGTAGCTTACCAAATTGCATTAAAAGTTGAAAGGGCTTAAGGGGTATGGTTATATAAAACAAAAGATTGCTAAAACAAATGTCACTGTAAAAATATGAACTTGGCCTACCTTATAAGTTGACAGTGTCAGTCAGTAGATCAATGGACGATGTGTAGACAGTGTCATTAGGGCAGTGGATAGTGTATGGATAGAGTCAGTTGGGTAGTGGATGGTAAGTGGACAGTATCAATACAGCAGAGATTGGTGTCAGTAAGGGGAGGTTGGTGTCAGTAGGGCAGTGGATGATATCAGTATAGCAGTGGATGGTGTCAGTAGGGGAGAGGATGATGTCAGTAGGGGAGAGGATGGTGTCAGTAGGGCCATGGATGTTGTCAGTAGATCAGTGGACAATGTCAGTAGAGCAGTGGACGGTGTCAGTAGGGCAGGGGACGGTGTCAGAAGAGCAGTGGACGGTGTCAGTAAGGGGGGGATTTGTGTCAGTAGGGCAGTGGACAGTGTCAGTAGGGCAGCGGACGGTGTCAGTAGGGCAGGGGACGGTGTCAGTAGGGCAGGGGACGGTGTCAGAAGAGCAGTGGACGGTGTCAGTAGGGCACGGGACGGTGTCAGAAGAGCAGTGGATGGTGTCAGTAGGGCAGGGGACGGTGTCAGAAGAGCAGTGGACAGTGTCAGTAAGGGAGAGGTTGCCATCAGTAACGCTGTGGATTGTGTCAGTGTTAGACATTGTCAGTAATTTTTTGTTTTTACTTGGACAGTCTGGAGGAAAGAAAGATCAGACAATAAAGTTAACAAAAGAAATCCCCCCCTAAAAAAAAAAGAACAAGACAGAGAAAGGAATTGAGGCGGAGTCAAGGAGTTCTAGCAAATGTGGCAACAGCCTCCCCTCCTGTCCAGGTCTGACTTCAAGGCAGCAAGGTATCAGGCTGAATCCTTGGGGTTCGGATCCTGGCTCCCCTGAGATCAGCAGCAGTGTGGGCTCAAAGGGCAGCCAGTGGTGTGAATGACGCTCAGCCGCTCAGCTGGGTCAGTCCAACCCAATCCTGCCTCCCAAATAGCAGCTAGTGTCCACAGTGCAGACAATTTGGCACCCTCCTAAGTTGGTTCCTGAAGGCATATGCCCCACCCTCCTAGTTTCAGCCCTGACAAGATGTAACCCTTTTGTCATACAAAATCAGTCATCTTTTGGAAGAAAGGGTGCTGGTACAATGTTTTCTCTCATCCTGGAAGGAATCCCCTACATTGCTGATTGCAGAAATAATATACTCCACGTTAGGAAAATGTTTGCCGCCTATAAAAACAGGTCACGTTGTGAAACTAAGCATTTGCAAATGTATTGAAATGTCGCTCTCTGCTTAACTTGATGTACTTCTGTTGTCCTTCTGTTCCCTCTGTTCTTAAAGAGCAATCAAGCATACAGTATCCAAGTATTGATTTATAAATATCCAAGAGTTAGTCAAGAAGCAAAATAATATATTTCTGACCATGTGGTGTTCAGTGCTATTATTAATCATCAGAAGAGAGAACAGAGGTAAGAAAACAGAACATTTTGGAAATAAAAGGAATGTGCAGGTTGATCAAGTTTTCAGTATCACAATAAAATGGAATGTGCTGTTTGTGTCTTGCTGTGTATGTGTTTCTGTGTTTTACTGTATAACCAGGAACATAAAGAACAGACCCTGCCAAATATAGGGAGTACAATCTAACAGATTACAGGCTATTGGATAATTGAATCAGGACTTGCATACTGAATGTGGTGATGGGACTTATACACAAAAATTCAGCTAGGTCTTGCCAGGCACAAATTGCCAAAGCCATTCTTCCTCCATGTGGCTTTATGTATCATTCAGGCTAGAGACACACGGCCATATGTAACGTGGTTTGTTTATTACATTTTTTTATCCTTTTTTACTTTTTTTCTCTACTTTTTCAGTTATCAGTTCTTTGGGTTTGAATGATTTGTCTTTGGAAAATGTTTATTTCTAGGCATGCCATAAAAAGCCACCATTCATTTTGTGATAAGTGATACAGTTCTTAACAACAATTACATGTTTCTTACTTTTTTAACCACTTGCTTATAGGGCACTTAAACCCCCCTCCTATCCAGAACAATTTTCAGCTTTCAGCGCTGATGCACTTTGAATGACAATTGCACGGTCATACAACACTGTACCCAAATTAAATTTTTATCATTTTTTCAACACAAATAGAGCTTTCTTTTGGTGGTATTTGATCCCCTCTGCAGTTTTTACTTTTTGTTAAAAAAATGTAAAAAACTGAATTTTTAAGAAACATTTTTTTACATTTTTTTATATTTTGTTATAAAAAATTTCAAAACGGGTCATTTTTTTCCTTCATTGATGTACGCTGATGAGGCGGCAGTGATGGGCACTGATAGGCGGCAGTGATGGGCACTGATGGGTGGCAGTGATGGGCACTGATGGGTGGCAGTGATGGGCAGCACTGCCAGGTGGCACTGATTGGCACTACAGGTGGGCATTGATAGGTGGCACTTGTGAGCATAGATAGGTGGCACTTGTTGGCACTGTTAGGTGGCACTGTGGGCACTGTTAGGTAGCACTGTGGGCACTGTTAGGTGGCACAGTCGGCACTGTTAGGTAGCATTGTGGGCACTGTTAGGTAGCACTATTATGGTGGCACTGATGAGGTAGATGTGCCTCTTCCACTTGGGGACCAATGTCCCTGACATCCGAGCCGGTGATCGGCTTTTTTTTCTACTCACGCTGTCAGCGTGAGTAAAAAAAAAAAAACGATTACCGATCTTTTGTTTACATCATGTGATCAGCTGTCATTGGCTGACAGCTGATCACATGGTAAGGGGCCGGGATCACTGATCACAGCGCGCCCGGCTGTGACGCTCCCTGTGCAGGGAGCGTGCACAGGGGAGGCCGTCCTATGACGGCCTCCCGGGAATTAGGGTCCGCGCTGTGGCCGTCATTCGGCCATAGCGCGGATGGCAGGTGGTTAAAGGAAATATTTTGCTGATATTCCCAAATTCTCATTTTTAAAATACTAGTTTCCAGGCTGTCATGCTAACACTCTGGTTTCAATACTTTTGAGTCACTTTCCCTGGGCAAGTATGCAAATAAAGACTTTTTGCTAGTTGGTGACTCAAAGTTTTTTGAATCTAGAGCAGCCTTTCTCAACCTGTTCAGTAGAAAGGAACCTTTGAAATAGCATTCTAGTCTCAGGGAACCCCTGCTAAAAGTCACTATATCTCTACAAATCATGATACATTTGTGTGATGGTCAGGGGGGAGAATGTTCCTTACGTTTGTGGTCATTGGGAAGAATTACCCATTTACAGATAGCAAAAAAGATCAATGATGTCAGTGGGAACTTAACCCTGTGTTTTTACTCTCTAACAATTACTCCCTATTTACCCTATAGGAGCAGGAGGTCATGGGTTATTCCTACATTCTGACAGGGTAATTAGTTACATAGCTAAAAGAAAACACCTGTAACATTTTCATCCTATTGCAAATAGTCTTTTTTTTAACCTTGTATGATTTTGACCCTCTTGGCCCTATTTGCCAGCTCACAATGGCAATTGGCCAGTCACATACAAAATATTCACACCTCTTAATAAAATGAGACATTACAAAAACTCAATGCATCAGACTGTTTTTTTGTTTTTTTTTAATTTGATCTCACTTTGTTTAAAAAAAAACAGCTCAGCAACAAAGTGTGGCTGAAAAGTAAATTTTAAAATGTTAAAAAACAAACCTTGTCATATGAGCAAGCAGACAATTGCCTAAACAAAAGGTATTCCCAAATCACTAAAATTAAGAGAGCAAGAGCTATACAGTGCCTTGAAAAAGTATTCATACCCCTTGAAATGTTCCACATTTTGTCATGTTACAACCAAAAACAGAAAAGTATTTGATTGGGATTTTATGTGATAGACCAACACAAAGTGGCACATAATCGTGAAGTGGAAGGAAAATGATAAATGGTTTTCAATTTTTTTTACAAATAAATATGTGAAAAGTGTTGCATGCATTTGTATTCAGCCCCCTTTGCTCTGATACCCCTAACTAAAATCTAGTGGAACCAATTGCCTTCACAAGTTACCTAATAAGTAAACAGAGTCCACATGTGTGTAATTTATTCTCAAAATAAATACAGCTGTTCTGTGAAGCCCTCAGAGGTTTGTTAGAGAACCGTAGTGAACAAACAGCATCATGAAGGCCAAGGAACACACCTGACAGGTCGGGAATAAAATTCTGGAGAAGTTTAAAGCAGGGTTAGGTTATAAAATAAAACAGATACCAGGGTTGATAAACAACACCGGTCCTAGCGCTCAAAGGATAACAAAGAAAAAGTGGAAATTAATCCACTCAAAAAATAAATAAGATATAAAATAAATTACAAGCTGCTGTTATAAAAGAAAAACACACAAATAAAACAAAATATATTCTCTTATAAGAAGATAGTATTAACAGCGTTAATAAAGTTCTCAAAAGGTCTATGGCTAGTAAATACAATAGCACTAAACTCTCGAATGAACGAGTGTAAATATAAACATAACATTAATAATCATAAAACAGAAAGTTCAATGCAGTGTCATGAGAACCAATAATCCCAAATCGATCGTTCATAAGATACCAGCGATAGCATATGATATACCAGCGGTAGTATGTGAACACCACTTGTATCCACTGCATAAACTCAAGATTTTCTTATAGACAGTTCATTGCATAAGGGATTGTATTTCTTCTGGAGTGCACATATCCATGGGTAACTAAACCATCACCACATCACCGCATGAATATCCCCTATGAATGTAAGCTTACCAGAGGTAAGAAAAAGACAAGCCTATCATCTCCTTTCTCCCTTAGATCGGCTCTTCCACCATCAGAATCCCTCAGTCCTCCTCAGTCAAGATAATGCAATGTCATGGTAAACACATGTAGAAAATAGAAGGAGAGGCTCTCCATAGTGTAAAATTGTTTATTACAAAAAAAAACCACAAGAAACCCCCCTTATTGAATGTGCTTAGACAATAGAAGTTAAAAAACAGCCTGACATAATCAGAATCGGCTCACCGCTGGTCGGAGCTCCGAGCGGCCCGTCCACCACGATGAATCCCGGGATGATGCTGCCTGTCTCCAGCTGGTAGGTCGCGTGGTCACGCCTGATGCGTTTCGTAATTCCGTCGATGGCATGGCCATGCAACACGACTCTACACTTAAATAGCATGGGAGGCGGGCTGCCGCAGCACCATCACCACGGGAACCATCAGACTCATACCCGCCCCTCTGTGGAGAGTAAACGACTGCGATGCAGCATCCCATCCGTCCATAAAAAGCTCACTCCATATTAGCACCATATTACTAGGGTAATCCTTACCCATGCTTCACAAAATTCATAGTGTATAATATAAATACATTAGGTGATCATGTAATCATTGAAATGCATTACCGAAAACCATACAAATCAATATCACAGCATTATATTGAAATATTGATCATAACATCAAACTAGATCATCTTCTAAAAGAAGTTTGGTTAAAACACACATTATTGAAAATACCCAGATAATGATAACTATTAAACAGTAAAATTTCAATCAAGGATGCAGTATCAATATCCATAGCTAAAATACCCACTAGGTTAACTAAAAATAGGAATAAGTAATGTGCCTTTGTGTCAAGCACTAATTCACGTAAAAATTTACCAGCACCCTGGAAAATCTACGTGAAAGAATATTTTCTTTAAACCGTCCATATTTGTATATTATATATATCAGGTAGATATGATAGCTATAGACGCACCAATATTAAAATACTGACACTAAATTACCCAGATTATCATAACTGTGGAATTGCAAAGTTTCAATCCAAATAGACAAAAGTAAATCAATATCGATACCCATAATTAAATCTGATTAAGATGACTACTAAAATCGCTAACTAAAGGGATATATACTCCGTCTTCTTTCAAAAAACAAGTATACAATCCCAAGATATAGGATAAAACAGAATGTAAAGAGATTTATATAGATCCTCCAGCATACTGGAAAATTAATAAAAATCCAATAGAAAATAAAGATGAAAAAAAAAAAATAAAACCATGCACCTTATCAGTGTAACATAGACTACAGTAATTAAGTCATACAGAGACAATACTACAATGCAACATAGAACCCGAGAAGAATCAATAATGGGAGCCCATTAGTATCAATAATTGCTAATGAAACAATTTAGGTTGAGTTCAATATTCGGCCCATTAGGGCTAAGTGTATTGGCCAGAATATCCACAATGATTCACGCTTGGATATCTCTCTAACCAGGTTGGCTCCTCTCCAATTGGGGTGTAATTTGTCAATACCCCAAAATTTAAGGCCCTCTGGATTTCTATCATGCTTCTCCCTGAAATGCAATGATACGCTATGTTCTTTGTATCCTATCAGGATGTTATATATGTTCTGCCACCCTTTTACCTAAAGTCCTTTTCGTGCGGTCAATATACATAAGGCCACACGGACATTCTAAAGCGTACACCACATGCGTTGACATGCATGATATGAATTCTTTGATCTGGAATTCCTTACCATTAGCTGTTGAGGTAAAGCTGGTCAGACCCCTCAAATGTGTGGTAACTTGCTGACAAGACTTACACTTTCTACACGCATAGAAACATGCTCGATCCCAGAACATTTTCGTTTTATTCGGAGGGACCAGTACCTTTTTGACAACCTGGTCGCCAAAAGAAGGGGCCTTTCTGTATATAAATGGTGGATTAACTGGTAGGTGCTTACTCAGCACCCGGTCCATGCACAATATACTCCAATGTTTTCTAATGATGGTCTCTATTTCACGATCTTGTTCATGGTACATGCTTATAAAGCCCCATTCGTGTTTAGAATCTTGTTGTTTTGTTTTGGGGACCAGACAGGCTTCTTGTGAGTTAGAGCCCACCTGTGCTATCAACTTTTCCAGAGGTTGAATCTTGTACCCTTTTTCCACAAAAACGTTTTTCGTTTTTTGAATACTTCTACTTGAGTCACATAATCGCTATCTAACGTGCAATTGCGGCTTATACGTGTGAATTGCCCTTTAGGTATATTGCGCAACCATTGTGGGTGATGCCCACTCTGTGCCGGGATATAGCTATTGCGATCCGTACTCTTAAAAGACGCCTTAGTATACAGATGATCTTCTCCCTTCTTTACAGTAACATCCAAATAGTGTATTTTTTCCTGGCTCCCATTAAATTCTAATTTGATGTTGTTAGCATTACTGTTTAACCATTGGGAGAATTCAACTAGGGAGGCCTCGGTGCCCTGCCACACCGAGGATCTATATAAATCTCTTTACATTCTGTTTTATCCTATATCTTGGGATTGTATGCTTGTTTTTTGAAAGAAGACGGAGTATATATCCCTTAAATTAGCGTTTTAGTAGTCATCTTATTAATTTTCCAGTATGCTGGAGGATCTATATAAATCTCTTAGCGATTAGCGATTAGTTAGCGATTTTAGTAGTCATCCTAATCAGATTTAATTATGGGTATCGATATTGATTTACTTTTGTCTATTTGGATTGAAACTTTGCATTCCACAGTTATGATAATCTGGGTATTTCAGTATCAGTATTTTAATATTGGTGCGTCTATAGCTATCATATCTACCTGATATATATAATATACAAATATGGACGGTTTAAAGAAAATACTCTTTCACGTAGATTTTCCAGGGTGCTGGTAATTTTTTACGTGAATTAGTGCTTGACACAAAGGCACATTACTTATTCCTATTTTTAGTTAACCTAGTGGGTATTTTAGTTATGGATATTGATACTGCATCCTTGATTGAAATTTTACTGTTTAATAGTTATCATTATCTGGGTATTTTCAATAATGTGTGTTTTAACCAAACTTCTTTTAGAAGATGATCTAGTTTGATGTTATGATCAATATTTCAATATAATGCTAGGATATTGGTTTGTATGGTTTTCGGTAATGCATTTCAATGATTACATGATCACCTAATGTATTTATATTATACACTATGAATTTTGTGAAGCATGGGTAAGGATTACCCTAGTAATATGGTGCTAATATAGAGTGAGCTTTTTATGGATGGATGGGATGCTGCATCGCAGTTGTTTACTCTCCACAGGGGGGCAGGTATGAGTCTGATGGTTCCCGTGGTGATGGTGCTGCGGGAGCCCACCTTCCATGCTACTTAAGTGTAGAGTCGTGTTGCGTGGCCACGCCCTCTGAAGACGGAATTACGAAACGCGTCAGTGCGTGACCACGCGACCTACCAGCTGGAGACAGGCAGCATCATCCCGGGACTCATCGTGGTGGGCGGGCCGCTCTGGGCTCCGACCAGCGGTGAGCCGATGATGATTAAGTCAGGCTGTTTTTTAACTTCTATTGTGTAAGCACATTCAATAAGGGGGGGTTTCTTGTGGGTTTTTTGTAATAAACAATTTTACACTATGGGGAGCCTCCCCTTCTATTTTCTACATGTGTTTACCATGACATTGCATTATCTTGACTGAGGAGGATTGAGGGATTCTGATGGTGGAAGAGCCGTTCTAAGGGAGAAAGGAGATGACAGGCTTGTCTTTTTCTTACCTCTGGTAAGCTTACATTCATAGGGGATATTCATGCGGTGATGTGGTGATGGTTTAGTTACCCATGGATATGTGCACTCCAGAAGAAATACAATCTCTTATCTTGACTGTGGTCCGCTGTATGCAATGAACTGTCTATAAGAAAATTTTGAGTTTATGCAGTGGATACAAGTGGTGTTCACATACTACCGCTGGTATATCATATGCTATCGCTGGTATCTTATGAACAATCGATTTGGGATTATTGATTCATATGCCACTACATTGAACTTTCTGTTTTATGATTATTAATTTTATGTTTATATTTACTCTCATTCATTCAAGAGTTTAGTGCTATTGTATTTACTAGGGTTAGGTTATAAAAAAAATCCCAAGCTTTGAACATCTTGCGGAGCACTGTTCAATCCATCATCCAAAAAAAAGAGTATGGCACAATTGCAAAACTACCAAGACATGGCCGTCCACCTAAACTGACAGGCCAGGCAAGGAGAGCATTAATCAGAGAAGCCCATGGTAACTCTGGAGGTGCTGCAGAGATCCACAGCTCAGGTGGGAGAATCTGTCCACAGGACAACTATTAGTCATGCACTACACATATCTGGCCTTTATGGAAGAGTGGCAAGAAGTAAGCCAGTGTTGAAAGAAAGCCATAAGAAGTCCCGTTTGCAATTTGCGAGAAACCATGTGGGGGACACAGCAAACATGTGGAAGAAGGTGCTCTAGTCAGATGAGAAAATGAAGTTTAGTAGCCAGTGCGGCTCTTCTGCTTGATTACGAGCATGTGTGGAATTTTGTGTGTTGGAATTGTGTACACACGATTGGAATTTCCGACAATGGATTTTGTTGTCAGAAATTTTGAGGACCAGCTCTCAAATTTGTGTTGTCTGAAATTACGACAACAAATGTCTGATGGAGCCTACACATGGTTGGAATCGCTCACATCGCTCACATCAAACATTTGTTGTCGGAAATTTTGACCGTGTGTACGTGGTATATGTGTGGCGGAAAACACTGCACATTACCCTGAACACACCATCCCCACCGTGAAACATGGTGGTGGCAGCATCATGTTGTGGGGATGCTTTTCTTTAGCAAGTACAGGGAAGCTGGTCAGAGTTGATGGGAAGATGGGTGGAGTCAATTACAAGGCAATCTTAGAAGAAAACCTGTTAGAGTCTGCAAAAGACTTGAAACTGGGCCGGAGGTTCACCTTCTAGCAGGACAACGACCTTAAACATACAGCCAGAGCTACAATGGAATGGTTTAGATCAAAGCATATTCATGTGTTAGAATGGCCCAGTCAAAGTCCAGACCTAAATCCAAATGAGAATCTGTGGCAAGACTTGAAAATTGCTGTCCTCAGATGCTCTTTATCCAATCTGACAGAGCTTGAGCTATTTTGCAAAGAAGAATGGGCAAAATGTTCACTCTCTAGATGTGCAAAGCTGGTAGAGACATCCCTAAAAAGACTTGCAGCTGTAATTGCAGCGAATGGTGGTTCTACAAAGTATTGACTCAGGGGGGCTGAATACAAATGCACGCCACACTTTTCACATATTTATTTGTAAAACAATTTGAAAACCATTTATCATTTTCCTTACACTTCACAATTATGTGCGACTTTGTGTTGATCTATCGCATAAAATCTCTATAAAATATATTTACATTTTTGGTTGTAACATGACAAAATGTTGAAATTTTCAAGGGGTATGAATACTTTTTTAAGGCACTATATAACCTATTGTGTGATACTGGGCAAAAACATGAAATTGTTCATTTGTGTGGCCATCTGTGTATTCAGAACCACTAGATTATGGTACAATTACTGCCTAAAATACAGTATATAAGTATGTATCTAGCTTTACATACAGCTTACATGGCATAGTGGCTGGGTGCTACAACAACCATTAAAGTTATGGCGAGGCAAACACATTCTTTTTCCTCAATATCAAAAAATTGATAGAACAAGATCGAGCTTACTGAATTCAAGTTGGATAAATTACACTATACTTAGGCATTCAGTGTAAAGTGCCATGACAAAGACAGACATAGACAAGGACACATGGGCCAAATGTTGGGCAGTATTGGCTGGTTCAATATAAACTGGCCGACATTCGGGCCGTGTGTACTGCAGTCGGTCCAGCAGAAGCCAGCCATTCGTCTGGCTTCTGTTGAAGAGACATGACTGAAAAAGATCTGCCGATCGGCTCCCGATCAGTGTTCTCAGCCAATGACTGGGAGCGCTGACCGGTGTGCTCTGGCGGGGGGAATCCTCCTGTCAGAACACAATAGAACAGTAGGGAGATCGCTCCTCCTGAGCTGTCAGGTTTTTTTTCATTAAGCCCCTGCTGAATTAAACAGAAAATAATTACTAGTATGTACTAGGCTTTAGGTATTCATAATGTATGCGTGCTGTGATGCATCCCCACTCATTTTCAATGGCAGCCCAACATGCATACATACTCAAAACAAACACAACTGCCCCTCAGTGCTTTGCAAAGCAATTGTTAAATAACATACTGTATGCTTTGACCTGCTTTAGGCTGGAGAAAAGATAATGAAGGGACATCTTTTTAACCTGTGGATGTGCATTGAGGGTGATTATTGGGCTCATAGGCTGTGTCTATGCTACATACCAAAGGTTCTTAGAGTAAATTTGGACACAGCATTTGAATTGTAGATCTCCTTTTAAAGGGTATATGTATCCTTTAATAAGGACCACACAACCTATTTTTTGTTTTTGCAATGGAATATCTTATTTGTGAATACTTGTTGCTATAGGTTATGTGTTCATTGGCAGATGGACTGTGTTTGCATCTCATTTACATGAACATTTGAATTTCTTTGAAAAAAAAAGCAAATCTGTGCTACAGGTAGATCTCAGACTACCGTGTATAATTTACGTAAAAAACATCAGGGGAGAACATGCAGTATTAATGTGTGTTTATCACATATTAAAGCACACCTATCATCTGAAAATACACTTCATATATTTTTTACTCTTTTTTCCCAATAGCCTTATATACCAAATGAAGCTACTCTTTTCCAAAAAAAATTGTTCCCCTGAGCTGCCTTTGGAGGCTGAATTCTTGCATGGTTCTCATCAAAGGGTCCAATACTGATTGGCTAGGTTTGCCTAAACACAGTGCCTATGCTAGGAAAAGATCAATTGTGGTTAAAGGTTACACAGCAATCTGCCACTGACATTTTCAATTATTTTAATTTTCAAATGATTAAAATTACAATGGTAATCTATTGAAATGGCATCTACAATTGATTTTAATTATTTGGGGGCTCAAAATCAGAAAAAAATATCCATGGGATTGTTGTGAATCTTTTGTTTAGATGCAATACAATTTTTAATCAAAGCTGAAAGAACAAAGTGATGACTTTTCGCAAGTCCTTGCACCTTACATACACTTCCTCTGATTGCTGGCAGCTGGTTGGGGAGTAAGACCGGAGTAAATCCTGAAGGAGATTTAAATCTGTAAATTATTGTAGTAACCTTCGCTTGAGGTGGTCCTTTGCTTGGAACCTCTGCCATTCAAACTGTCACATACCTGTATGAAGAGCTTGAGATGATGAGGGTGGCCTCCTGCACAATTACTGAGCACCCATGGAAGTTGAAACAGGCACTGGTAGGCAAAGGAAGGGCACAGTTGCCAGGAAGCTGGAACTGCGTACTTAAACTTGTCAGCCTTGAGGGCAAAAAAGAAAAAAAAAAAAAACGCTGAATGCTCCAAAACTATCCTGGAAGCTCCTAAACTCTCCTAAACACCTTAACAAAAATTCTCTACTTGAGTGTTTTTTTCTGTAGGAAAACTGTTCTTAAAAATGCAAAACAGAAGTTTTTTTTTTTTTGTCTCTAAACTCTGAGTTTAAAATATGCTTCTAAACATCTTAATGTGCATTGACACATAGGATAGCATTGAACTGTAGAAGCAGCATTTTTTTAAGCCAGTGTGCATGGACCCATAAAGTCCAATAGGCTCCAGTATCTGGGGTGGACGTTCCCCTGCATCCACATGCATGTCCTTGTGCTTGAGTAGGCTCCAAAAAGTATGGTTAAAAGTGCCTAAGTCTGGGCATTCACATTCAAAATTTGCTGGGGCGGTTGATTTAAAGTCATGAACTTTAGTGGGGCTCATGTACCAC
Source organism: Lithobates clamitans (assembly GCA_037952925.1). Lineage (NCBI taxonomy): Eukaryota > Metazoa > Chordata > Amphibia > Anura > Ranidae > Lithobates > Lithobates clamitans. The sequence goes on along the minus strand of JBBGZY010000381.1, from coordinate 4,619,687 downwards.
CTGCTATGTATTTTTAGGGCTGTCTCCTGAACTGATATAGATCTGGTACATTTTCAAAGGTTTGTAAGCATATCAAGTCATTCTTCTGAGGGAAAAGACATATCCAAGCCTGACTCCCATTGGGACATTGAAATAGACTTCTCTGTAAGGTGCAAACCATTAAGATTTCGATAGAGGAGATAACACCTCATCCTTAAGGGTCAGGGAGAAAAAGCTGTTAAAAATTTCAAAATATTTATAGGAGTCATCAAGTGTTATATCGGTCTTCTGTTTTGGTACACATTTATGGAGATATGGTGTAATTTTTATCCACTAATACACCTGCATCAATGCCTTGCATTAATTTAAAAAAATACAAAAAGTTTTATGAATGGCAGAGGTGCTAAGCACATGACCTCTTGTATCAGTGTGCAGAAGGGAGGCCCAGAAGCCCAGAAGATAGTGGCTATTACTGGAGGTAGTATGGGCTGCTACAGCAATCTACAGCATCACCGGCAGCCCTCCTGATATCAGATATGCATACTTACATCAAGCCAAGCTGGCCCAATGTAAGTATACAAAAAATATAATTCCTGGAGTTCAGCTTTAAGTGAGAATGGACAGATGTCTTCTCTTTTGCCTTTCTCATGTGTGGCCACCCTGGAATAGAAAGTTGGTTAACAAAGTTATAAGAAAAAGCTTTAGTCAGATAAATATACTTTACAAAGATCATTTCCATGATGAGGTATAACAAAGAGGCTTGGATATGAGAACAATTTAATGTGCTGAGAGAATCAATTTAATAAATCTAAAGTTACCTATAACTTAGGGATAGCAATTTTCTTTTTAAAATTCTCCTTATAAATAGCTAATTCCTTGCTATAAATAATGGTTCCTACTTCATTTACCTTTGTAATGGATAACCTTGTGGTGTCATTAATCCCATATTCTGATTTTTTTTATCCTAAGTGATATACAGTGTGCTTCGTCTATCATTAAATTGTGGTTGGCAAAGGATTACCCATTCTTCTAATTTTGTAAAACCATTAATCATTTTCTTATCCACCCCCTTAAATGTCATTTCAAATGCAAAATTGTGTATTATGCAGGTTATTCACTGAGTCCTACCTTCACCTCGAGGCTAAGGGTGATATCACTGTCTTTATTAGTTTTTATGTCTTCTTCTGTGGGGCACTTAATCATTCATATTAGTCCCTGGCCAAGTGGAGCTTGCAATCTAATATCTGTATCATGGTCACAAAAAACACATGCCTTTTTAGGCAAACTAACAAGAAATAAAGTCACCCTGTTATAAACATTTTATTCTGTAAATGGTAAACAGGAATATACTTGACTAACATGACATTAAAATCTGGGTAAACAATGTTTTCAAAATACAAAATTCTTGTGTCTTCTTATTTGAATCTTGGTGTCCTTATTGTATTTCTTCTAATACTGCAAACTAGTCACTGCTCACTCTCCTTGTACAGGCAGCCTGCAGTGGTGGGACCTACTGGGTCCCATTCAAAGTCCTGCTTTCTGCACAGCCAGTACAGTAATGATGTCACCACAGCAAAGGCTGATGGTTCACAAAGAGTAGATTTTTATCCTTTGTGACCATTAAGAAATATATTTATCTGTGTGTTAACTTTTGAGGTGTCCAAATATTTTTATGCGTATTACTGGGGATCTCCGCACTTTAACATCCAATGAGACGATTTGTATAATGTTAAAAGGTTTACCTAAAGATCTGACATTGTGGTGCATTGCTTGGGCCTTTGTGAAGAGGACTGTGGTTTCTTCCTGTGTGATGGTTCTTTATATGGAGGGAGTTCTGGCTTTGGAGAGATTTTATCCCTATTGCCCAATGTTTTTATGGATTTTAAGACATTTTCCTCATCAGCAGGGGAACTGAGAACCAGCTGTTCACCATATGTTGGTACACTAGTGTTAATCTGATGTATTTTTGATATAAGAAGAAACATGCTTGAGTGACGGTTTTAGGTTTAAGTGTATCCTTGATGGAGTAGTCTGCACATACAGTAGATTTTTGTTTTTATTCCTCTTTTTTTCTGGGACTCTATCCCAGTTTGGATTGAGTGGATCACCCCCTATGGGGTGTTTACTGTAGACTGTTGCCTGTTTCTCAGCTAAAAGCTAATCTACTTGGACTCCCTGCAGTTGATTTCTATTGATAACCAGATAGTTGGTAAGCTTTACCTGCAACTTCGGTGAATTCTATGTAGGACTACGTAGTACAATGTTTGTCCTAGCTTAATGAAAATAGGAAAACAGGGTATGGTGCTTAGACCCATTCCACCTAAAACTGAAAATAGTTTTGGACAGACAATCTCATTCTAAGGTTACAACATTATTTCAAATGTGTTCTGCTTGGCGCAGCTACTTGGCTGCTATTTTTCAAATTGTGTCAGCTTCTCTCTTGTCACTTGCAGCACATCCCTAAACTTTGCAAACTCTCAATCAGTCTTCTATCTTAAGATGTGTCAAATCATTAGTCTCTGTCTGAGTGGAAGGAAGTGATGGATGCTGACAGCGTTGTGGTTTGAATGTGTACCAGTAAAGCTATTTAACACCTCTATTTGTCTTCATACAACTTACCAAGACTGTAGGTGAATAGTCTTTTGTTACTGCTTCATAAATGTAAGAACAATCAAGACAAATTAGCAAATTGGTAACATATTTCAACGTAACTGTAAAGATATTATACATTGCAAAGGATGTTACTGATCATCAGACATAGTAACTTTTAATATCCTCAAAGAGAACAAATAGAAACGCTGCTCCACTGCAAGGCTACCATTTATGAATGGTACACAATAGGGAGTAGGATGTTACAGTGGTACTTTTTCTACTGTATTCCCTTGTTAGCAGTCACTGTTGGTTGTTTGGGCTTTAAAACTTAGTGTTTTTGATTTTCTTTGACTATATTTGGTTTGGATCATGTTCATAGGATTGTTACTATAATTAGAGATAAGGGCGAGCATACCATTATATATACGGAATATTTAATATTTTCTTATTCTATCTTGTTTTGAATAGATATATGAACTGTCTGAATTTTTTTGATTTATCCTAATTGGGAAAATACAGGAATATACAGTGCATATGTAATGAACTGGATCCTGTTATATATATATATATATATATATATATATATATATATATATATATATATATATATATATATATATACAGTGGGGACGGAAAGTATTCAGACCCCCTTAAACTTTTCACTCTTTGTTATATTTCAGCTATTTGCTAAAATCATTTAAGTTCATTTTTTCCTCATTAATGTACACACAGCACCCCATATTGACACAAACAGAATTGTTGACATTTTTGCAGATTTATTAAAAAAGAAAAACTGAAATATTACATAGTCGTAAGTATTCAGACCCTTTGCTGTGACACTCATATATTTAATTCAGGTGCTGTCCATTTCTTCTGATAATCCTTGAGATGGTTCTACACCTTCATTTGAGTCCAGCTGTGTTTGATTATACTGATTGGACTTGATTAGGAAAGCCACACACCTGTCTATATAAGACCTTACAGCTCACAGTGCATGTCAGAGCGAATGAAAATCATAAGGTCAAAAGAACTGCCTGAAGAGCTCAGAGATAGAATTGTGGCAAGGTACAGATCTGGCCAAGATTACAAAAACATTTCTGCTGCACTTAAGGTTCCTAAGAGCACAGTGGCCTCCATAATTCTTAAATGGAAGACGTTTGGGACGACCAGAACCCTTCCTAAAGCTGGCTGTCCGGCCAAACTGAGCTATCGGGGGAGAAGAGCCTTGGTGAGAGAGGTAAAGAAGAACCCAAAGATCACTGTGGCTGAGCTCCAGAGATGCAGTCGGGAGATGGGAGGAAGTTGTAGAAAGTCCGCCATCACTGCAGCCCTCCACCAGTCGGGGATTTATGGCAGAGTGGCCCGACGGAAGCCTCTCCTCAGTGCAAGACACATAAAAGCCTACATGGAGTTTGCTAAAAAACACCTGAAGGACTCCAAGATGGTGAGAAATAAGATTCTCTGGTCTGATGAGACCAAGATAGAACTTTTTGGCCTTAATTCTAAGCGGTATGTGTGGAGAAAACCAGGCACTGCTCATCACCTGTCCAATACAGTCCCAACAGTGAAGCATGGTGGTGGCAGCATCATGCTGTGGGGGTGTTTTTCAGATGCAGGGACTTCACGACTGGTTGCAATCGAGGAAAAGATAAATGCGGCCAAGTACAGGGATATCCTGGACGAAAACCTTCTCCATAGTGCTCAGGACCTCAGACTGGGCTGAAGGTTTACCTTCAACAAGACAATGACCCTAAGCACACAGCTAAAAAAACAAAGGAGTGGCTTCACACCAACTCCATGACTGTTCTTGAATGGCCCAACCAGAGCCCTGACTTAAACCAAATTGAGCATCTCTGGAGAGACCTAAAAATGGCTGTCCACCAACGTTTACCATCCAACCTGACAGAACTGCAGAGGATCTGCAAGGAGGAATGGCAGAGGATCCCCAAATCCAGGTGTGAAAAACTTGTTGCATCTTTCCCAAAAAGACTCATGGCTGTATTAGAACAAAAGGGTGCTTCTACTAAATACTGAGCAAAGGGTCTGAATACATAGGACCATGTGATATTTCAGTTTTTCTTCTTTAATAAATCTGCAAAAATGTCAACAATTCTGTGTTTTTCTGTCAATATGAGGTGCTGCGTGTACATTAATGAGGAAAAAAAATTAACTTGAATGATTTTAGCAAATGGCTGCAATATAACAAAGAGTGAAAAATGTAAGGGGGTCTGAATACTTTCCGTCCCCACTATATATATATATATATATATATATATATATATATATATATATATAGTACTGTGCATAACTGTTTTAGGCAGGTATGTAGAAATGCTGTAAAGTAAGAATGCTTTAAAAAATATATATCTTTTTATTAATTTACAAAATGCAAAGTGTGCGAACAGAAGAAGAATCTAAATCAAATCAATATTTGGTGTGACTACCCTTTGGCTTCAAACCAGCATCGATTCTTACACTAGCAAACTTTGTACACTTGCATAATGTCAGGGATTTTGTAGGATTAAAGTCAGGTTCATGATTAATAAATTATACCAAGCAGGTGCTAATTATCATTAATTTCATATGTAGGTGGAAACACAGTCATTAACTGAAACAGAAACAGCAGTGTAGGAGGCTTAAGACTGGATGAGGAACAGCCAAACTCTGCTACTAAGGTGAGGTTGCGGAAGACAATCTTATGTCACAGGTCAAACTCCATGGCAAGAATGAGTACAGCAACAAGACACAAGGTAGTTATACTGCATCAGCAAGGTTCTTCCCAGGCAAAGAATTCAAAGCAGACCAGGGTTTCAAGGTGTGCTGTTCAAGCTCTTTTGAAGAAGCGCAAAGAAACGGGCAATGTTCAGAACCATAGATACAGTGGTCAGCCAAGGAGACTTAATGCAGCAGATGAAAGTCATGCTTACTCCCCTTTGATATCAGAAGATGCCTCTGAGTTCTATCAGGCCAAAACTGGAGGAAGCTAGTGGGACCCAGGTATACCCATCTACTGTCTGGAGAATTCTGGCCAAAAGTGGTCTTCATGGAAGAATTGTGCCCAAGAAGTCATACCTCCAACATGGAAGCAAGGCTAAGAGATGCAACTATGCATTAAAAAATAGGAACCGGGGGGGGCGTGGCCTGGACGAGCTAGGAGATGGCTGCCTGAAAGAACCGCTCCCGCCGTTGCATCCCTAACTATCGATATCACCGGAGGTAAATACCGCTTCTTTCGATCGGACACAATGGGAACAGCTTCCCGTCATACCTCGGCCTCAAGGTCCCGCTCGCCACGCGAAAATCCGGGGAACCAAAGCCAAAACATTCCTGAAATGTTTAGGACGCAGAGGAGCAATATGGCGTTGTCCCGTCACAGCCCCTCACAAGACGCGGGATCGCACCTCGTAATATCTTGCCAAATCTCACAGCCCATGCCATCGGGGTTGACAGATACCCCTCAACCTCCCGGCCTTAACATACATGATTTGCGGGCTATTGCTAACGACATTAAAGATACCCTGTCAGCCGCCATTGCGGAGCTCAGGGTGGACATACATACCTTAAATGACAGCGTCTTGGAAGTAGAAAAAGTCACGGCAAAACATGACACTGTCCTCCGTAAAGCCACGAGGAAGATTGATACCCATACAATGCAACTCAGGGAGGCACAACGCCGCATCGAGGACCTTGACAACCGTGGCAGCCGTCACAATCTCAGAATCCGAGGCCTACCAGAAGCCATTGACTCGGAGCAACTATCCCCTGCTGTAACTGAGTTGTTCAACGGCCTAATTGACAGACCACCTCAGACCAAAATTGCAATGGAAAGGATCCACAGAGCTTTGCGTCCAAAAGGCAGAGACACCGATCCGCCAAGAGACGTCATCTGCTGCCTAGTGGATTACAGGCTGAAAGAAGACATCCTGAAGCAGGCAAGGAACAAACAGCCATTACAGTATAGGGGCGCGCATCTTCAGATCTTTCAAGATCTCTCCGGCATCACTTTACAACATCGCAGGGAGTTGAAACCTCTGCTAGATGTTCTATGCACTCACAGGATCGTCTACAGGTGGAAGTTACCGTTCTGCCTATCGGCCACGCACCTAGGCCGTACGATTTCTCTCAAAGTGCCAGAAGACCTACCATACTTCTGCGACAGCCTGGGCATACCGCTAGTAGAAGTTCCGACTTGGTATGCGGAATTCCGCCATCACGCTAGCGAGAAACACTCGCCCCGGGAAGAACCGATGGAAGCACAAGAATCCCACCACCGCAGGAGAAGATCCCCGTCAAGCACCAGATCGTATGCCACATCTCAGGGTATACAGCGCGGTCACGGACCCATGCTCTCACCGAGAAATCGGAGAGCCCGCAGAGATTACACAGGTGTCTAATATCAAACCCTTTCTTAGATTCTCAAGTTGTCAGGTTGGGCATCACTGTTAATTCGCCTCCTAATGCATAGAAACAGTTATGTTCCTGCCAGTCCCAGTTCCTGAAGTACGTCCCGGACAGCAGATAGTTTCCATGTCTACTGCCTTCATACTGCAGTTATAGCGCATTAGCTTTGCCTCATATTCAACACTCAGCAAGAAAAGTTAGCTGTTGCTCTAATCACAGTCACTAACCACCTAACGAAACCTCTCCCCGAACAACAACTGGGATCCCCTGGAAAAACCATACCTCATACCCACCGACAACGGTCCCACATATGCCTTAACAGCACAAAACAGAATCTCAGCAAAAGAACATTATACATCCAGAAGCTACGGACCCCATTAGAACCCAGCCGAAAGCGGGCTTCACCATCTTTCCCCGTCCGATGATAGATACATTCTTCATGCCTGTTGCTCAGTGCCCATTCTTCAGTCCATAGAAGAGAACCATCCCCGATCCCGCACTGGGCCCCCAAGAACGGACCGAAGGGCCCCTACACTATCGGAGGATCTACTCATACTTCACTAGCATGATACCGATTTTCAGTAAAGAAACTTTATGCATCTGAAAGCTAAAGACACCAGTAAGAATTAGCAGACAGCAAGCTCCACTGTTTTTCCCATTCTTGTACTGGTAGAGGTAATGTGTATATGTATGGGGGATTAATGTTTGAATTAAGATTAGGTAAATTCATCTAACCAAGACTATGCTTAGACTACTGATGAATGGGCTCACAGAATAAATAGCAGATGTACTGCATATCTGGGGGTTAGAGAATCTTTTCTCATATCATATGCCCAAATAATAGCTAGCTCCCCCTGGCTTTTAACCAACAGTATAGCAAGCAGTCACATCAGAGTAATCTTTCCCAACACCGCCCCCATCCTCCTTAGACGGTGGCTTCCCTCCATTTCAAGGGCGCGACCACACCTATCCTCTAACACACAAAATGTCTGCGCATCATCTAATCAATCCAGCAACAGAAGGACAACAAAGTCAGTTCACCATAGATCTGTTCATTCGACATGACCTAACAATAGGATAAACCAGGGACTTAGTAGATCCTGACGGAACTAATCGAGCGACAGTATTAGTAGACAGAGTACCCCGTATTGCCTCTGAATCGATCTTTAAGCAATATTCTAAGAAACGTCTACTCTACCCTACAGCTGCCGCACATCTAACCCCCTAACGTCCATTGTAAACCTCTACTAAACCCTACCCGTGCAAATGTTACTATGCCTCCTCTTCTTACAGTACTGAACTGACTGCTGTTCTGTTGAGGGGAGCAGATAGGGGAAAGATTTTGAAGCCAAATATACACAAAAAAAAAAAAAGAAAGGGGAAAATAGCAACATGACAGGCCAATTATAGGAGGCTATGATTGCAGTATGACATAACTACGCATCCGGGGATGCACTATATCAGGTCTTCGTTCGTTGAATCAATAGGCTTTCAGGATTTTTACCTGTGGTGTTTTTCTTTTGAAAAAGGTTCTATAAAACAAAGTTTGTATTACTATGTTTATATACAATACGTTTCATGAGGCGAATTTTTGACACCAACAACAAAAATATATTTTGGTTTGACATTTTATAATTTTTACCTTAAATTATAAGGCTATGCCGCTACTACATACCCTCTGGATAAGGATACCTAGGATTCTCCTTCTTATCCTTATCCAAGGTACTTCACACACGTTACATGCTCACTACTGAATCAGTTATTCCCTCTTCCTAGAAGATCATATAGGTCATTCAGAGAGGTACATCTAGTTAGTGTCCTGAACAGTGTTATCAATGACGTCCTCCATTCATATTCTACATGGATCGCAACGGAGGGATATCCCCTCAAAGTATTTCACTAACTTTCTCCTACGTTCGATACGTCCCAACCCCCACACAGTGCAGTGAGAAGATCCAGATTTCGATCTGGAAGACACTCCACAAACAAAACACTGTACAGACCTAACCTACCCCGTTGAAGGATAGGTAAGTTAAATTCTTCCCTCCCCCGTCCTTACGTTTTCACCCTCCCCTCCCTTTTACTTACCGTTCTACGTACCCGCATTTACGGTACTTGATTTGCAGGAATCTACACAATTTTACCTGACCCACTCAAAGAAGGATACCTACAACTACCCTCTAACATGGCAGCAAAGAATACTCACAAACAGGGAGTGCACGGCTCTCGTAAGCCTCTGACCGATTTACACATAAAACTAAGCTCACTGAACATTAGGGGACTGAATACCCCGGAAAAAAGGTCCCAATTGCTCTATACCTTACAAAAAAACAAAACGCAAATCGCCTTCATCCAAGAAACTCACTTCCGTTCTGATACTATACCCAAACTTGGTAACTCTCAATACCCTACTGTATACCATGCTTCTAATGACACATCCAAAACAAAGGGAGTTGCGATTCTAATATCAAAAAACTGTCCCTTACAAATTACGGAATCAAAACATGATCCTTATGGCAGATACCTCTTTCTCAAGGGAACTTTACACAACAGACCCATTACCCTGGCAAACCTGTACGCCCCTAACAAACATCAAGTCACATTTTTTCGAGAAACACTTCAATTACTCACTGAATTCTATACAGGGATCCTCGTGGTGGGAGGCGACTTCAATGTGGCCCTAAACCCGCAACAGGATTCCTCTACAGGGGCGACTTCATTACCCTATAGAGCGCTTAGATCTATCAAAAAACAGTTGCAAGAATTAACCCTGCATGACTCGTGGCGTACATTACACCCACATGACAGGGACTTCACATTTTACTCTCCCCCCCACAACAAGTACTCCAGAATCGATCATTTTTTCATTTCCCAAAATGATTTACCCCTTCTCAAACAAGCAACCATAGACCCTAAGATACTCTCTGACCACAATCCCATTTCTATGACACTCGCTTTTGCACAGTCTTCCTACACAAATTCGATATGGCACCTAAATAATTCACTGCTGACAGACCCTGACATCACGAACCGAATCTCCACCCGTCTCACCCAATACTTTCAGGAAAATTCTACTGATGAAACGAGTCCTCCCATTATATGGGCTGCCCATAAATGTGTGGTAAGAGGGGACTTAATCTCCATAATGTCCTTCCGCAACAAACAACGACGGGCACATATTACAGAGCTCACGTCTAAAATTCAGACCTTAGAAAGGGCCCATAAATTATCCCTCGCCACTAAATCTCTTGAGGAGCTCTTACGGGCTAGAGAAGCTCTCAAAGAAGAATTGCACACAGAACTAAGACGTAAATACATTTTGAATCACAAACTATATTACGAATTTGGCAATAAGTCTGGAAAGTTACTGGCACTACAACATAAGAAAGCAACATATACCATTCGCGAAATAAAAAACCCCTCCGGGAAATCTTTTACGTCCCCAGATGACATTGCCACACAATTCGTGAAGTACTTTACCAAACTTTACAATCTACCACCAGCAGAAATGAATGTTAATACTCCCAGTAGACAGGAAGCAATATCCACCTTTCTATCACAATATGGTATTCCACCTATCTCTAATGAAGACTCTAACACCCTTGAACACCCCATTAACATTGAGGAGACCTTGGCAGCATTGAAACAACTAAAGACCGGAAAAAGTCCTGGCCCGGATGGATTGACCGTTGGTTATTATAAAACCTTTCAGGATATACTTGCCCCCCAGTTCATCAAAGCATTCAATTCATTACCCTCCTATCCTCAATGCAACAAAGACCTTCTGGAAGCACATATCACCCTAATACCAAAACCCGGCAAAGACGATACCCTAGTGACGAACTATAGGCCCATATTCCTCCTAAATGTTGATTTGAAGCTCTATGCTAAAATTCTTGCTAACCGAATACTCCCTATCCTCCCTAAACTTATCTCTCTCGATCAAGTAGGGTTTGTCCCTGGTAGAGAAGCTAGGGATAACACCATAAAAGCCCTTCATATTCATCACCATCTTTCATCAACATCCTCCACCCCTAAACAACAAGGTTTCCTCTTATCGCTCGATGCGGAGAAGGCGTTCGACAGGGTGGCATGGGATTATATGTCAGCAACATTACAGGCAATGGGGTTTCCCCCACATTTCCTACAAATGATATTAACACTGTACTCATCTCCCACGGCCAGAATAAGAGTTAATGGCCGCCTGTCGGACGCCTTCTCCGTCTCGAATGGTACTCGTCAGGGATGCCCATTATCGCCCCTTATCTTTATACTCACTCTTAAACCCCTTCTTCGTAAAATTAGAGCAAATCCTGATATAAAAGGCATAGATATCAACGCCAAACAATACAAGATTGCGGCTTACGCTGATGACATTTTACTTTTCCTTTCAGAACCCCTGATCACCATGCCCAATCTTTTAAAAGAATTTACCGATTTCAACACCTTATCGAATTTTAAAATTAATTTCACAAAATCTAAGGCCCTTAATATCTCCCTCCCGCAGAGATCGGTGACACATTGTAAGACGAACTTCCCATTTAAATGGGAAACACGTGCACTCACCTATTTAGGGATACAATTACCGACCCACCTCGATGAACTTTATGATAGAAACTTTCTACCAATAATCGCTGATATCCAGAAAGACCTCCTCAAATGGACCTCAGGCCATTTCTCCTGGTTTGGCAGAACGGCCATCATAAAAATGAACGTCCTACCCCGAATATTATATCTATTACAGACCATTCCCATCAAACTACCCACGTCTTTTTTCAACACATACAAGAAGCTGTGCCGGAACTTCATTTGGGCTGCAAAATCCCCCAGAATGAGTTGGGAGAAAATGACAACCCCCAAAGCAAAAGGAGGTCTAAGTCTTCCTGATATCCAAAAATACCATACAGCTTGCCACCTTACAAGAATCATTGACTGGCACATCCATAAATACACTAAAGACTGGGTAGATCTTGAAGACTCATTTGCGTCAATCCCAGTTGCCCATCTTCCATGGATAACTAAGGCACATATACCCAAAGAATACGTCTCACACCCACTGACGGGCCCCACACTCTCCGCATTCAGGAGCATCTCCCAATCCTTACATTGGTGCCCTACACCCGGACCATTGACCCCCCTAGCTGAAAATCCTGACTTTGCACCTGGAGTGTCACTTCGCAATTCAATGCATACCCAGGCTACACCTCCTCTTAGAGCCTCCCAATTCTTCCAGAACGGGATCCTCCTTCCGTTTACAGCATTACTCTCACGTTTCCAGGGATATCACATACCATTCTTTAAATATCTCCAAATTAGACACTTCCTAAACAATGCCAGACCCATGTCACGATGGTTTAGAGATATGACCCCTTTTGAATCGCTCTGCACTAGCACTCCCCCACAACGACATCTTATCTCTGAGGTGTACACGTTACTATTCAGCAACCATAACCCGAAAAACAACGCAACCAACCAAAAATGGGAAACGGAACTTGGGTTAGACATCACTACCGAAGAATGGGAAAACATATATGAACACATACATAAAGGTTCCATAAATGTATCTGCACAAGAAAACTCCTACAAAATATACTCAAGATGGTACAGAACGCCGGATATCATCCACCGGTATCACCCATCGGTTCCACCCATATGCTGGAGATGCAATGCTGAAATAGGCTCTATGCTCCATATATGGTGGAATTGCCCACTAATTAAACCATTCTGGGAAAAAGTACACGAGACAATAGCATATATCACAACCTACAATCTATCATTCACGCCATCTCAATACCTCCTTCACCACTCATCCATTTCACATCCTGCATACAAAAAATCCCTCACACTCCACTTAATCAACGCTGCTAAACAATGCATACCGGTACTTTGGAGAAATTCTGACCCCCCCACAATTCCAATGTGGCTCAAACGTATTGACAGAATAGCTGAACTGGAAAACCTAATTCACCAAGCTAATGATACTCCTTCTAAATATGGGAAGATCTGGGCCTGTTGGTTACATTTCAGAGACTCTCCAAAATATCAGGAACTCCTTCTCAACCCGTGATTGTAACCTACAGTGATAGAAAAATGATAATCCTCCCATAGGTAGACTTATCAATCCATACTGCAACGTAGCCCGTAGATAGCATGTTAGCTCTACCTTCTTGTCGTTTCCACCCCCATCACTTCTTATCTTCAACAATTGAGTGAACAGACACGACCCTTCCTGTATTATAACACCACGTTCCTCAGAATGCAAATCCCTACACAATGTCCAATTATTTTAATAAATCTAATTCTTCTTAGGATTGAATAGACATATCTCAAGAGAGTAAATTCTTTTATCATCCCCAAAAACAACACTATCTACCTCCCATACGATTTATTGCCCACTGAAGGGTAGGAAAGTTGGCGACCCCGATACGGGCTGCAGAGACACAAGGTATTCCTAGATACTCCAACACCTTCCAAAGTGGTTCGCCAAGGCTTTCAACACAGGTGATACTTTCATGCCCGTCTCCTTCGCACAGCATGTTCCCATTAGGGGTGCGTAGGTGGTACACGGGCAATTTCCAATTCACGTTTTTCTTGGAACCACATGCATACTACACAAGCCTCTCATTCTCATGCCCCGACGTGTGGTCCACAGCCTCATTATCTGTAGTTTAGACTTACTAATTTAGAGAGGCTACTGTACTTCAAGTTTATCCTTTTGTAACGCATTGAAAATACACAGATTTGTTACAGTTTTTAATTGTACAAGAAACCCTGTTAAGTGTAATCTTGACTGTACCAGCTGTAGAAAATGTTCTTTTTACGCTTTTCTCTTGTAACATGTATCAATTTACAAATAAAAATTATTTGAAAAAAAAAAAAAAATAGGAACCGGGGTGCAGAAAAAATAGGAGCAGGTACTTTGGACTGATGAGTCAAAATTTGAGCTTGAGAGCAGTATAATAATGTGTGTCTGCAGGCAACAGTGAAAGAATGGTGGAGGTTCCTTCAAGTTTTGGGCTGCATTTCCGCAAATGGATTTGGTTAGGTGTCCTCAATGCTGAGAAATACATGTAGATACTTATCTAACATGCCATACCATCAAGGATGAGTATGATTGGCCCAAAATGTATTCCTCAGCTGGACAATGACCCCAAACATACAGCCAATGTCATTAAGAACTATATTCAGCATAAAGATGAACAAGGAGTCCTGAAGGTGATGCCACCACAAAACCCTGATCTAAACATTATTGATTCTGTCTGGGATTTCATAAAGAGACAGAAGGATTTGAGGCAGTCTACATGCATAGAAGATGTTTGGAACAACCTACTTGCCGAGTTCCTTCAAAAACTGTGTCCAAGTGCACCTAGAACATTTGATGCTGTTTTGAAGGCAAACAGTGGTCTAACAGTATATTGATTTAAATTTTTATATTTGTTTTCTGCTCATTTAATTCCATTTTGGTAATTGATAAAAATAAACTATTAACGCTTCTATTTCTGAAAGCATTCTTAATTTACAGCGTTTTTTCACACCTGCCTAAAACTTTTGCACAGTAGTGTATAAGGAACGATGGCTACAGGTGGATCTTACTCATATACAGATGAAGATGCACTCCGAATTTACACGGGCACCACGGGATCACAAAATTTTCTCGTCGAGAGTTCATCCTTACAGTTGACACAGAAACTGGAAAAAATCTTGCAAAAGTCTGTATCTATGGAACTGCATGAATTGACATTGGCAGAATACTACAAATCACAGTTAATACCACGAGGAGTTAGGGTACGGATAGTACCCACCCTTTTTGCTCAGAATGAGGAATACAAGAAGCATTTTACACAGATCAATAAATGCTCTTTTGATCTAATCAACTTTACGGTGGAATTCCTCCAGCAGGAGCTTACCACCGTTTCCCAAGAAATTGCTGATCTAGAAAGCCAGTTATCTGATTCATTGGGACAACAGGACTTTCTAAAGACTAAAATACATTAATAATCGGGTCTACAATTGAACTGAACCAAACCGCTTCCACTCCAGGTTAAAAAATACAAGACACAATCAACAGTTGTCAACGTCTAATTCTTCCATCACCTCTACTGGATCATCAACTAATGCACCCAGGGGATCTTTTTTGGATCATGGTCCCCCAAAGCCAAAAGCAGGAAGCGGGGAGGCAAGAAGCGCCAAAGGCGCTACAACAACAGGAGCAATCGCCACCAGGACCAGAAACCGAGAGGACTTAATCTCTAATGTGGTACATAATATTTCTTCTGTGTCTTTAAATGCTACAGAAGTTCGGGTCTTGAACAAAGGCCGGAAATTCCGTCCGAAAAAATGGATGTGTTTAGATTAAAACAGGACCTATATCGCTTCTACAGAAATGTAAGGTTAAAAGCCTTTTATTCAACCCGGCCCTTGGTGAACAGTGGCAGCGCACTAGCATTATCAATTTCCAATTTGGAATTAAGAAATAAAAGTACCTTTGTACCTCCTACTTCTTGTGCTGCCGCAGAACTGTTCATCAATAGGGTCGAGACGGATGTCAAGCTGTTTCTGAGTGATCAAACGAAAAGAGACCTTATACAGAACAATTTGAGCCAGGAAGAAATCGCTGCATTGTCTTCTCTTTCGAACAGGAAAGAGATCACAATAAAACCGGCAGAGAAAGGTGGTTCCATAGTTATTATGGATACCGCCCAATATGAAAGAGAGATATACAGACAGTTAACTGATACTCAGATCTATCAGCGGTTGGATAGTAATCCTACCACACGGGTTTCCAATAAAATAAAAAAGTAATTAAGCAGGCTGTTCAGATAGGAATAATAGACAATAACACTCAAACATTTTTAATTTCAGATTTTCCAACCACCCCTGTTTTTTATGTGTTACCTAAAATACATAAAGACACCAAAAATCCCCCGGGTCGCCCAATCGTTTCTAGTATCAATGCTGTGACTATGCCAATAGCGAAATATCTAGACAAATGTCTAACTCCTTTAGTCTAAAAACACGCTCATACATCTGTGACACACAAGATTTTTTTGGAAAAAATAGAGAAATTTGTCTTACCACCAGGAGCTATGTTAGTCACATGAGATGTAGAAAATCTTTACACAGCTATTCCCAACACATTAGGTATCAAAGCGTGTCGACGCTTATTGAATAATTCTAAACAATATGATCCAACTCAAGTCACATTCATTTTGCAACTACTTAAAATAATTTTAGAATAATTTTTTTTTCTTTTTAAGGACACGTACTGCCTACAGCTGAATGGTACAGCGATGGGTTCTAATGTCGCCCCCCCATATGCCAACTCATTCATGGACATGCTGGAATATGCATTCATTTATCATTGTAGATTATTTGAAGATAATTGCATGGCATGGTTTAGATTTATTGATGACGCATTTGGCATATGGGTGGGCAACCAAAACTCATTATGGTTATTTAATGAATATTTGAACCAGTTGGTTCCTGGTTTAGAGTTTATTATGTCGGTTTCGACTGAGATGACACCGTTCTTGGATACATTATTATACATACAGGATGGTCAGATTTTTAGTGTTCTCTACCAAAAACCGACAGATTGTAACCAATTGCTACATTTTTATAGCTTTCACCCCTCGGGTGTGTTTAAATCGATACCAAGGAGTCAGTTAAAACGAGTATCAAGAATTACCAACAAATCCATTTATAAGGAGGATAGACTGGATGAAATAGAAGGTAGACTCCATCAACGTGGTTACCCTGGTGATGTGATACATCAAGAATGTATTAATTTACATGAAGATAAAGAAAAAACCACGGACTACCTTTCATTTCCCAGTATCACCCCTTTTCTAATAGGGTTAATAACATTAATAGAAAACATTGGTCTATATTAAACAAAAACTATCCTGCTGTCCCTGAAATCCAGCATTCACCATTACCATCATATCGTAAGGGGAGAACCATACACAGCAGATTGGTTAAATCCGACCAATACACCACCCCCACTCCTGTGACATTTTTGGGTCCACCAAATTTTGGTTCATTTCCGTTGCTCCCCTGCATTCAATGTACCAGCATGATAAAAGGTAAAAATTTTAGCCATCCACATAAAGGATATAATATTACCATTAGAGATCATTTTATTTGCCAATCAGTCTATGTGGTATATATTAATAAATGTCCATGTGGATTGGTTTATGTAGGTGAAACTACACAAAAAGTAAAGGACAGGATTGCAAGACATAAATATTCTATTCATGACAAAATCGATACGTTACCATTGTCTAGGCACTTTGTAGAAATGAACCATACAGTTTCACAACTTAGGTATATGGTAATAGATGGTATCCCAAATAACAGACGAGGAGGTAATAGAGAGCTGGAACTGAGAAAGAGGGAAACTTATTGGATAAACCGTTTAGATACTTTCCAACCTGAGGGGTTAAACACAGACTTTGATTTGTATTTATTCCTTTAAAATGTGCACTTTTTGTTGTGTTTCTTTAGGAGCTCGGTCACTTGACAGTCGATCGATCAGCAGACCGACTGACTTTATATTGACCAATCTAGTATTATATTTTCTGTGGTTGTTTTGATATTAAATATCGATCAATGATGGATAATGCTTTGACTATTATTGATTATGTTGTATATATTTTTTATCCTGTAGGTGAACTATTCTATCAAGCATATTATCATGTAGTGAAGGGTTTTTTCCACTTGTTCCCAAAAGTCGTTCCTATTTGTGTAATTGATTGAATAACTATGATAAGGAATGCGTTTTTTGTGTAATGTAATTGATTCCAGCTGATTTTAATTGATTGATTAGTAGCCCTCACAAGCTACATATATATGGACTCTTGTATATGATCAGTTGTAGGTATGTGGTCATGAAGAAGGGCGATATTGTTGCTAGCCCAAAACGTCACCAAAAAAAGCGAAAAAATGCCTGATGTTTGCTGCAATTTTTTACAAATAAATTTTCACATTTTGTGCAGCAATCCTCTTTTAATTTTTATATTTTAGTCCCTGGGAAGGACTAGATTGCTTGCACAATACTTCCAAGAGACCGTTCAGTGCACCTCACCCATTGACTGTTTTGTATATATATATACCTTAGTACATATTTATAACATATTTATACACGGTTCACTTATGCACAAAGTTTTACTTGCTGCTCTAAGACAGCTCAAGATCTGGCACATCCTGGGAGGTGGGGAAATATTGCTTGTCTCTTTGTCTTTGACTTTTATAGAGAAGTTGTTAGAAATGTGTACCCCAGACATACTCCTGACTAGGGATGAGTTCCTTGTTCGGTCCAAACACAGGTTCAGCGCAAACTTTCTTTGGCTGGGTGTCCATACTAACTCTGGACTTTTAGCTTGTTTGGCAAGAACCAAAATGTTTATATAGTAGTTACAGTATTCTAATGTTACTATATATGACAGCTTACTTCTTCTGCTGTCAGTGGTTGCTAAGTAGGCAGCTGGTGCAGACACCCTTTGTGTCTCAAGTAATCAGTGATGTTAACCGTCCCCATCTGTTTGCTGGCTGGGAATCCTTGAAACCAAAGGTCAGGAATAGTGACTGGCATAATTGCCCAAATATAGCCACATGGCCATATTTGGTAATGACATCACCAGGTATACCACGCTCCCTTTGTTTACATTTCAGGTTACAGATCAGGGAGCTGTCATTTGCAGTGAGTGAGTAGTGGGATCAGACATGTTGTAATCTGCAAGCATTTTTCATCATGATTGACAAGGATCCGCATTACTGGACAAAAAGATTGATAATACATTTACATCATGAAACTTTTTTTGGGGGGAGACAAGATTATTTTTTAACCACTTGCCGACCGCTGCACGACGATGTACATCTTCAGAATGGCACGGGTGTGCAAATGGGCGTACCTGTACGTCCTTCCGTTATCACAGGCTAGCAGGCACACACACACATGCCCGCGGGTCACGTGGACTCAATGTCCGCCGGTGGCCCACGATCGTGGCAAGGAGAGGCAGAACGGGTAGATGCCTATGTAAACAAGGCATTTCTCTGTTCTGTCTAGTGACATGACAGGGATCTAATGTTCCCTGTCATCGGGAGCAGTGATCTCTGTCATGTCCTAGTGAGCCCATCCCCCTACAGTTAGAGCACACCCAGGAACACACATAACCCCTTGATCGCCCTCTAGTGTTTAAGCCCTTCCCTGCCAGTGACATTTATACATTAATCAGTGGCTATTTTTTAGCTCTGATCACTTTATAAATGTCAATGGTCCCAAAATAGTGTCAAAAGTGTCAGATCTGTCTGCTGCAATGTCGCAGTCCTGATAAAAATTCGCTGATCACCGCCATTACTAGTAAAAGAAAAAATAATAATAAAAATGCCATAAATCTATTCCCTATTTTGTAGACGCTATAACTTTTGCGCAAACCAACCAATATACGCTTAGTGCGATTTTTACCAAAAATATGTAGAAGAATACATATTGGCCTAAATTGATGAAGAAATTTGTTTTTTATATATTTTTATCGGGGTATTTATTATAACAAAAAGTAAAATATATTGCTTTTTTTTTCAAAATTGTCGGCCTTTTTTTGTTTATAGCACAAAAAATAAAAACCACAGAGGGGATAAAATACCACCAAAAGAAAGCTCTATTTGTGGGGAAAAAAATACATCAATTTTGTTTGGGTACAACGTCGCATGACCGCGCAATTGTCAGTTAAAGCGACTCAGTGCCTTATCGCAAAAAATGCTCTGGTCATTAAGGGAGTAAAATCTTTCAGGGCTGAAGTGGTTAATAAAGTGTAAAAAGTGTATGTTTTCATTTACTATTTTTTTGTTGT
Organism: Lithobates clamitans; assembly: GCA_037952925.1. Taxonomy (NCBI): domain Eukaryota; kingdom Metazoa; phylum Chordata; class Amphibia; order Anura; family Ranidae; genus Lithobates; species Lithobates clamitans. Next base: position 4,599,864 of record JBBGZY010000381.1, on the reverse strand, counting down.
GAATGAGTAGGGGTATTATGTAACTTACTCATTTATATGGGCTGGTATTTGGGGACTATTTTATTGTTAAAGGGGGCTTGCAGATTCAAGTAAGTCCCCCACCTGCAGACCCCCAAAACCACCAGTTGGGGATGTGGGGAAGAGATGCTTGTCAAGGTGCTTTACCAGATCCTATACCAGATCCTAGGATAAGGGTCTGGTACGGATGAAGGGATTTTTTTGCTTTGATACCTGTTCCACAGGGCAGTGCCCAGCCCTCAATGTCATTTTCTTGACAATCCTTTGCCAATTAGCCTAGAAAATGGCCATTACCCTTTTAACATTCTGCTCCCATTGAATTGAATGGGGTTCGGATTCTGCAGCTGAACTTCAGTAATGTTTGGCAAGCCTGACTTAAAGTGGATGTAAACCCAATGTCATCCTTTCTAAACTACTGCCATAGGGGTTATCTATAAGGATATACATGCCTCCTGCATGTATCTTTACCTGTCAAATGTCTCCCCTCTGTCTGTTATTAGACCCGAAAAACTGCATATTCTGTGGGTGGGTCTGTTGTCTGGAGCTCGGTGGGTGGAGTCGTGATGTCAGTAGACTCCTTGCCCACCTCTACACTCCCCTTGTCAATATGCATTTTCTCCTGTTTATCTCTAACACTGAACTTCTGCTATGATCTCTAACATTCAGTAAAAAGACAGGAAAGTAACCACATGACTTCAGCATGCCAAATCATGCTGAGGTGTGGAACAGTCAATCCTTGCAGAGCTGCTGAAGAAAGGAGTGGGGGAGGGAATTAAAAAATCATGCATGTGTCTTAGGCTAGTGCACGAGATATGTAAATCACCTGTCACTCACAGCAAGGGGAGGATTTGACAAAGTTTTTATCAGTTTGTCAAGATTTTTCTCACTGAACAATAAAAGAGGATTGCTCAGAGATGGATTAACTCTGTGTGGCAAGACTGGGCTCAAATGATAGGAAATCATATACTCTACAATATGATAAAAAAAATAAAAAATTTGGGTTTACATCCACTTTAAACCAAACCCAGGTATGTTTAGGCCCTGCTTACTACTGGCCATTTTATTCTTTATGCAGTGTTGTATGCTACAGAATCCTGAATGCTGCACTCAATAAACCATTCACATGATGACATAATCCTGACTGCCCCAGAAATAACAGTCTAAAAAAAGGATTGTTACAAAATGTTTATTACATTGTATTAGCTATATACTGTACACTCAATAACTATTTTACGTAATACACAATGCTACTGTTTCATTTATATTTTAGGAATATGAATGTACAGGAAATAAACAATGTCAGAAACAATTTTACGTCGCACACACACAAATTCACATTGAATACACGTTAGTATTGCATTAAAGTGGGAAATCCATTTGAAACTATATATGTTACTGTAAACTGAACTATAAAATCAATAGTGAACAGCAAAATGAATTTTCATCTCATACATAATTAAAATCATGTCCATATTTTTATGCAAGTGCCAAACAATTTACTGCCTATTTAAATATTTCCTTATATAATATCTAATCATTATTTATGCATACATTGCTGGATTTATTTATGTTATTTCTAGAAAATGTATTTTCGTTAATATATGAGGGCCTTTCTTTACACAATTTTTCCAGCTAAATTGTATTTTGCATCTGCTGCATATGCATGGTTTTTTAGTATCAGTGTAATTATAGAGCGCATAAAATGCTGTTGATGAGTGCATTTTTTTCATAATTGCTTAATTTTTAAGAGACTGCATATCAGTATGATTTTATTACGACAATTTAACATGATATTAAATTACTGTTTTACTCAACATCTCCTTTGGCACACATGAAACTATCTTTTGGCCCATACATCTGACAGTTGATTATGACTATGGCCAAACTGAAGCTTGTTCAACAGATTTGCTGGCAACATGAAATGTGAAGGTGTGGCTATAAAGAAGCTTGAAGATTACAATGTGCTAGTATCTAATTTGTTAGTATTTCTTAGTATTGTGTGATTCAGAAGATTGTAATAAATTATACTGATATTAAAGCCACCTGGAAACTTTGTTTTAAACTGTTTTTAAACGTATAATTCGTTAACAATACATTGACATGTTTCCATTTGTTGTTATAGTACTAATAAACATTTATAGTAACTAGTGGGGACCCCTATATACTGTATATACTATATGGTGAAAAAGTTTATGGACACTTAGTAATCACATTTACATGAGTTTTCCTGGGCATCTCATTCCAAAACAAAGGGCATTAAAATTGGGCTCCCCTCCCTTTGCAGCTGTAACAGCCTCAACTTTTCTGGGAGGGCTTTCTATAAGATTTTTTAATATATCTGTGGAAATGTGTAGTCATTTAGCCAAAAGAGCTAACAATTAGCTTGCCAATTGATCCCAAAGGTGCTCAGTAGGATAGGGGTCAGGGCTGCATGTATGTCATTTGAGTTCCTCCACACCAGTGATCAGCGAATGGAGCACATTTCAGTTCACTGGATGTTTGCCAAACAATTAAACCCTGTAAAGATTATGGGAGGTGAATCTGGCAACTTTTTGTTACCTTTTTCAAGGCCAATTTGCAAAATTTATATCAAAAGGGCATGGGTAGCTGTGGGGACATGTGCACAAAGAGGGACCTATAGCAATGCAAAAAATACAGTATAGCTGGGAGTGGGTCTTTAATTAAAACTTAAACTTTGACTTTTAAAATGCACAATTACTTTAACTAACATGCTCAGGTGATGCTTATAGCCTGCACATGAAGTGGCGGACTTGTACGATGCACTTCATGCAAGTGACATTTAGAAAGAAAAAAAACATTAGCTGCTAAATGACATTTTCCAGGCAGAATCATTTTGTTTATCCATCACTGATAAGGGTCAGGTATGGATTTGGTGGCGCACCACAGGCAATAAAAAAAAAAAAACTGGGTCTGGCCTACACAAAATTGCCCCTGTTGAAGACCCCCTTGGTCGAAACGCGTCAGGGAATCTCCCCTTCCTTACGCTGCTTTGATTTTATTTTAATTGTGATCACTTTTATCCATTTTTTGTATGGTATTTTTAGAAATAAAAATCCCTGGTTTACCTGCACTATGCAGAAGCTTTTTATTTTTTATTTGCATATTATCCCGATGCAAGAAACTGCCTTCCAGTAGCCCTACTTCCGTCACGGGGTCTGGATCAAATCTGTCCCCGGCTTCTCCTTGGACACATCCTTGAGGTCTATTGGCTGATATCCAGTTGGCGGCCCTTCCTGATGTTTCTTCACCCCACCAGAGAAGTCGAGAAGTGAGACAGAGGTTCCACCGTTCCGGATATCGTTTTCCAGCCTAGGTTTGGCTCCATGCACCATTGACTCCATGTCATATGACAGTGGAGTCCACATCATCTGGTAAGAGTACCCATCTTATCTTACTTCCTGATGTTTTCATTCTGATGCCCCATATCGAGATGTTGGTTTACAGCTACGGAAGTTCTGTACCCCGTTGTTGACTCAGTCAAAGATCTACACCGTGCACCATTGACTTTATTTTCTAGTTTCACATCATTTTTTGGTCCATACCAGTTCCTCTTAATAATTTGAGTTTGGAATCATCCATTTACCATATGTGGGCACTTTATACTGTGTTTGTTCATTTCATTTCACTTATGGTTTTTGCACATATGCTTTACTGTTCAGTACAGCATCTCTTACTTAATTGTTTCACTACACCCTAATTTCCTATTATTTCTTAGCGCTGCATTTCCCATTTACCAGTTATTGTTTATCACAATGTATGCAGCTGCTGGCTCACATATATTTTATTTTTGCTATTAGAGCGCAGTGTTTTCATATTCTCCTACACAAAATTCACACTAGACCTTTATCCAAGTATGCAGCATGACTGGCCAGGTAATATGACCAAACCAGGTCACATGCCCTCAGCATGGGGAGGGTACTTCATGTTGATGGGGACAAGGGCTTCATCCCCAGATCCCTAACCCAGGGGATTTATTGGAATCGGAGCAACCAGTTATCCATCCCTATCTAATTTAAAGAGTAATGCGTACATAGTACCCCTTGTTACTCATTCAGAGAAAAAATATAATTGAAACATAATTAGACATACAGACACAGTGAAAAAGCTTTTTATTTAAAAAATACATGCCCCACATTGCAAAACCCATCATCAATCATATCATGCGAGCAACTACGTCAGCCAGCATCCTGGGCTACTTTGCCGGCCAGGGAAATATAATTTGCAACAAAAGTATGCAACCCTTACTCATTCACCAGGGGGGATAGGGAGGGGAAGATTTCTTGAGACCCCCTTATTCTATAAATTGTGTCACCTGGAATTCCTGGCAGTATGTTTACATTGGGATTGGTCATTTAGCAATAGGAGTGTGGCGTGTAAAGATCGTCAGGTGACAGGTCATTGTGATTGATGATGGATTTCATTGCTGGAGACCTGAAGGATGTGGATTGCCTTGCTGGGCAACATCTTTGACATAGATTTATTTAAAACATTTATTTAAGTATGTGTTTTATTTTATTTAAATGATTTTTATTTATATGATTTTATGTAAAGATCGTCAGGTGACAGGTCATTGTGATTGATGATGGATTTCATTGCTGGAGACCTGAAGGATGTGGATTGCCTTACTGGACAACATCTTTGACATAGATTTATTTAAAACATTTATTTAAGTATGTGTTTTATTTTATTTAAATGATTTTTTTCATGGTGTGAATATTTGGGCACCCCTTAATATAAAGGGGCTTCCAGATTCCTCAGTAAATACACCCTGTATTACCCCTATCTCCTTAGAGCACTGGGGGTGGGGAAGAGGTCCTTGTCTCTCAACACTGGTCAGATCAACTGGCTTAAGGCCTTGATAGAAGGGTGTGCTGCTATTTATTTCAAAGACAGTATCTTTTTAGAGGAAGAAAACCCAGGGAAATGGGTTCTTTGCTGTAATGGTGGTAAGACTTTTAAATTAGCAGCGGCATGATTAGGGTTTTATGCTGCCTTCACCTGTATCAACTTTTAAAGGGCAGCATTACACTTAGGTCAAACATGATGTACTTTTTCTATTTTAATTAACCTTACTATTCAATTCAATGTTACTATGCTACATTAGGTTGAGACAAACAACTCAAAGTACTTTGTCTCAGAGCTGTAACAGAACTAAGGCAGTTAATATATCGAGGACCAAGGGGAGATGAAAAAAGAATATCCCTTTAAGGCATTCCATCAATAAAGGGGTTGGGCTGCTTGATAATATACCCTTCACCCTGGTGAAATAATGACTATAGTTAAATTCCACAAGGTTGTAAGACAAAATAAGAAATAACTGACTTTTAGAGGAGGGCATGTAAACATCAGTAAGCTAATCTTGTCCTAAGGTGATAAACCCTTTTAGTTTTCATTACACACCAAGCTGTTTAGAAATTCAAACATTTTAGACTTTTTTTGTGATGTCAGATTCTGTGACACGGAACACAATTTGTCATCTGGAGCAAATGTTTGTCTTTTTTTTTTTTAAAGTGCTTTCGACAAACTGCTGAAGAGCACATGTGTACGTAAATGGTGTTAATAACACAATGTCACATTGCCTTTTTATTTTTCGCTGTAATTCTGGCAGTGAAATTAAACACATAGAGCAACTGCTGCTGGTGCTCTGCCAAAATCAGGTGCAACAAAATGAATGTGATTTGATTTGGCGAGCCGTTCTATATTTACTGCTACATTCTTCTAAGACAATAGTGTGAAACAATACAAAGCGTTATTTAGCCAGAAAAGCTCAGGATTCAATACTGCAATCATGCATTTATTCACTATCTGAAGTTCTGTTTGTTACAGGAATCCCTAAATCTTGTGTTTGTTCCATACGTATCTTATCAATAAGTGGTAAATTGTCTGCTCACCCAGTGTGGATACTACAGGGTCCAGGTACAAAAATTCCCATTCTGTCATTGCGTGAGAAAAAAAAATATCCCAAGATAGTCTTTTAAAAGGGAGGAGCAAGCAGCAACATCAATTTACAAAATATATTTAAACTATATGTCGATAACATAAAAAAAAAATGCAGTACATCTCTGAGAAACATGTATTTCCCCTTCTTTTATTCCTGCACAAGAAAATACCGGTTGATGTACCAGAAATGCACTTAGAAAAGTCCCCAAGGTGGGACTTTAAATGGCACTTTTAAAATAACATACATCAATTTTACTTTTCTTAAAAGATAAAGAAAATTGTTTATTTATACAGTATCCAAAATTCATAAAAAATGTACATAGAAAATACGGCATGGGTTTTTACTGATCAGTAACTGCCCTCCATAATATCTGTGATACATTGTGTCTTCTGTCACCCAACGCGTTTCAGAGAGATCAACTCTCCTTCATCAGGGATAGAGATATGATAACATTCCTATAATAGAAATCTTAGATATATGATCTAGTGCTAATAATACACATTCCAACATCATAAGTTTGCATATTATTACTTTTACAGAATATATGTAAAGCACATAAAATACCAACCTCACCAAGAAAGTTTATACTAAACAGTTACTCACAGTAAGAGATAAATCATTGCTGTACACAGTTAAAAACATGTGTCAGTTAATAGTCCTGCCCAGTTGCCCATTATTTGATATATGAGAGGGGGAAAAAAAGGAGACACGGTGACTCCTGGGGCCAAAGCTGTCAATCCTCAAATTCAGATAGATAAAAAAGAACATATACATTCTCAAACTGCAGCCTCTATGTGACTACATCTACTTGTTAGATCTAAACGCCAGTATGCTATGGGGGCCGATCAAGACATTACATCATACCCATAAGGTTGAAGTTTCGCTTGAGGTGAAGAATCCCTATTCGAATATCAGGGATGGTAAAGAAAAGAATGCATTCAGAACTGCACTTATTGCTTTATTTCATGTTGTGGGCTGACAGATTTGTGTGGACTGAGTGGTGTCAGCCCTGTCCAGTTGTTTTTTGGTGAACTATTGAATCCCTCTCACCATCCTTATAACTGGAAAATATTGACTAATTATTCTGTGGTCCAAGATAAAAACTGGGAGTGCTAATTACACTAAAATAACACAAAAGTGTGCACGGGTCATAGGACAGCTCTGAATTTCATGCAAGCTCAGCAAGGATTTTTATGAATCTATCAAACAGATATAACAAAACACTTTTGATGGTTTATTTAACAGTTCAAAAGTGAGCAAATAAGAAAAATTCATTATTAGGACTTCCATACATTTTGAAAGGAAACTTTGGTTTAAATTGTACATTTTTTAAAACTGCTAAAGTGATTGTAAAGGCACATTTTGATTTTATTAAATAACAAACATGATAAACTTACCTGCTCTGTGCATTAGTTTTACACAGAGCAGCCCAGATCCTCCTCTTCTCAGGTCCCCTGCTCACACAACTGGCTCCTCCCCTCAACCGAGTGCCTCTGTAGCAAGCGGCTTGCTATGGGCGCACTTGTGCTTGCTCGCTCCTGAGCTGGCTAAAAGACACACAGAGCATGGCTCGGCCAAGTCCCTCACTCCCTCCTCACTGGCTGTGATTGACAGCAGCAGGAGCCAGAGAGCAGGAGAGAGAGAGCCTTGGCTTTTGTGCACATTGCTGGATCAGGATCAGGCTCAGGTAAGTATAAGGGGGGTCTGGGGGGGAAGCTGCTTGCAAAAGGTTTTTTTACCTTAAGATAAAAAAAAATCCTTCTGCCTTCACAACCACTTTAATTCATAACTGTAGTATATAATTTTTACACATAATCTTAATTATTTTAGTACACGATAAAGAGTTTCCATAGCAATATGACATGAAGTATATTTTCGTTTTTGCAGCCATATTGGAATAACTAGTTCATATTTGTTACACGTCTCATTCACATAGTATAACTTCACAAAACATATTTAAAAATTGCTGCTTACAGTTTTATTTTCTGTCAAATCCTATATAAATCCTACTTAGCCTTCCCCTCTATGTAATGTGAAGGAGGGGGCTGGGAAGTGAACATTGTATGTTTATGCATTTTAAACCAATCTGCCACTAAAGTATCCCTTACAAATTATTATGTACGCTGTGTAAATGGCAGTGCATAACAAATATGATGTGGGATTCCCTAATTTTGCTGTAAAGGTGGAAATACACTTTAAAGTCTTTGTAAAGGCAGAAGGTTTTTTTATCTTAATGCATTCTATGTATTAAGCTAATAAACCTTTGGTGTGCAGCAGCCCCCCCCCCACCCCAGCCCCCTAATACTTACCTGAGGTCCCTCCAGATCCAGTGATGCTGCAGGAGTGTCTCGGCTGCCCGGCACTCCCCTCCTCATTGGCTGAGACAGCAGTGGGGTGCCATTGGCTCCCACTGCTGTCAATTAAAGTCAGTCAGCCAATGAGGAGAGAAAGGGGCGGAGCTGGATTGCAGCTCTGTGTCTGAATGGACATAGGGAGCTGCGGCTCAGCTTGTGTGCCCCCATAGCAAGCTGCTTGCTGTGGGGGCACTGAACAGGAGGGAGGGGCCAGAAGCACCAAAGAGGGACCCGAGAAGAGGAGGGTTCGAGCTGCTCTGTGCAAAACCACTACACAGAGCAGTTAAGTATAGCATGTTTATTATTTTTAACTAAAAGAAAATGAGACTTTAGTATCACTTTAAGCTTGCTTTGAGACTTTTTTGTTTGATTGCAACCTCTGAAGCCATCTGATAAGGACTGAATTACTGCTCTGATGAATGATGAGTTTTGTAAACCACCAGCTTTTTTTTTAGCACAACTGAAAAGTAATCATACTAACGACATAAAATGGAAACTAGTGGTTTACCTCCTGGCTGGGAAAAAAACTACATACCGTGTTGCCTCGAAAATAAGCCCCACTGTGGAGGGCTGCAATATAAGCCCTACCCTGAAAATAAGCCCTAGTTTAAAGTGTTTGTCAAATCCCAAAATGCACCGCACTACAATATTACACAATGCAAACCGTGCATCCTACTGCAATCCATGTGTGACAAACATGTTCCGTACAGCGCCGCTCGGTGCTCAGCTGATCCCCGCTCCTCTCCTCCTTTTCTCCCAGCTGTCAGCGGGGGATCTGGACCCCCCTCTGCAGTGCTCGGAGCAGGGAAGGGAGCTCTGACGGGCCATGGAAGTGCTGAGTGGTGCTCAGCTGATCCCCCGCTGCTCTCCTCTCCTGCCAGCTGTCAGGGGGGATCTCGGGCCCCCCGCCCTCTGCATCTCTAGGAGCATGCCCTGGACTGCACAAGAAAAGTAAGGTCAGTGAGGGAAGAGAGAATCGGCGGGTCACGGAAGCGCCAATTGGCGCTATAACAAGGCACCCATCACAAATAGACCACAGAAAAACTCACAGTTCACACTAGACAATACTGCAAAACAGTGCACCCCAGGATTCCACACCCACTGTTACTCAGATCCACTGGCCACTGGGGATTCCTGACAGGCAGAGAGGGAGATGGGGAGAGAAGACAGCAGATGTCAAGCCCTACCCCAAAAATAAGCCCTACTGGGTCTTTTGTTGCCAAAATTAATATAAGAAGCGGGCTTATTTTGTAATAAAGAAAGAAGCAAAACAAATATGAAGCCACAATATAGTCTCAGGGTCAGTTTTAAACTAACCTCTTTCACAAGGAGTGAGATCATGACAAGATCAATTTGTAACTGTAGAAAATTATTGGGTAAGCAGTCTTTTTTTATATGTTACTTAAGCACGCTTAACAAAGTAAGAGTTTGCAGTGATGACTATGTGCAATAACAGTGCTCCCCTACAGTTAATCAGGGTGATTGCCTACTTGCTTTGGCACTCTGATGCACAGCAGTTAACACAACATCCTGATTACAGGTATACGGTGTGGCAACCAGAGTAGTTGTCAGAAACCATGAATCAGACCGAGACAGAAGTGCAGTTAAAATCACACTAGTTTAATAATAATAATTGTAAAAGGTAAACAGAGCAATGTAGTCAAATCATAGCCAGAATTTGGTAACTGGAACAGATAGTCAGACATCAGGGAGCCAGAGATCAGCATACTTCAGGACAGGCCAGGAAATCAGGAAACCAGAGAATCAACGTAGTGGAACAGCACGCAGGATCAGGGACCAGAAGGGATGTCAGCCAAGCGAGTCTTCAACAGATACACAGGAGAGAGTCTCTGGATATGTTGACCAAGGCGAAGGCAGAGAGGATCTGGACTGAACAACTTAAGTATCCAGCAGGACTGACAAGCAGGATATCATCTCTAGGTGAGTCACTGTGGAAAGATTAGAGCTGGCAATTAACCGACAGCTGAGTGGCCTGCTCTGAGAAAAAAAGGGCTGAGCCCAGCCCTAACAGTACCCCCCCCCCCTCAACGACCCCTCCCCCTCGGGGGACCACCAGGTTTGAGGGGTAAACATCTATGGAAAGCATGGAGGAGGACAGGGGCATGTACGTCCGAGGATTAGACCTAAGAGCGTTCATCCGGACAGTACCCTTTCCAATGCACCAAGTACTGTATGCGCCCATAAAACCTAGGGAAGTCAACAATGAACTGTACTTCATATTCCTCATGGTTCTCAACCTGTATGGGGTGAGGATGTGGCACGAGGTGGTGAAGCGGTTGCAGAATAAAGGTTTTATTAAGTAGACATGGAATACTTTGGAGATACGCATATTGGAAAGAAGGTCTAAAGCTTAAGCCACTGGGTTAATCCTGTGAAGAATACGGAAAGGCCTAATAAACCGAGGAGCCAACTTCAGTGAGGGAACACAGAGTCAGAGGTTGGGAGATGATAGCCAGACCCTGTGTCAGAAAAAGTTTCACCTGCTGGTGGCGCTGTCAGATCTATGGACCGCATTACTGGTGTCCACCAGCGGGAGTCTCCCGGCAGTCTGGAGCCGACATCATCTCCTGCAATCAGGCATCACCTGAGACTGATTACAGGAGGTGTGTATATATACCCGGCAGATGCTCACGCATTTGCCTTGCTATTTTCCTTGAGCCCTGACCTGTATTCCTGAATCCTGTAACTTGTGACCTGTATTCTTGTATTCCTGAATCCTGTACCTTGTGTCCGGTGTTCCTGAATCCTGCATCCATCCCTGGACCCCGTCTTGCAGACTTATCCCTTCCTCCTGTTTTCCTCTTCCTGTCCCGTCCTGTTCTGTCTAATTATCTGTATGACCCTGGCCTGATTACATTTATGATTATATCTTACTTCTGCATTCACGTTTGGTTTAGAGAGTTATTATTGTGTGTCACCGTGGTTGTTTGATGGTTTGCTTTATTGTTTATGACTTATCCTTTTAATAAATCTTACTATTATTACTTTACATGTGTTTTGGTCTTCCCTATTGCAGTCCACACATTTCTGGTCGCACCGGTTTATGACATAATACCAAGGCCATCCCTGACCAGAAGTAGCTGCACAGAGGATCCATCTTGGTTCTGTTGTTTTTTGCTAAAATGCATTCGGAAGTAGTTGTCTATCTTTCTTCACTGGTGACGGAGGATAATAATTATTGCCATCAGATATTGAAGGAGTAGGCCAGGGATCAACTTTTATGCCCCGTACACACGGTCGGACATTGATCGGACATTCCGACAACAAAATCCTCTGATTTTTTCCGACGGATGTTGGCTCAAACTTGTTTTGCCTACACACGGTCGCACAAAGTTGTCGGAATTTCCGATCGACAACCACGCGGTCACGTACACCACGTACGACGAGACTAGAAAAGGCCGGTTCAGAACCAAGCGCGGCACCCTTTGGGCTCCTTTTGGTAATCTCGTGTCAGTAAAAGTTTGGTGAGAGATGATTCGCGCTTTTTCAGACTCATGGCTTTCAGATAGTTTTCTGCCGTTCAGTTTGTGCTTGTGGGTTTGTATTTGCTCTTCAATGCGTGCAGTCAGTTCGTATCGGAGTTTTCTGTGTGATCTTGTCCGCTCGTTGCTGTTTTTCAGGTCGCTCTTCACAGGCCTTGCTGTTCTTCAGTGCGTTCTGTTACTTCGTTCTGAGCAGCCGACCGTTTTCTAGCCATGTTTCGTATGCGTACTCCTCGTACAGTTCGTGCTGTGCGGGGGCTTGGTGTTGGGGTCCTGACCTTGACACAAGTCCAGTCCATGAACAGGGTGGGGAGGAGTTCATGGACCAAGAATAGGTTGCTTCAGCGTGACCAGTTCTGTCATATGCATTTGCTCCGTGAGATCCGTGAGAATAATCCTGGTGATTTCAGGTATTTTCTCAGGATGACGGACCCCGTGTTTCACCGTTTGTTGGCTTCGCTGACCCCCTATATCAGCAGGCAGGATACCTGCATGAAGCAAGCCATCACTCTAGAGCAGGGGCTCATCGCCACCCTGCGGTATTTGGTCACAGGGAGAAGCCTGCAGGACCTCAAGTTCTCGACAGGCATCTCCCCCCAGGCTCTTCTTTGTGGACATTTACTGCTTGTGTTTGTTTTAGCTGACCCTGACAGAAATGTGTGGAGTCCAGAAAATGTCATGATTGTGTAACCTTATTATACAAAGCACTGTTGGCTGTTATTTACTAAATGCAAAGACACTTTTCACTACAAGTGCACTTGCAACTGCACTGAAACTGCACTTGTAGTGCAAAGTAGATTTGCCCTTAGGAAATTACCCCCATTTTCTCATCAAACAACAATTACATCACCCCAAAAGTGTTGTAGCGTGAGACAATAATCCACACATTCTTGATGAACAATCTTTTTAATACCAGCACAATCACATGTGCATTTACCAAAGGTTTTTCTGACAAACCGACATGTTTATTGTATAACAATTTTTGTGGTGTCATTATCCAAAATCAAAATGTGCATTTTATAGAAAACAGGCCTGTGTAAAACCCACAAGAAAGACACAAATCTTGATCTTACAAAGTTCACATTTGGTAGAACTGGAAGGCAATATCAGACATGAGTATTTAGGAACTGTGTTTGATATTGCGTTCAGATGGGGGGAAATCACCCCTGGAAAAGCCAAATTTGGAAGATGCACACCAATTTCACAATGTCAACATGTGCTATCTGCCATCACGGGGGATCAAGGGATGTGTTTTGGGGGAGAAAGCCCTTCCTCACCGTTACTTTATTATTGAGGAAGGGGTTGCACCCCCAAAACGCGTCCATTGATCTCCCGTGATGGCAGATAGCACATGTTGGCACACTGTGTGCATCCTCCAAATTTGGCTTTGGGAAAAATCACAAAAACATTTCGCACATTGTAGCACACAAAAGAAGAAGGTGATTTGGAGGGGTTTTAAACTCGCCCCAAAACATCAATGATGTTTTTATATTTTGGAATAACATCATTGATGTTTTGCTTGATGTTTTCCAATTGTAAATTACACCCCATGATCTCCCCGATCAGGATCTGGGCACTTCGGATGTGAAAGGATCTTCATCCACAACCTCACGATCACCTAAAAAGAAAGGAAACCCAAAATAAATTAGGTCTAAAAAAAATACCGCCATCCATCTCTTATCTGAGCCTGTGGTCGCAGACACTCACCTGTTGTGGTGACTAGTTCCACCACGTCTTCTTCCTCCTGCTCAGCTTGTGTTGGGGGAATTTTCCCTTCTTCCAGAGGTGGGGGGTCTGTGGTCTCCTCAGATGAGGGGTATCCTCCGAGTCTTTTCTCCCCTATGTAAAACAAAAATGGTATAATTAGCACACAGATATTTAATGTCAGAACTATAAAGATGAAACATTGCTTGGAAGTGGGGTACAATGATCTATTTTAGCAGAGTTCCAACATGTAGCTTTTTTAGTGTCCTTTGTCAAGCTGCAATACTTTACCTGTTTAGTACAAGATTCACAGATGTAGCCCCCTCTATAGTATACACTGGAGCACCTGTGTGGCCCCCCTAATAAAAATGGTGTTCTGGGGTCCCACACTATAGTGCTCCAGTGTCCAGATGTGAAAACAGCTGCTCAGTGTCCTCTCCTTACACACAATCTAGTTTGCATTTCATTCTAGTAACAAAGCCATCTACACAACCCAATTCTTTGAAGACAAGTATAGGGCGTCAAAATGGTGGCCAAATGCATATGGGCTAAACAATGGTATTTTATAGTCCGAAAAAAAAATGTGTGATCCGAACGAATAATGTGCCCATGAACATGAAAGTTGCCATTTTAAACTGTACAACAGTTCCTAAAAGCACATGGAGCAGCACGAACGTAATAAACACAAGAACAATAGGAACACAGCACAACTACTTACTTTTTTTCAGCACTCTCCGGATCTTTCTGTACTGCTCATGTTCTCGTAATTTCAGGTCCGACCACCGCTTCCTGAGCTGATCTTTCGATCGTCGTACCCCGAATTTCCGGTGCAGACTCCTGACCACATTCGCCATGATCTTGGCCTTTCGGACATTGTGGTTGGGGTAAGGCCCATACTTTCCATCATAGTCGGCCTTCTTCAGGATGTCCACCATTTCCAACATCTCCCCAAAGGACTTATTTGAGTCCTTTAATCTCCTTCTGGATCGGGACGTTTCAGGCTCCAGCCTTTCCTCCTCCTCCTCCTCGTTGCTGTACTTAGCACGATTCTGCTGTCTATCCGCCATGTGCTCTTCCTCCACTGCGCCGAATGAAAAGGGGCGGGGACTAGACTAGAAAGAACGTCAGGGGCGGGCGGAGTTATACGCATGCGCAGTGTGTATAAATCGTAACGCGCGCGTCTTACGTACGATCTGTGAGCGGAGGAAGGAGCATCGGAGACGCCGATCGTGCTAACGAAGGTAGGATCTAAACTTGGGCCTCTACTGCTTCGAAATTGAAGCCTATATTGTAACAAGATTAGGGGAGTTTGGCCTGACATTAGGGTTTGTCTTGTGTTGTGTCTTGCAGAGAAAATGGATGGGTTCAACGACCACAATTTCCTGCCCCTGTTTATTGACAAGTACAGAGAGCTGCCCTGTCTGTGGCAGGTCAGACACCCCCACTATAACCACAAACAGAAGAGGCAGGCAGCGCTGGAGAAACTGCTGGAGTTGGTGAAGCCGGTGGTCCCCACAGCAACCATCCCTTATTTAAAAGCTAAAATTGGTGGCCTGAGGAGCACTTATCTGAGAGAGCGCAAGAAGGTCACAGATTCCCAGAGGTCCGGAGCTGCAGCAGATGACGTTTATGTCCCCAGGCTGTGGTACTACGAGAGACTGCGATTTCTGTCAGACCACACTGAAGTCAGGGAATCCCTCTCCACTCTTCCTTCCACGCTTCCTTCCAACCCAGCTGAGGCTTCCGATGTCCAACCTGGGCCTTCCAGCCAGGAAGAAGTGGAGGAGCCCAGCTGGAGTCAGGTATAGCATTCTTCTACAGATTTCTGGGCAATAAATAAATGATGTTTATTTATTTTATTTTTATTGATCACTAATTGCTGCTTGAAAGTGTTTTACATATCAATACACAGTAGAGGGCACCCAAAATTGGGACAAGAATGAAAACTGCTGGGCTCAGAAGGATAGTCTGTTATATTTGTTAACATTGAATTTGCAGCAGTCAGGAGGTGAAAATTGTGTGTGATTGATGAAAACAATACTAAAACTATGTCCCTTTTTCATACACAGGAAGACCTCAGCCAGGAGGAGGTTGTGGAATGTGGCAGTCAGGAGGAGGCGGGGATTAGTGGCAGCCAGGAGGAGGCGGGGCTAAGTGTCAGCCAAGAGAAGCCTGGGACAAGTCGCAGCCTGACTGAGTCTCAGGTCCCTCCCCTCCGCCTGCCATATAAAAGGGCCAGGAAGGCCACTCCCAGTCCTGTGCAGGATTCAGTGTACAGGCTGATCCAGGAGGCTTCGGCGTCCCTCAGAGCCTTCCCCACTCCTGAAGAGGCCTTTGCCTGCATGGCTGCCACCAAATTGCAGGGCATGCAGGAGGGCCAACGCAAGATTTCTGAGGACCTGATTTATAAAGTCCTTCGTAAGGGGGAGAGTGGGGAACTGACACCCAAGACGGATGTCATTGAGATGGACCATCCTCCTCCTCCTCCTCCTCCTCCTCCTCCTCCTCCTCCTCCTGCTGCCACAACTCCACCACCACAGCCAAAGCCTGTAAGGAAGCGTGGAAAGAAGACCTGAGAGTGATTGCCCTGGGTTCAGTCTGGTCTGACAGAAGATACAGTCTCTCGTGTGACCACAGCCTGGGGACACAAATGTCATCTGCTGCTTTCCGGATCTCTGGGACTTCTGGACCAGACTGCCCTCCCTTATGATATGGACTCCTCAGGCCACCAATTTTGCTTTTAAATAATTGATGTCTGCCCTGGGAGTCCAAGGCTTCGCCCACTTCTGCAGTTTCTCCAGCGTTGCCTCCCTCTTTGTTTATAGTTGTGACCCCTTAATAAAATATTTTTAGGTAAATTCTACTCTCCTTTGTGTGTTTTCATCAAAAAAGGACAGTTTGTTGGTGAGTATTCAGGTACATTTCTAAAGTACAATGTGAAATTAACAAGGGACAACAACACCAAACAATCTCCTCCTACAGATTAAATAGAACAACATATCAATGGTGTTGTGGGAACTTGTCACAAAAAACACACAAACATTTTCGGGAGTACAAATCAAAATCACCAAAAAAAAATAAAAAATAAAAAGAGAAACACAAAAAAAGAATCTACATTAAAGTAAAAAAAAAAAAAAAATATGTTGTCAGATGTGAGAAATCAAAATATATTGAGGGAATCCCGATAAATAGTAACGAAAAAAGTTTGTGAGAAGTGTGTGTGAATATGAGCATCAAAACGACTTAATTCTTGTCACATTATAAAGAAGAAGAGAGTGCGCTGTATTAAACCATTTTGAACATTGCAGCGTGACGAAAGTGCTTTATCCATTACGAACGCTAAGTTTACCAGAACGAGCTGTCCCGTGTCGGAATTTCTTCTGAGCATTCTGAACAGGCCACACACGGTCGGAATTGACGCGATCGGATTTTGTTGTCGGAAAATTTTATCTCCTGCTGTCCAACTTTGTGTGTCGGAAAATCCGATGGAAAATGTCCGATGGCGCCCACACACGGTCGGAATTTCCGACAACACGCTCCGATCGGACAATGTCCATCGGAAAATCCGACCGTGTGTACGGGGCATTAGAGTGTATCCGCCTTGCCCATTCTCTAGTTGATCAGGGTAGTATGCCGTTTGAAAATGTTCAGCCTTTGATTCAGGTGTGTGCAGAGCTAGCTTTGTCTAGTATTCCTAAAGGCAGTGATGACTTTTCTCCCCCCTTTCGGTATGGCTCAGGTAGAATCATTAGTGTGGCTTTTGGAGGATGACTCTGCATATTTCTTTGAGCACTATTCAGCTTGTTCCCAACAGGTGCTAGTGGAGTCTGTTAATGCAGTGCAGTCTTTTTGTCAGACAGGCAGCATGTAAACTGAATTTAGCCATTACTACAAGCATGGTCAGATATATTGCACTCAGCCTCAGTCAGCTTGCAACAACCCATTTCTGCTGCCAGACAGCTGCCTGCTCAAATGTCTCTCTCTCCATCACCCATGGCAACCCCAGTCTCAGCCCAATTCCCCCTAGCCACTGCTCCCTGTTCCTTACCGTATTCAAGCCCTTCTCTTCAATCAGCTGTATCCCTTACTTACAGTCCTGCAGTCACTTACAGAACTTCAGTGGCTAAACCAAAGAAGAAGAGGAAGTTTTTCCCAACCCATACAATCCTGCCATTATCCAAGCCTGCCTGCACACCAACCAATCTGCTCCAGCCTGCTTCCACGCCAGCCAATCTACTCCAGCCTGCTCCCACACCAGCTGATCTGCTCCAGCCTGCCTCCGCACCAGCTGATCTGCTCCAGCCTGTTTCTGAACCAGACTGCTTCCACACCAGCCAATCTGCTCCAGCCTGCTTCCACACCAGCCTATCAGCTCCAGCCTGTTTCCACGCCAGTGAATCTGCTCCATCCTGCTTTCACCCCAGTCGATCTGCTCCAGCCTGATTCCACACCAGTCGGTCTGCTCCAGCCTGCTTCTGCACCAGCCGATCTGCTTCAGCCTGCCTCCACGCCAGCCGATCTGCTCCAGTCTACTTCCACATCAGCCGATCTTCTCCAGCCTCCTCCACACCAGCCAATCTGCTCCAACCTGCTTTCACACCAGCTGATCTGTTCCAGCCTGCTTCCACACCAGCCAATCTGCTCCAGCCTGCCTTCATGCCAGCTGATCTGCCCCAGCCTGCCTTCATGCCAGCCAATCTGCACCAGCCTGCCTCCACGCCAGCTGATCTGCTCCAGCCTGCCTCCACGCCAGCTGATCTTCTCCAGTCTGCCTCCACGCCAGCCAATCTGCTCCAGTCTGCCTGTCAGGGCTGGGCCCTTCCCTCTCTGAGCTGGCTGCTCAGCTGTCGGCTAATTGCCAGCTCCTATAACTCCACAGTTACTCAGCTGTTGATGATATCCTGTTTGTCAGTCCTGCCTACTTAAGCCGTCCAGTCAAGAGGAGCTCTGCCTTCGCCTTGGTCAACATCACAGAAACTGAGACGCTCTCCTGCGATTCTATTCAAGACTTGCTTTGCTGACATCCCTTCTGCCTCCAGATCCTGCTTACTGTTCCAGTACATTGATCCCTGACTTCTGGCTTGGCTGACTATCCCTTCCGGTTACTGAACTTTGGCTATGTTTTGACTACGTTTGTTCTTTTTACTTTTATTATTAAACAAGTGTGATTGAACTGTACTTCTGTCTCTGCCTGATTTCATGGTTTCTGACACTGCCTCTATGCCAGCCGATCTGCTCCAGTCTGCCTCCATGCCTACCAATCTGCTTTAGTCTGCCTTCACGCCAGCCAATCCATTCCAACCTGCCTCCATGATTTCCAATGGGGTCAGGCAAGCCTCTGATGGTCCTGAACCTGATGACCCACCTAACCCTGCCAATCTTCTGCTTGCTGTCCGGCCTGATGCTCCAGTATTTGCTGTTCAGCCTGATGTTCTGGTGCTCATGTTCCAGCCTGATGTTCCAGTGCCCACGGTCCAGCCTGATGTTCCATTGCCTGCGGTCCAGCCTGATGTTCCGTTGCCCACAACAGTGCCTTGAATTCTGCTTCCCGATTATCCCCGTTTATGGTGAATTATGGTTTCCAACTTTCAATGTTGCCTGACTCGTTTGTTTCGCAGAGTATTCCTGCATTACATGAGCATCTCCGTGGTCTTCGTTCCACTTGGGCACAAGTCCAGGAGGCTTTGCGACATGCTAATGATAGGTACAGACTCCATGCTGACCGCAGATGCCTGCCTGGCCTTCTACCAGGTTGGGGACAGGGTCTGGCTGTCATCTCGCAACCTCCGACTTTGTGTTCCCTCACTGAAGTTCGTACCTTGGTTTATTGGGCCTTTCCGTACTCTTCGCAGGATTAACCCAGTGGCTTACACATTAGACCTTCCTTCTAATATGTGGCTGCCCATGGTCCAGCCCGATATTCCATTGCCAATAATCCAGCCTGATGTTCCATTGCCCATGGTCCAGCCTGATGTTCTGTTGCCCATGGTCCAGCCTGATGTTCCGGTGCCCACGGCCCCACCTGATTTTCCGGTGCCCACGTTCCAGCCTGATGTTCCAGTGTCCACGGTCCAGCCTGATGTTCTGGTGCCCACGGTCCAGTCTGAAGTTCCGGTGACCACGGTCCAGCCTGACGTTCCAATGCCCACGGTCCAGCCTAAAGTTCCAGTGCCCACTGTCCAGACTGAAGTTCCAGCGCCCCCGGCCCAGCCTGAATTTTCAGCACCTATGGCCCAGCCTGATGTTCCGGTGCCTGTTTCCCAGCCTGCTGAGCCAGTGCCTGTTTCCCAGCCTGCTGGGCTGGTACCCGTCACCCAGCCTGCGTAGTCGGTGCCCGTTGCCAAGCCTGTTGAGCTGGTGCCCGTTACCCAGCCTTTTGAGCCAGTGCCCATTACCCAGCCTGCAGAGCCGGTGCCCATTACCCAGCCTGCTGAGCTGGTTCCCGTTAGCCAGCCTGTTGGGCCGTGCCCATTACCCAGCCTGCTGATACGGTGCTTGCTGAATTGGTTCCTGGCGCCCAGCTCGCTGCTGCCCAGCCTTCTGTTCCAGTGCCCTCTGTTCAGCCTGTCACTCTAGTGCCCGCTGCCCAGCCTGATGTTCCAGTGTCTGCTATCCAGTCTGATGACCCGATGCCTGATGCCCAGATCGATTATCCAGTTCCTATTGCCCGGTCTGATGTTCCAGTGCCCGTTGTCCGGCCTGATGATCCAATGCACGATGTCTGGCTTGATGATCCAGTTCCTGACGCCCGGCCTGATGTTCCAGTGCCCGCTGCTCGGCCTGATGTTCCAGTGTCTCCTCTCCAGTCTGATGATCCGATGCTTGATGATCCAGTTCCTGATGCCCGGCCCGATGTTTCAGTGCCTGCGGTCCAGTCTGATGATCTGATGCCCAATGTCTGGAATGAGGATCCAGTTCATGACGCCTGGCCTGATGTTCCAGTGTCCGCTGTCCGGCCTGATGTTCCAGTGCCTGT
Source organism: Lithobates clamitans (assembly GCA_037952925.1). Lineage (NCBI taxonomy): Eukaryota > Metazoa > Chordata > Amphibia > Anura > Ranidae > Lithobates > Lithobates clamitans. Next base: position 4,579,347 of record JBBGZY010000381.1, on the reverse strand, counting down.
TGTCCGGCCTGCCGTTCCAGTGCCCGCTGCCCAGCCTGATCTTGCAATGCCTGCTGATCAGTCTGATGATCTGATGCCCAGTGTCCGGCCTGATGATCCAGTTCCTGATGCCCGGCCTGATGTTCCATTGCCTGCTTTTCAGTCAGATGACGCGATGTCCAGCTTGATGTGCCTCTGCCCGTTGCCCAGCTGGACGTGCCTCTACCCGCTGCCCAGCTTGATGTGCCTCAGCCTGCTACCTAGCTTGATGTGCCTCTGCCCGCTGCCCAGCTTGATGTGCCTCTGTCCACTACCCAGCTTTCTGTGCCACTACCCTCTGCCCAGCTTCATGTGCCTCTGCCCAGCTTGTTGTGCCTCTGCCCGCTGCCCAGCTTGATGTGCTTCTACCCGCTACCCAGCTTGATGTGCCTCTATCAGCTGCCCAGCTTGATGTGCCTCTGTCCGCTGCCAAGCATGATGTGGCTCTGCCTGCTGCCCACTGTGATGTGCCTCTGCCCGCTGCGCAGCTCCATGTGCCACTGCCCGGCTTCATTCCATGGACTTTTTACAGCTGCGACTAGTTGGAGTGTCCGGAGGTCGCTCTTTCGAGGGGGGGTTCTGTCAGGAAAGGTTTCACCTGCTGGTGGCGCTGTCAGATCTTTGGGTCGCAGTACTGGTGTCCACCAGCGGGTGTCTCCCAGCAGTCTGGAGTCGACATCATCTCCTGCAATCAGGTGTCACCTGAGACTTATTGCAGGAAGTGTGTTTATATACCCGGCAGATGCTCACACATTTGCCTTGCTATTTTCCTGGAGCTCTGACCTGTATTCCTGAATCCTGTACCTGCACCTTGTGTCCTGTGTTCCTGAATCCTGCATCCATCCTTGGACCCCTGTCTTGCAGACTTATCCCTTCCTCCTGTTGTCCTCACCCTGCCCCGTCCTGCTCCCTGTTTTATCTGATTGATCACTTGTGTATGACCCTGGCTTGATTACATTTATGATTATATCTTACTTCTGTATTCACGTTTGGTTTAGAGAGTTATTATTGTTTGTCACCGTGGTTGTTTGCTGGTTTGCTTTATTGTTTATGACTTATCCTTTTAATAAATCTTACTATTATTTCTTTACATGCGTTTTGGTCTTCCCTATTGCAGTCTACACATTTCTGGTCGCACTAGTTTATGACACCCTGTCCCCAACCTGGTAGGAAGGTGCAGACAGTCAGAGTCTGTACCTATCATTGGCTTGTCGTAAAGGCCTTCTGGACTTGTACCCAAGTGGCACGAAGACCAGGGAGATGCTCCTCTAACGCAGGAATGCTCTGTGGAAGAAATGAGTCAGTCAGCATTGCTGGTTGGAAACCATGGTTTGCCATAAACGAGGACAATCGGGAAGCAGAATTCAAAGCACTATTGTGAGCAAACTCTGCCCAAGGTAAGAGGTCTGACCAGTTGTTATGATTATCAGAAATATAGCAAAGTAGAAACTGCTCCAAGGACTGGTTGGCTCATTTAGACTGCGGGTGATACGCAGAGGAGAAATGGTTGGAGAAAGGAGAAAGGCTGAATTCCCAACTGTGCACAAAAGGCTCGCCAGAACCGGGACACAAACTGACTACCCCTGTCTGAGACAATCACCTTGGGTAGCCCATATAAGCGAAAGATCTCCAGAGCAAAAATGGAAGCCAGTTCCTTAGATGTGGGCAACTTCTTAAGTGGAATACAATGAGACATCCTCGAGAACCGATCAACCACCATAACGATAACTGTGCTGTCCTGAGAGTTGGGCAACTCCACAATGAAATCCATGGATAGGTGGAAAGGTGGGTCCAAGGCCTTTCTCCATTGGGTATGGGTTGTAGGAGGCCCACTGGAAGGTGTTGTGGTATCTTACTCTGAGCACACACGGAACAGGCAGCTACGAAGGTGGCTACATCAGCACATAGGCTAGGCCACCAGAATTGTTGGGAAATGGCCCAAAAGAGTTGATTCTTCCCTGGGTGGCCAGCAGCCTTGGGAGAATGGTAAGTCTGGAGCACGGCAGTATGGAGACTCTCAGGGACAAAGCAGCGGTCACAAGGTTTCTCAGGAGGAGCATGGACCTGAGCAGCAAGAATTTTGTCACCCAAAGGAGAAGTGAGACTGGTGTGAACCGTAGTCAGAATACGATCATGAGGAATCACAGAAACAGGAACCGATTCCATCTTGGAAGTGGAGGAAAATTGTCAGCCCTTACATTCTTAGTGCCGGGTAAGAATGAGACAATGTAATTGAAACTTGACAAGAAAAGAGCCCATCGCGCCCTTCTGGGAGAGAGGTGTTTGGCCTCAGACAAGAATGTGAGATTCTTATGGTCAGTAAGAATGAGAACCGGCACAGTGGTACCTTTGAGGAGATGCTTCCATTCTTTAAGGGCTAAAATGATCGCTAACAACTCTCTGTCCCCAATCTTGTAATTGCATTCCGCAGGTGACAATTTCTTGGAAAAGTAGCCACAAGGATGCATAGCGCTCTCAGAGGTAGGACGTTGAGACAGAAGGGCGCGATCACCAGTCTCAGAAGCATCAACCTCAAGGATAAAGGGTAACATAAGATCAGGATGTGCCAACACAGGAGCAGAAACAAAGGCAGACTTGAGACTCTCAAAGGCCTTAATATACTCCGGAGACCAACTCTGTGGGTTACCATTCTTTCTGGTCATATCAGTCAGGGGCTTGACCAGAGACGAGAAGTTACAAATAAACTTTCGATAATAATTGGAAAAGCCAAGAAAACGTTGCAGTGGACGTATACCCATGGGTCTGGGCCACTGTAGGACTGCTGAAAGTTTCTCTGGGTCCATCGAAAAACCGGCAGTGGAAATTACATAACCCAGGAATTTAACCTGTTCACGATGGAACTCGCACTTCTCCAATTTACAATAGAGATTGTTCTCTCTCAGCTTCTGAAGCACACAACAGACATATCATGAGGATACAACAGACATATCATAACAGACATAACAGACATATCATGAGGATATAGTTGAAATAAACCACCGCACATAGCTGCAACAAATCTCGGAGGACATCGTTGATAAATTCCTGGAAAACTACCGGAGTGTTGCAAAGGCCAAATTGCATTACGAGGTACTCAAAATGGCCTGTTCTGGTATTAAACGCAGTTTTCCATTCGTCGCCCTCCTTGATCCTCACGAGTTTGTATGCTCCTGTCAAATCATGCTTCGTGAAAACCTTTGCTCCCTTGAGGCAGTCAAATACTCTGAAATCAACGGAATTGGATAACCATTCTTAATCGTGAAACGATTGAGACCCCTATAATCAATACAAGGTCTCAGTTCACCACTTTTTTTCTTCACAAAGAAGAAACCAGCACCAGCAGGGGCCGAGGACTTATGGATGAATCCTCAAGAAAGTGCATCTGCAATATACTCCTCCATAGCCTTATCCTCAGAGACTGACAAAGGGTAAAACCGGCCATGAGGGGATATGGTACGAGGTTGAAGGTCAGTTGCGCAATCATACAACCAGTGTGGAGGCAAACTGGACCTTTGTCAAAGACATCGCTAAAATCCTGGTACTCCTCCGGTAGGGAGGAGAGTTAAGAGGTGTATAGGACCTTGGCCACATTCTGGAAACATGTCTTGCTGCATTGTGGAAACCAGGAGAGAACCTCAGCACTAAGCCAATCAAAAGAGGCGTTGTGCCTCTGTAACCAAGGATAACCAATAACCAGCGGAAACTTAGGTGAGGAAATAACTTGGAATTGGATTATCTCGTAGTGAAGAGCCCCTATCACCATGGACAACAGAGCAGTCTCATGAGTCACATGGGCAGGCTGTAGAGGTCTCCCGTCAAGAGCCTCAATGGAAAGTGGAGTGGCACGCAGCTGCAGTGGAATCGAGTGCTTAGATACAAAGGCAGCATCAATGAACAGGCCTGCAGCTCCAGATGTGATTAGAGCCTGTATCTCGACGGACGACTCAGACCAAGAAAGGTTAACCGGAGCCAGGGGCTTATCCTTCTGGATAACTGGGGACAAAACAACACCACCTAAGCTCTGCCAGTCACAGGACCTCCAGGTTCAGACGTTCCCTGGATAGGTAGGACAAGACTTCAAAAAGTGACCTGCCTGGCTACAATAAAGGCACAATCTCTCCCTCCTCCTAAGGGCTCTCTCATCCGCAGAGAGACGTGTGAAGCCCAAGTGCATGGGTTCACCTTCACTGACCGACTCGGTACCAGGAGGAGTGGGAGGTGAGGCAGGCAAGGGTGGGACTGCAAAGTTGGAGACAAATGTTCAGGAGGCTTCCGCAAGCGCTCCTTAAAAGAGAGTCTTTTTCTGAGTCTGGAGTCAATGAGGATGGCAAACGTGATCAACTTCTCCAGCTCAGTGGGTATATCTTGGGCTGCTACCTCATCTTCCAGAGTATGGAATTCAATGGCATAATCAGCAACAGTTGTCGTACTCTGTTTGATGGACATGAGGCACTTGGCAGCAGAAGCGGAGCATGCGGGAATATAAAATACTCTTTTAAAAGAAGCTAGAAACTCTGGGTAACTAAGGACAATGGGTTTGCCTAGGCCAAGGCTCTCTCAGAAACCAAAGATATCGTGAAATCTACTTTGCTTCTGTCTGTGGGAGACACCTGGGGCAGTATCTCAAAGTACATCTCAACCTGGTTGAGAAACCCTCTGCATTGAATTGGATCACCCCCAAATTGCTGGAGAAGTGGAGCTGAACCAGACATAACTCTTAAAGAGGTAATACTCGAGGCGGGTGCCTGCACAGAGACTGGAGCAGCAGCAGGGACGGCCAGCAACACAGGGGGAGATTTCAGGTGAGCCGTGCAACTCAGGAGCGTCTGTAACGCTATGGCAAACTGATCCATGCCGTGATCCTGCTCCTCTAATCTGGAAAAAATATTACCAACAAGTGGATTAACTGCATCTTCTGAATTCATGGCCTTTGCCTACTGTCAGAAACCATAAATTAGACTGAGACAGAAGTGCAGTTAAAATCACACTTGTTTAATAATAATAATAATAATAATAGTAAAAGGTAAACAGAGCAAAGTAGTCGAATCATAGCCAGAGTTCGGCAACCGGAATGGATAGTCAGACAAGCCAGGACGTCAGGAAGCCAGAGATCAGCGTACTTCAGGACAGGCCAGAAAATCAGGAAACTGGAGAATCAGTGTAGTAGAACAGAAAGCAGGATCAGGAACCAGAAGGGACGTCAGCCAAGCGAGTCTTCAACAGGTACACAGGAGAGAGTCTCTGGATGTGTTGACCAAGGCGAAGGCAGAGAGAATCTGGACTGAACAGCTTAAATAACCAGCAGGACTGACGAGCAGGATATCATCACCAGGTTAATCACTGTGGAAAGATTAGAGCTGGCAATTAACCAACAGCTGAGCGGCCTGCTCTGAGAAGGAAGGGCTGAGCCCAGCGCTGACAGTAGTGTTCCTCCAGAAAGAAGAATTTAAATATGCTCAACCATTGTAAGCAAGTATATTATGAGGAATATCACCTATGGATGGTCAACTAATAGAGGTTAGATCCAAAAAATGCCTTCATTAAAGTAAAAACGTAAAGAACAAAACATGTACAAGCAGGGGAGGGAAGGCTAACGCGTTTCACACATAAACTGTGCTTTATCAAAAATGTTATTTTTTGTGTTTTGATAAAGCACAGTTTATGTGTGAAACATGTTGGGCTTCCCTCCGTTGCTTGTACATGTTGCACTTTTTATGTTTTTACTTTAAAGGCATTTTTTGGGATCTCAGTTTGGGAGTGCAGCCATCCAGACTTCTTTCTCTTCTGATTGCTGCAGCTGTGACTGGGCGAGCACCCTGCACAAGGAGATCATGCCATTCGTGCCAACTCACCTTGAGCAGCGTATGTATGTGTTAGTAGAAGTTAGAACTGAAGCTATAACTCTAGCTTGGAGAAGCTGCAAAATAACTTCAACATTGTAGAAGTCCAAGTTAAATTATAAATAACCTCTACTAGCTATACCATGACCTGGCTGTATGAGAACCTTCACAGATATATGGATAATCTGTTAACAACTAAAGCAGAATGTCAGGAGACATTTGCTGGTTAAAAAGAAAGCTGACATTCTGCCAGTGTATGTCGGTCTGTCTGACAGGCCGGCTTCTCTCGGACATGTATGCTGGAAAACCAGCAGCTGACCATTGGCAGAGAGCACTGATCGGAGTGTTCTGGCGTGGGGGCCATCCCCCTGTCAGAACACAATAGCTCAGCAGGGGAGAACACTGTACTAACCTTGCATGGGTAGTACAGTATCTCCAACCGAAGCTGACAGTTTTTTTTGTACAACCCGCTGGGTTGAACGAAAAAATAGAATAGTGTTTACCCAGCTTAAAGAGTATATTTGTCAGGATAAATCCTTTGAAGTGTTAGAGTATACATTTGCTCTTTTTCTAAAGCCTATTCTAGTTTCCAGAAAGGTATTAGAGAGATTGCTTGCAAATTTCCACACTGTGGGAAGTGTCATTGTAACTTGTACTGTGAGTAGCAAATAGCGTAACTTTTGTCTCCTCTACCCAGCAGTGAAGTTTCAGTCTAGTTGGCAAAAGTTACTTAACTGGTTTAAAATTTCACCATAAAAATTGAAGGGCCAAGAACCAGTTGTCTGCAAGTTGTTGGTGGTATAGCCTAAAAATGTTTTTAATGGAATTAATAAGATAGTGTCAGGGTTGTGGTTTAGCAGCAATTCATGTGTGAAGCCACAGAGAAGAGGTATGTTATTTTGTGCTTGGCCTAATCCAGCAAGGGCTGGAAAACGACCAATAACATTAAACTTGTGAATTTAAATGTAAACACAGATATCATTTAAACATATATCTGTCATACATTTACATTTTTTATAAATGCAATATGTTTTCTTTTAAATACATACAATGATGTTAAAATCATTTTAGGTATTTCTAAAAAAAAAAAAAAATTAACAAATTAACTTTTAAATCAGGGTCTTTTGCAACAACTTTCTAATACAAAAAAATTAGGCTTTCTAATACAAAAAAGCCCATAACTACCTTTATGCTTTTTGTGAGCTTTGCAGATTGACTAATAATCAAGTTATTTCCATTATAGGGGAAGTGTGTGTGTGTGTATCGTTTAGCTGTCTCTCTTTAGAGCTGCTTCAATAAGAACGAGCCTTCAAAGGCTCTCACACCTTATATCAATTGTATAGGTCTTGCCACTTGCTGGCTAGAAATCATAATTGTTAGTTGTTCATAAGTAACACTTTATATTTGCCTTAAAGTGTTACTAAACCCAGGACCCTGCATTCTCTATATCTGGTCTCCCACAGTACACAGAACATGGAAATGCAATTATTTTAGTAAATATAAACTGCTAAATACCTTTTTCTCAGCAGTATATAGCAGTCTTGTGACTTCTATCAGTGTCTGGTTAAAGCTTGTAGGAGGAGTTTTAATTCTCCTCTGGCTGCCCTATGAGGCTGCAGGACCCCTGACCCTCTGTCTGGACACTGCTGATTGGTCCTGTGCTGATCACATGCACCCTCCCAAATAATAAAAAAACTCTCTAGCAATACACATCAAACTTGGCATGTGCAGACTGACTCCAGAGGCTCTGTCTTATCAGGAGATGGTTTGGGGACAGTGGAAGAAGGGGAGAATCAGAGAACACAGGATCAAACAGCCTTTTACACATTGCAGAGGATTAACCCCTTAGGTTCCAAAGTGAGTATAATAAGCATGCTTTACTGCATATACAGACTGATTTTACTGTTTTGGGTTTAGTAACACTTTAAGGAATAAAACAAGGGGAAATACATTGCATTTTTGAAAAATGTTATCGACATACACTTTAAAAATCTTTATGAAGAGATGTTGCTACTTGCTCCTCCCTCTTAAAGGACTGGTATCCTGGGACAGTTTTTTTTTCTCACTCAATCACAGAATTGGATTAACCCCTTAGATTCCACAGTGTGTAAAACAAACATGCTTTGCTGCATATACAGACTGATTTTACTGCTGTGGGTTTAGTAACACTTTAAGCAAAAATCATAATTTACTAGTTCAGCTCTCACACCTGAATACCCATTATGGACTAAAGCAATTTTTACATTTCAGCTGTTGGTCTATGTATTTGGTGATAAAGTTATAAATACATAGGATAACAAAGTAATACTTATAAATATTTTTAGTACAAACAAGAATTTCTCTTGGTAATGTTGTCTTGCAAAAATATTTTTTTTCCATGCAATCTATAGATAAAAGACAAAATATGCCCTTTTTTCCCTTTGTACCAAGGTTTGTTTAAAAACAACCAACTTTCGATACCAACTTTGGATAAAAAGTGCACATTGTATTCAAGAAGATACTGTCCTAGTGTTAATTTTAAACAGAACCATCAAGATTCCAGCTGTCATTTTGTAGGTGAATGGGGCCATAGAGATGTGTGGAGGAAGAAGGGGCAGGGCATACCACACATGTGCAAAGTATTTAGATGACTTTTTTTGATGTGTGTGGCATGCCCAAGGTCCAAGACTGGTAAACATTCATAATAAACATGCATAATATAAGTTTATTATCTGTATGGTATGATTTGAATGTGAGCTCCGGACCCCCTTTTACTGATGTAAAATCTCCCAGCGGTTGCATTAATTGTCATTGCTGAACTGGTGTTAAAGTGTTTCCACTGGCTCAGATCATGACGTTTACAGTGGCTAGCGTTGACTCCTTAACATAGGGAAAACTTTTTTTGCTATAAGGAGATCTTGTAGACTAAAAAGAGACCCCAAAAACAGAAGAAGGTCTGTAGCTATACATGGCTGACTGGTTTATAATGACTGAAGCCTGTAGACACAACTTTTTTGGGCCCTTGCTAAAATACCTCTGCTAGGATTATTTCTTTTTGCAAAAGATTCCCCCTTTTTTGGCTTAGAATTGTGTAAACAGCCTTACACGACATGCCTAATAGGCTGAAATGTGTTACTTTTTGTTTTTGAATGTAGACACACTTTAACAACTGCAGCCATAGTTCCTGCATTTAAAGATTCCTTAGACACTAAAAGTCAATAAATGATGGTTTTTATGTGTTACACCTACACCTTATTTTATGCCCATTTTAATCAAACTTTTCACCTGTCACTGTAACAGCGAACAAATTCATATTTCTCTTTACTATTAAATATACTCATGTTTGAAATTATTTTTCCTTTTCATATATTGTAATAAAGTACAATAGATTACCCAATAATATGAAAATAAATGAAAAACTAATGCATTGTCCTATATGCAATGGTTTGTTAACTTTTTTACTGCCCCTCTTATTATTTCCCAGATTGCCTGCAGCTGTAGGTAGTGAAAATCAATGGCAGGTACCAGGATGCACAAGCATTATGTAGTACATAAAATTATTTGGAACAATAACTTAACAATGTTTATTCCAATCCAGAAAAACATGTACATAAAGGACAATCCAAACATAATATATACACAGCTTTATTGGGAATGATATACCATTATTTTTTTTACACCACAATCTTGGACTCCAGAATCTTTGCTCATAAGAGGAAACTTATTGATTTGAATTTGAACTTTGTAAAAATATTTTTAGAAATAGAATGTGAAATGTGAAAACGGTTTCAAGAAGCAAGAAAGAATATTTTTTACAAACAAGACAGTCTTTTAAAATCCATCTAGCTCTTAGTCCATGATCAATCCTGTTATCCTGATCCTGAATTCTTGTAGGTCTGTACGAATCAGGTAACAAATCTTTACCCACTGAAAGGTGTATCCAGAGAGGAATGACATTTACAAATCCCCATTTGGAATGTATACATGTAAACTGGAAACTCCTATACTAGAAACGATCTCAGCCAATCACTTTCACATTGCATCACCCAACTTGTTTTTAACTATAAGGCCCCTTTCACACGATTGACCTGCAAACATCCGCCTGTCTGTTTTTCAGGCAGATCTGAGCAGGCCAGCCATTGACTTGTATAGGCAGGCAGATGTCAGCGGAGATGTGTCCGCTGACACCTGCCTGCCATCCGATCCAAACAGATCCATTGAAAACAGACAGATGGCTATACGTTTGCCATCCGTCCCTACCACAAGTCACCGTGGCACAATGTCAGAATAACTTTCCTTTCCTTTGGAAACGGAATGATATAAAATACCTTGGTATTCATATAACAACAAACCTTTCTGATCTCTTTGCAAAGAACTACTTACCCATTCTCAAGACTGTCACTGAAGACCTCTGTAATTGGAACAAACCCCAATTTTCCTGGTTCGGCCGTGCAGCCATTTTAAAGATGAGCATCCTCCCCAGCATCTTATACCTGCTTCAAACACTTCCCATTAAGATGCCTACCTCTTTCTTCCAGGCTTACAAATGCCTATGCATACAATTTCTTTGGAAACAGAGACGCCCGAGAGTGTCATATGACCAATTAACAAAGCCCAAAATGAAAGGTGGCATTGGCCTCCCAGACCTCAAGAAATACTATTGGGCTTGCCACCTCTCTCGAATCATAGACTGGTCAGTGCATGGTTGCTGCAAAGACTGGACCCATCTTGAGAACTCCTTTCTCTTTTACCACTCCGATCGACGCCCTGGCTCTCACCCTGTCATATTCCTGAAGGAACATTATCAATCCAAGACTCTGCAACTTCAGAGAAGTTTGCCAAAAAACACTTCTATCCTCCATCCCCGGACCCCTTACACCCATAAAACTTAACCAGCCTTTGCCCCTGGTATGTCCCCACCATTTCTTGCAGATGTTTGGCAGCATTCAGAGATGCTGGCCCACCAATTTTTTCAAGATGGTTTGCTTCTAGAGAGTACCGCGCTAACAGCGAACTCGACTCATGATCCCCCCTTTGGACATACTTTCAAATCCGCCACTTTCTGCAAGAGATAGAGTACAATTCTTCAGTCTCACGACCACTTATTCCATGTGAACTCCTATGCACCCAATCCACTCCCCAACGACATGTGATCTCTAACATATATAACTTGCTTTTCTTAGGCACCACGTCGTGTGCATCATTGGAAAGAGAATTACAACTCGACTTGATCAGTGGGAACGCATATTTACAATTGCCCATAAAGGGTCCCTCAATGTTTCCATCCAGGAAAATAATTACAAAACCCTGACTGCACCCCAAAAGTCCTGAAGAAATACAATGCTTCCATCCCTAACACATACTGGAGATGCACCAGAGCCAGGTACCATGCTCCATATGTGGTGGTCGTGTCCACTAATCCAATCATTTGGACTCAAGTCCACGAACTGGTAACAATGATCTCTACATTTTCTCTAGAATACACCCCAGCCCAATTTCTCCTTCACCACTCTGACGTACCGGCACACCACTACCGTAAAACCTTAGTCCTACCCTTGATTAATGCGGCAGAATGTGTATTCCTGTACATTGGAGATCCACCCAGATGCCAACTAGGGAAGAGCTTCGAGTTCGAGTCGAACTCATGTTCGACTCGAACATCGGCTGTTCACAAGTTCGCTGAACAGCGAACAATTTGGGGTGTTTGCGGCAAATTCGAATGTCGCGGAACACCCTTTAAAAGTCTATGGGAGAAATCAAAAGTGCTAGTTTTAAAGGCTTATATTCATGGTATTGTCATAAAAAGTGTTTAGGGACCCGGGTCCTGCCCCAGGGGACATGGATCAATGCAAAAAAAAGTTTTAAAAATATCTGTTTTTTCGGGAGCAGTGATTTTAATAATGTTTAAAGTGAAACAATAAAAGTGTAATATCCCTTTAAACTTTGTACCTGGGGGGTGTCTATAGTATGCCTGTAAAGGGGTGCATGTTTCCCGTGTTTAGAGCAGTCTGACAGCAAAATGACATTTCAAAGGAAAAAAAGTAATTTAAACTACTCGCGGCTATAATGAATTGCCGGTACACATAAAAGTTCATTGATAAAAACAGCATGGGAATTCCCCACAGGGGAACCCTGAACCAAAATTTAAAAAAAAAATGATGTGGGGGTCCCCCTAAATTCCATACCAGGCCCTTCAGGTCTGGTATGGATATTAAGGGGAACCCCGGCCAAAATTATAAAAAAAAAAGGCGTGGGGTCCCCCTCAAAATCTATACCAGACCCTTCAGGTCTGGTATGTATTTTAAGGGGAACCCCGCGCCAAAATTAAAAAAACAAACGGCGTGGGGTCCCCCCAAAAATCCATACCAGACCCTTATCCGAGCATGCAACCTGGCAGGCCGCAGGAAAAGAGGGGGGGCAAGAGAGCGCCCCCCCGAACCATACCAGGCCACATGCCCTCAACATTGGGAGGGTGTTTTGGGGTAGCCCCCCAAAACACCTTGTCCCCATGTTGATGAGAGCAAGGGCCTCATCCCCACAACCCTGCCTGGGCGGGGGGCTTATCGGAATCTGGAAGCCCCCTTTAACAAGGGGACCCCCAGATCCCGGCCCTCCCCCCTGTGTGAAATGGTAAGGGGGTACTTGTACCCCTACCATTTCACTAAAAAACTGTCAAAAATGTTAAAAATGACAAGAGACAGTTTTTGACAATTCCTTTATTTAAATGCTTCTTCTTTCTTCTTTCTTCTATCTTCCTTCAGTTTCTTCCTCCATCTTCTTCTTCTTCTGGTTCTTCTGGTTCTTCCTCCAGTGTTCTTGTCCGGCATCTTCCTCCGCGGCGTCTTCTTCCCTTCTTCTCCGGGCCGCTCCGCATCCATGATGGCATGGAGGGAAGCTCCCGCTGTGTGACGCTTCTCCTCTTTTGATGGTTCTTATATAACGGGGGGTGGGGCCACCCGGTGACCCCGCCCCCCTCTGACGCACAGGGACTTGACAGGACTTCCCTGTGGCATTCCCTGTGATGCCACAGGGAAGTCCCGTCAAGTCACAGTGCGCCAGAGGGGGGCAGGGTCACTGGGTGGCCCCGCCCCCGTTATTTAAGAACCGTCAGAAGAGGAGAAGCATCACACAGCGGGAGCCTCCCTCCATGCCAGCATGGATGCGCTAAAGACTGTTCTAAACAAGGGAAACATGTGCCCCTTTACAGGCATACTATAGACACCCCCAGGTACGAAATTTAAAGGCATATTACACTTTTATTTTTTTCACTTTAAGCATTTTTAAAATCACTGCTCCTGAAAAAACAGCCGTTTTTAAAACTTTTTTTGCATTGATCCTTGTCCCCTGGGGCAGGACCCAGGTCCCCAAACACTTTTTATGACAATAACTTGCATATAAGCTTTAAAATTAGCACTTTTGATTATTCATGTTCGTGTCCCATAGACTTTAGCAGTGTTCGCGTGTTCAAACACATATTTTGCCTGTTCGCAAGTTTTGGTGCGAACCGAACAGGGGGGTGTTCGGCTCATCCCTAATCCTGACCACTTCTGAATGGTTCAAGTGAATTGACAGAATTGCAGAAATGGAGGAATTCATCTTCATTGCCTGATATTCCCCAGCAAAATTCTCACGTACCCTGGGCATGCTGGACCCACTTCCGAACCACAGCTAGATACTCTTCAAATATGGGATAATCTGAGCCAGATACCCCACGCCGAGCAATTACTGCTTACCTGATCAACATATACCCAACCTCATCCTACAATCACTCGACATGAGACTTCCCATACCTACCCAAGGGACGGGTATGGGAAGATCTCAGTCGACCTATTCTTTTCCAACCCCATTATGAAGGGGATTTCCTCCCGCTCACACCCCCTCTCATCACATTGTTGCACCGTATATAACTAGCATTAAACCCCTAGCGGATACTGAGGAGGTGACGGCCCTATATCCCTCTCTCCCAATGCTTCCTCACCCTTTCCTCCCTCTCCATGTTATTCTCCTACCCCCTTCCTCCTCACCCTTTCCTTGTTACCTACCCTAATCCAAGTAATTGGACCCCAATACAAATACTTGGGGCCAACCAGCTGAAATGGGCTTCCGGCAACTCGTGCCTCAAATTGCTTTACACTATCATACAAACAGCTAAAGACAAAACCAAGTATATGGAATGTGCCCAGAGTTTTAAGTTTTTTCATTCTTTTTTTTTTCCTACCCTTAGCTTCAGACTGAAGAACGAATAAAACTGTTTCGGTAGTTTTTGCTAATCATCACAAGTTTAAATGTTGATGTCCCGTTTGACCTATCTTTTACCTGATTCACCGTTAGATCTCAAGTTTACTTGAGATCTACTACATCTGCTGAAGATTGTGTACATTTCCCACAACTGTCTTATATTATATATATTTCAGAATGCAGATTACCATTTCATCACCTGTATGATACTGTTATAACTCTGATTATTTCTTTCAATAAAAACTTTTTTTGGACAAAAAAATGACTTTGTTATCAACAAAAAGGCTAAAGTTAATGTTAGGGCTATCCTTAGGGTTAATTTAGGACCAGGATGAAGTAAGCATTTATAGAAAAAAAAAATTCAGTTTTGCATAGTGATGGGAAGGTTTAAGACCTCTGTTGATGTTATGTTATGTTTTGCCCCCTGTGTTGGGGAGATTTCATTTGTGTCCCGGAGATGCAATGGGAAATGCAAACAAATCTCTCTAAAGTGAGGGAAATCCCCCCCTTAAACAGTTGTCAATGGAACACATGTCCTAATTATAAGATTTGCAATCACCTGTTGCCCCATCACTTTTTATGTTAGTGATAACCAGGCTATAGATAGCTATAGATGCTATTTAAGGGATAATTTATGTATTGTCACCCCAGCTCTTGTTCACTGAAATACCAAATAAAGTTTATAGCGGGAAAGTTAAATGAAACAGAAATGTTTTGATTGGGTTTTGGTTGGTTTTTTTTTAAATGCACACAAGCAAAAATGAAATTACTTTGTTTAACAGCACTTTAATATTTACTTCCTGTAACAATACAGAGCATTTGCTTGTATATGATCAGTTTTATTGATCTTTGGCCATTTTAGAGTGTATCAAACACTTTTAACTTTAGCATTATAAATAATATTTTCTGCCTTTCTATTTTTATCACCAAATGCAGGTATTGCAATGCATGCATTGTGAAGAATAATTTGTGTTCCATTAAAAAAGGACCCCAGTATTCTTAAAATAGCCTGATTTATATTCTATAAACGTCAATGGGTTGCATGTTTAGTCACACTGAATGAGTATTGCATTTGCAAGCCCCAAAGTAGACATATGGTTATCTAAATGCAGCAATAAATAATACAACATTGCTAATAAGTTTCAATATATCTCATGCTTATTCAGTAGATCACCTGGCAATGTATAATTGCGTACGTAATAAACTTCACTGGAATGGAGTTTGCCTTATACATTAATTCAACATTGCATTACTGGTCTGCCATGTTCTATAATAAGCCAATGGCAAACATCAATAGGGAATTTCTACATCTAAATGTTCCTGTGTTTGCCTCCCTAAGCAGTGCCTTTATTACTAGTATAATTTTAATCCTTTAAATGTAAAGTGTAGATGTGATAATTACATCCATTTCCAGAGGCAAGATCCCAAATCGGGCTAATGTCTGCTACTGGCATTACATCCATCCATAGTGTCTTCAAATTTAGATTAGCTCCAAGAGCAATAAACTGAAAAATTACTATTCTTTCAACAGCATCTATTTTTTAAAATCAGTTTACGTTGAAATGCAAAATGCCTGTGACATGTGTATAATTAGTACTGTAAGCTATTTTGTTTGCTGTGGAAGAAATGCAAAACAGCTTGGCAAAGCGCAAAAGGTTTTTGGGGGAAAATTTAATATTGAAAGTCTTTGCCTGCATGTGTCTGATGTTAAATTATGAATTGTGAATATATATTGTCCATTGTCACAAAGGGAGTGTTTTGAAAGTGGGTTAGTATCAGTTATTAAAGCTAAACTCCAGGCAGGTATAAAAATAAAACCCCAATTAAGGCTGTTAAATACCCTTTTAAATATAATTACATGTATTTTAAATGCAACCAGGTTCCTGAATTTGGTATTAGTCTCTTGCAAACCCTTTAACAGTAGAACTCTAGACTAGGAGAGTGAGAAGCAGCACCAGGGACCAGTCAAATGTGTTGTAGGCACATGTGCTGACAATGACAATGCTGATAGGAGAAGAAAGCAAATTGATCAGAAAGGTGCACCCATCATTCTGCTACTGTTGCTGAGTTCTCACAGAAAAAACTCACAGAGTTTTAAAAATAGTTGTTTTTTCTGGAGCAGTAATTTTAATAATGCTTAAAGTGAAACAATAAATGTGAAATATTCCTTTAAATTTTGTACCTGGGGGGTGTCTATAGTATGCCTGTAAAGTGGCACATTTTTTCCATGTTTACAACAGTCCCTGCACAAAATGATATTTCTAAAGGAAAAAAAGGTAATTTAAAAGTACTCATGGCTATAATGAATTGTCGGTCCCGGCAATACACATAAAAGTAATTGAAAAAAACTGCATTGGATTCCCCCACAGTCCATTACCAGGCCCTTTGGGTCTGGTATGAATATTAAGAGGAACCCTGAACCAAATTTTTTTTAAAAAATGGCATGGGGTTCCCCCCAAAAATCTATACCAAACCCTTCAGGTCTGGTATGGATTTTAAGGGGAACCCTGTGCCTAAATTTTTTAATAAATGGCGTGGGCCCCCCCCCAAAAATCCATACCAGACCCTTATCTGAGCACGCAACCTGGCAGGCCACAGGAAAAGAGGGGGGACGAGAGAGCGCCCATCCCCCCCCTCCTGAACTGTACCAGTCCACATGCCCTCAACATGGGGAGGGTAGCCCCCCAAAGCACCTTGTTCCCATGTTGATGGGGCCTCATCCCCACAACCCTTGCCCGGTGGTTGTGGAGGTCTGCGGGCGGGGGGCTTATCGGAATCTGGAAGCCCCCTTTAACAAGGGGAACCCCAAATCCCAGCCTCCCCCCTGTGTGAAATGGTAAAGGACCCCTACCATTTCACAAAAAAAGTGTGAAAATGGTAAAAATTACATGACACGGCTTGGAACAAGTCCTTTATTAAAAAATAAAAAAATGAAAATGTCCCACGAAGTCTTGCTCCGCCGACAGACCGAAAAAGAAAAAAAAAACCTGCACACCGCCACCGATCCGCCTTCATGGGAGGCACCCGCTGTAATGACTGTCCTCTCAGGTGACAGTTCTTTTATAACTGAGGGCGGGGCCACATGGTGACGTCCCCGGGTGACCCTGCCCCCCTCTGATGCACGGGAACATCCCTATGGCTTCCCCGTAGCGTCAGAGGGGGGCCAATCACTGGTCCCGAAAAAACAGCCATTTTTAAAACTTTTTTTTGCATTGATACATGTCCCCTGGGGCAGGACCCAGGTCCCCAAACACTTTTATGACAATACCATGCATATAAGCCTTTAAAATTAGCACTTTTGATTTCTCCCATAGACTTTTAAAGGGTGTTACACGGCTTTCGAATTTGCTGCGAACACCCCAAATTGTTCGCTATGCGGCGAACACCCGATGTTCGAGTCGAACTTACATTTGACTCGAACATTGGGCTCATCCCTCAGCTTAACTAATGGGAAAAAAAATCCCCAACCCTTTCTAAAAAATGCAACGCCACAAAACGCACAGATGTGAACTAGTACCATAGGAAACCATGTTAAATGGACTGTAGTGTGTTCTTGCAAACTGCAAAACGCACTCAAAAAATGCATAGGTGTGAATGTAGGGTAAATCTCAGGACTAGATGGATACAAATACTTTAATGGCTAAGACAGCACCCATATATGTATTTCAACCATGCATCTAGTTGTTTGTCTGGAATTCGGTGTTGATCATATTGTTTCCCACAGCTTACATTTGTTTCACTTACTGACTCCCACATCAGTGCATGTGGAGGTCAGCAGAAGGAACCCATGAGAGTTGCAGGGGACACAAACACTTACAGAAGTTTCCCAGCAGACTTCAGGGAACCATAAATAGAGATGATCTGAACTTACTTGGGTTCAGTTTGTGAGCAGTTTGCTAAACAGTGCTGAAATTTTGAATGTTAATCTGAACCACTTTAGAGTCAATAGGAACCAAATCTTTAAAATAAATTCTCGTCATTTTTAAGACTAATAGGCAAGGGGTTGCTAAACAATTGATATGTATTAATGCAAAAAGAAAACAATATTTGTTTTAATAATGCTTCATTTTAAACATTAAAAATGTCCAATTTCTTTAATTAACATGCTTGGAGGATGCCCTAAACCTTACTTTAAAGTGGAGAACCTGTACCATGTATACAATGTACTACAGCAAAAATGATATTTACAATAAATAATACAACTTACATTGCCTGTAAATTACATTTCCCTGTCAGCTTGGTTTTCTTTGTTAAAAAAAGAATACATGGTGACTTTCTTGAAATACATAAAAATTCATGGTATCTGGTATGAATTTTGGTCTGGTATGAATTTTGGTGGGATCCTACGCCGATATTTTAGTTTTGTTTTTTGGAAATGGGTTCCCCCTTTAAAATCCATAACAGGTTCTCATTAAGGATAAGGAATCTGACATAATGTTTCAGGCGATTTTTTAATGACATTTTGCCACTGAGGCTAGCATAAACAAACGGGTGGAGATGATGGTCATTACCGACCAACTATTTTTTTTTATTAAGCTACCGACTTCCTAGAAACTTGTGGTGCATACCATTCAGCTGGTCAACAGGTCCAGCGCAAACTCTGCTTGTTCGGGCATTCATCTGAATGCTGGACTTTTAGCCCTTTGGCAGGAGCTAAGCACCATATAGGGTAGCAGATCTTTCTCCTGCTAGCATATATGACATCTTCTTCTGTTGTCAATGGTTGTTAAAATAGCAGCTGGTGCTGGCACCCACCATGTCCTTAGCAACCAGTGATGTCATCGGCCTAATTAATTTACTGGTCAGGAATCCCCTGGCATGTACACAAAGCATCCAGGATAGTTTTAAAGAAAAAATGGTGTGGGGTCCCCTTTTAATTCAAACTAGGTCCTTTGGTATGGGTTTTAAAGGGGACACCCACACAAAAATGAAGGGAAAAAATCATGCCTCCCCAAATAAAATCCACACCATTTGTGGACTCTTATAGGAGCTTGCAGCCAGGCATGCCAGGAAAAGTAGGAGACAAGCATGTGACCCCATCATGGGGGACCTCTAGGTGCCCAATACTTTGTATCTGCAGCAGTTTTTCTCCATAACAAAGTTTACTTAAAGAAAAAAAAATAAACTCTAATGCAACCCCTGGAGGAGCCACTGCTTTTGATTGTATCCTCTTTCCCTGCTCCAGTGATGACCTACCCTATACCTAGACCTGAGTAATGGCATCCATGGAAATGTTGAAAAGGGCTTTATTAAAGAAGCCAAAAGTCCCGGAAAGGAAGAATGGTTAGCTAAATGCAATTCAGAGCGATTAGAACAATTTCACGTACTAGCACAGAAAATATTAGTAAACCTAGAATGATCTTAGTACAAGTCAAAGCCACTGAGTAGATAACTGACCATTGAAGAATTGAAACAAAAGTCCTGCAGGTTCTTATGGTAGAACATTCACTCTCAGCTGAGAGATTTGTCACCCACAGGGAAATTAAGCATTCAAGTCAACTTTTGCCAACATTCCTCTCTTAAATCTCAATGTTAGCAGCAACATCTAAACAACACATCAGTGAGGGCCAATAGGCCTCTCACCACTCCAGTGTTCAGGCAAAGTCATCTTGGATGTATTCCATCCCTGCATGGCTGCTTTCACACTAAGGATGGATGTAGATTGAAACTAAACCACAGTACTGGATCAATAATACAGCAGCTCAGTCTCCAGTGGCACATGGTCCTCTCACATAGGTACTGGAGTGTAGTACTGCACACAGCATGTGGCTCTGTAGCTCTCTTAGCACAGCAGCAGCAATTTTTCTGGCAGCAACACGTAGCTCCTCTCTGCAGCACTGCACACTCCTGAGCAAGCAAACCCCACTCTCCACTAGGGTTTCTACTCGCCTCCATACAGCTCTGAGATTGATGGTCAGAGCCTCAGTCCTGGCTGTGGGGCAGTCTATCTAGATCTTCAATGCCCTGTTTCTAAGGATGTTCACAGACAGTCCTTGGCTTTAGTGGCAGCCAATAAAGATCCTCTTCTGCTCCTCTCTTTGTGTGCTGTTAATCAAGGCTGGAGAGGGGAGAAACAAACTGGGGCTGGAGGAGGAGAACTCTGCCTGGCAGAGACTTCTGGTGGGTACTTCAAAACAAAATATGTCATAAATACCAGCAATGCAGTTTTGGCACTTTTGTTTTAAAATAGAATTGCACAACCAGAGATTCCCCCTAACCCTGCATTGACCACCTTATTGGTATAATTTTACCAACTTCAAACAAACTCTTTAGAAATGTTAGTATTTATAATTATATAATAAGTAATTCTTCTAAAATGATACCAGATACCACACATTACTGTAATAGCACACAATAGAGTAAATCACAGCGCAGCTTTATTTTTATTTTCGTCACTAATTAATTCTACAATTTTCACATCATAAGCATAATCATAATAAACAGGTGCATTATTACAAAATATATTATCTATTTATATTCCTTCATCTAATTTTTTCCTACAATATTCACAACCCCGTACATATTATTTGAACAAAAGCTTACATTAGTGTTCATAAAACAATGGTGTAGTAAATTACTTCAAAGTATACACAATTCACAACTCATTATATTAATGTCATATGTACATGTAATTGAAAAAGCGTCACATTTATTAAATGCTGAAAGGCAATTTAAACACAGAATATAACATGTCATGTAGAAATGGAAAACATTACAGCAATACTTCTCACAACAATTGATTAATCTGTCATTTCTAATACTTGCAGTGGCCTAGGGATATACTCTTTTCCTCTTATAGGAAAATATAATGGCCATTTTGGTCCCAAGGTGTTAGGTAATAACTTTGGCAAAGCCTGCTAAGTGAGGTGATGATGTCACAAGATTTAATGACATCACCTTATGTGAAGAAGAGGCATTAATGTATATTTCCACCACTTTGGATGACCCTAAGCAGCTCTAAATCCTAGAAGTATGAATGAAACTGTAGTCTTCCCCCTTATAGGCCAGTAATATTTATTGTTATACTCATTTACATTGCTCCAAAATATGATTGTAGAGCACTCACTATTACACAAGAAGGTTACACTCTCCTCACAATAAGGTCCCTTCCACTGTCATACACGCAAACATACATGCTAGCTAGGATCAGTTAAAGCAGAGCCCTAACTAAACAGCACCTTTTTAATTTTTTGAAATAAACAGACCAAACATTGGGAAAGCATACCAACTTAAAGTAGAATTCCATGTTTACCTTTACTTTCAATTGTTATTTGGTCCAAGGTGACCCAAACAAACAATTTCCATTATTAAGGCCCTGTTCACGCTGGCATTAGAAACAGGCATTTTGGGCATGCTTTTGCCATTCCCCAGATACCTAGCAAAGCAGCCTATAATCTAAATATTAATATGGAGAGCAGACAGAGCTAAAACATTTTAAAAACATGTAGCGTTTGTGTCACTATGGTAAAAACAAAGCTACATGTTGAGTTTGGGGGGGTAATAAATAAGCACTGGTGAGAGCATGAAATGCATTTACCTTCTTTTCCCCCAGCTGTGTCTGTCATCTCTTGTCATTTGAATTTTACCTGCAATAAAAGTGGATCATCAGTGTGCAGTCATCCGGAGTTTTCTTTATTTTCTATTGCACAGCATGGGAGCTGAGCTTGCACCTGATTGCAGGTTGTGTTTGGGGATGGTTCAGGAGTGAACTCCCCCTGAAGCAGCAGTGTATTTCCATATCGTTGAGTTTGGGAGGTGTTGAAGCTCCTTCCATTCAAGGCTATAGCAACCCATCATAAATGCACTAGTAGTGTTTATAGCGTATTAATGGCGCATTTGGAAAGTGTTTATCAAATATCATTGAGGTAAAAAAAAAACCCCACTTCCCCTTAATTAAAAAAAATAAATCACTTGGAGGGCATTTGGGGTGCATTTTTTTAACGTAAACACTCATTAGTAGTATTGATGTTCCTATCCCACACTTTCCTGGATAAGGCTGTAGGAGTAACAGGTGCTGCAGCAACAACCAGCCGGAACTGGAAACATCACAGATCAAATGCACATATTCGCTAGCACACCATGGAACGGTAATTACGTCCAAATCTTTGTTGAAGAATTATCACATCACAGAAGTCAAGGGGGGTTATTTACGAAAGGCAAATCCACTTTCCACTACAAGTGCTAACTACAAGTGCAAAGTGCACTTGAAATTGCACTGAAAGTGCACTTGGAAGTGCAGTCACTGTAAATCTGAGGGGTAGATCTGAAATGAGGGGAAGCTCTGCTGATTTTATTATCCGATCATGTGCAAGCTAAAATGCTGTTTTTTTATTTTCCTTGCATGCCCCCCTCGGATCTACAGCAACTGCACTTCCAAGTGCACTTTCAGTGCAATTTCACTGACCTCTTTGTCAGCCATGTGACGAACGGACAGGCATGAAACACATCATAACCGCACATTAAAGCTATTAGCATTGCATTGGATTGCGTTAGTGCCAGCGTTAGCATTTTTTGAAAGTATAAACTTAGCCTAACTGATGCAGCTGCTGTGTGTGCTCTATTATAATATAGTAGTAGCAGCTACATACAGTAAGTGTTGCTGTATTCCACAGCAGTACAGAGGACTTCCTGTCTGCTGCCAGAACTAAATCCAGTCGGCCTGAGTGCTTCTCTGCAATTCAGAAGTCTTGTATTTTTTTCACTAAAAACAAAGATTCTTCAGATGGGCTGAGATGGCAATTGTGACATTCTCTAACCGCTTCTCCACCTTGGCCAATCAGAGGAAGCCTTGTATTCTATGATAAAAATACAAGGCTTCTTCTGAGTGGTAGAAGCAGGAGCGTAACTAGAAATAGCAGGGCCCCATAGCAAAATGTTGTATGGGGCCCCCCTGCAAACAGCCCCCCCCCACAGCTGCCCTAGTGTCCATGCAGCGTGACCTGTGCCACATACAGCGTGACCTGTGCCCAGTGCAGTGTGACCTGTGCCCAATACAGCATGACCTGTGCCCCATACAGCGTGACCTGTGCCCAATACAGCCTGGTCTGCCTGTGCCCCATACAGCCCCACTTATGCAGAGGAAGAGGCAAGCCACCCGGATCAGCAGAGAGCGGGATTGCCCGCTGTAATAGCTTTCATTTGAATTTCCTATCTTCCCGGGGCTCATCGTCACATAGCCCCACCTCTTGGCCCGACGCCTTTGATGACGTCACATGTCCCGCATTGGATCGGCGTTCTGTCTATCAAAGGCACCGGGCCAATAGGTGGAGCTATGTGACGTGAGCCCCGGGAACACTGGAAGTTCTAATGAAAGCTCTTACATTGGGCAATTCAGCTCTCTGCTGATACGGACAGCTCGCCTCTTCCTTTCCTCTCTCTTCCCCTGGCTGGGAGACTGTGCCGGCGGTACTCTTATCCTCACTGGGCCCCACTCGGCTGTGGGCCCCATAGTGCCCGCATGGGTCGCTATGGTGGTAGGTACGCCCCTGGGTAGAAGCATTTAGGCCAACCTGAATTAGTTGTAGAAGTCTAAAGTGTGTGTAACTCCCCTGCCCTGGGTCTGGTAAATTTAGTTTATAGCTCTTCTATATCCAGCTGAGCTGCAGTTCATTTTGCAGGTCTGTTCAGGCTTTCCCTAAGCCTGGTGGTTGATTTCTTTCACCTGCTGCTGGAATAATGTTCTAGCAATGGTGTGGGAGGTCAGTCACTGGTTAATGAATAGTTATCTGACCCTAGCTAACCCCTGGGAGGCAGAGCCAGAAGGTGTGGCTAGAAAGAAAATAAGACCCCAGTACACACTGTACACCTTTTGTTGTCTGATTTCACCATGTAGTGCAAGGGCCTGCCTGATTGCACACAAATTGAAACTCCTAAGGTTTGACCTCATATATGATTTTGGTAAATCTGAAGGAAAAAATCTACAGAAAATTGTATAGTGTGTATCCAGTTTAAATGTTTGCAAGGATCTGATCAAAGATCTTTTTCCCTGGGAATTGCCCCCTTGGAGGCGGCATTTGTGTGTGTTCCAGAGAGCTACTAGGCCTCAGCATGACTAAAGGGCCTAAAGAAGCTTTGCCTGAAGGAAACTTGTCTGTGGAAGCTCAGCTGGAAAGGTGGGTGCCCATCACCGGAATTTCCAGGTGTAGACCTACTTCTTGAGGATGAGATGCCAGATGTTGCTGCAAGGACTGTGCCTGATCTCATAGGGTCTCAAATTTACTGGCTGTTCCCTCTTTATTCATCAATTTTTAATTTTTTTTGTAAATAGATTTTTATTAAGTTTTGCAATATTACAAATGCAAAGTAATAAAAATGTTCAAACAAGATAGTATAAGCAGTGTTATATGAACATTAAATTTATGGTAGTATTTCAAACACGAAACAGTAGCTTATAGACAGAGTTGATACTGTAATATATAAATGAATATAGTGGAAGTAGATGGGAATTCACCAAATTTTTTTGCGGCTGCTACTACAGGGTATATTACTGTTAGGACAAGGTTTTTTAGGAAGCTGTCCCCCAAGGTCTGTAAGTGCTTTTGGGTATCCTGCAACCTTAACCCTCCTCTCTGCATTGTTCTCAAAATCTGTATTAAAGGAGAATTATAGGCAAAGTTTTTATTGGCTATACTTCTCCTATGGATCACAGGAGTGTATTTCGTTCTGCACTTCTGTGACCTATATTCAGCTGACAGTGGGCTAAAGTCTGCTGTCGGCTGACATCACTCAGCAGTCCAGGCTCTGAAAAGATCCTGACCACATGGTCGGGCTACACTCAGCAGCCTGGACTGGCACCTGGCTCAGCCTCTCAGCAATCCACCGAGAGCCTGAGGCAACCCCTCGTGCCCCCTCCACAACTCAGCACTCCAGTGAGTGCTGGAGGGGCAGAGTAGAGAGCCAGAGTCTGACAGTCCCAGCGGTGCTTAATTGCTCAATTTTCACTGCAGAGCCAGTGGGGGACAGATGCAGGATTGGATCACCTAGGTGAGTATAAATTTTTTTACAAAGTCCATACTTAAAATTAACCACTTGCCGACCAGCCGCCGTTATTATACAGCAGCTAGTCGGCACGATCCCGCAAACCATCGTAGCTACACATCGGTCCCTTTAAGCGGGATGGCAGGCGCGCGCATGCCTGCTGCACAGTGGGGGTCGTGATGACCGCTGGCCACGAGTGATCGCGGGCACGAGAGGCAGAACATTCTTTTTAAAAAAAGAATTGGGGCTATTTATTACAGCAAAATGTACAAAATATTGTGTTTTTTTCAAAATTGTCACTCTTTTTTTGTTTATAGCGCAAAAAATAAAAAACACAGAGATGATCAAATATCACCAAAGGAAAGCTCTATTTGTGGGAAAAAAAGGATGTCAATTTTATTTGGGAACAGCGTTGCACCACCGTGCATTTGTCAATTTAAGCGACGCAGTGCCATATCGCAAAAAATGGCCTGGTCATCAAACAGCCAATTCTTCCGGGGCTGAAGTGGTTAAAAAGACCCCTGGACTTAGCCTGGATTTGTTTGTGTGCTTCTGAGACTGAAAATTAGGTGCGCAGCCTGAGTGTAGGTAAAGGGGGCCCAATATATTTTCAGCAGCCCCTTTGGGGGTTAGCGCTACATAAGGAAGTGTTTTTACTGTGATTTTTCCAGGAATCTTTTCTTTTAAGGCTGCTAACTCTGGCACTTGAATGATGCTTGAACAATGACCTTCTTCCCCTGCAGTCGTGGGCTTCTCAAGGTAACATGTTCACCATGCTCTTCCGAGTAAACACTTTGACTTGGTTGAATTTTCAGAATATTGGCATTTTTCCCTCTGAATTCATTTGTATGAAAAGCAATATCTTTTTCTTATATATAATTGTAAAAAATGGACAAGAGACACAAGACATCAGACCTTTCGGGGTTGATTTAATAAAAAATAAGAGACTGTTCACTTGGCAAGGGAAGTTGCACTTTGTAAGGGAATTAGCCCCAGAGCTTAGTGATGTAAAGGAAACTTGTAAGTTCTGTAGATAATTGTATTCTATTTTGGATATATTGCACACTGCACACACTGTGCACACAGCGCTAATAATGTTTTCATTACGTTTGCATTCTTTTAAATGCTGATTAGAATTAGCCTGCCTATGTTACGCCCCTTGTTACCATAAAAGTACAATTGTAATATTAATGTGATACCTACGTAATCATGTGTATAAAAACCTTCAATTGCATCATATTAAAGCAGAACAGTTATTTGGAAAGATGTGCAGTGTATCTTTTGTGTCTGTTCCCTACTGCAGTAGTTATTATTAATTTGGAAACTCTAATTAATATGAAGACAGGAGTTGCCTATCTATAAAATTCCATGTCAGTGAAATTTTTAGGAGGCTCTTCTGATTTCCATCATCCAATGACGTGCAAGCAAAAATACTTTTTTTTACCTCCTTGAACCCGATTGGGTGTTCTATGCAAAATTAAATTTCACCATATTCACTAAGCTCTAGGGAAAATTGTCCTGCAAAGTGCAAAGTGAACAGCCTATTTGCCTTTAGTAAATCAACCTTTGCCTCAAACACCACAAAATAAAAAGTATCCAGATTGCTGCCTCTGTATTGTTCTTGGGAAATGCTTAAATAATAAGCAGATATTGCATATATTGCTTTATCAGCTGAAAGGCTTGGCTATGTCTTTGATGGCAGTGATCACTCTGCAGTGGTCCAACATGCGCCTTGTTAACATGATACACGGTGATGGATTAAACCCTCCTACATATGTTGTACCTGATTATCTGAAGCCTTCTCTCCTCCAGAGCCCTGTAGGGTACACACCTCAGACTATATTTCTGAGCCTCCAGCAGGGGAGGGGGCAGACACACTGAACAGTATAGAGTAGAGAGCTGAGTGGAGGAAAAGACATGCACATTTGAGGCTGTTAATCATCATCTCTGTGCTAGGGGGGAGGGGAGGGGGCAAGCCCTTTTCAAAGATTGCCCGAGGTCTGGAAAAACTGTCAGAAGTGACACATGTAGATAGAAGAGGAAGGAGAGAGCAGATAGGATCCATGCTAAATGCCATAGACTGAGGCAAGTACACACTATAACACAATGTTTTTTTTTTACTAAAGGCAAATTCACTTTATGCTACAAGTGCACTTGGAAGTGCAGTCACTGTAGATCTAAGGGGGGCATGCAAGGAAAAAAAAAAACAGCATTTTTGTTTGTACATGATTAGATGATAGAAATCAGCAGAGCTTGCCCTCTTTTCAGATCTTCCCTTCATAGTTACATAGTAGGTGAGGTTGAAAAAAGACACAAGTCCATCAAGTCCAACCTATGTGTGTGATTATGTGTCAGTATTACCTTACATATCCCTGTATGTTGCGGTCGTTCAGGTGCTTATCTAATAGTTTTTTGAAGCTATCAATGCTCCCCGCTGAGACCACCGCCTGTGGAAGGGAATTCCACATCCTTACCGCTCTTATAGTAAAGAACCCTCTACGTAGTTTAAGGTTAAACCTCTTTTCTTCTAATTGTAATGAGTGGCCCCGAGTCTTATTAAACTCTCTTCTGCGAAAAAGTTTTATCCCTATTGTGGAGTCACCAGTACAGTATTTGTAAATTGAAATCATATCCCCTCTCAAGCGTCTCTTCTCCAGAGAGAATAAGTTCAACGCTCGCAACCTTTCATAACTAAGATCCTCCAGACCCTTTATTAGCTTTGTTGCCCTTCTTTGTACTCGCTCCATTTCCAGTACATCCTTCCTGAGGACTAGTGCCCAGAACTGGACAGCATACTCCAGGTGCGGCCGGACCAGAGTCTTGTAGAGCGGGAGAATTATCGTTTTATCTCTGGAGTTGATCCCCCTTTAATACATGCCAATATTCTGTTTGCCTTATTAGCAGCAGCTTGGCATTGCATGCCATTGCTGAGCCTATCATCTACTAGGACCCCCAGGTCCTTTTCCATCCTAGATTCCCCCAGAGGTTCTCCCCCCAGTGTATAGATTGCATTCATATTTTTGCCACCCAAATGCATTATTTTACATTTTTCTACATTGAACCTCATTTGCCATGTAGTCGCCCACCCCATTAATTTGTTCAGGTCTTTTTGCAAGGTTTCCACATCCTGCGGAGAAGTTATTGCCCTGCTTAGCTTAGTATCGTCTGCAAATACAGAGATTGAACTGTTTAACCCACCCTCCAGATCGTTAATAAACAAATTAAATAGGATTGGTCCCAGCACAGAACCCTGGGGAACCCCACTACCCACCCCTGACCATTCTGAGTACTCTCCATTTATCACCACCCTCTGAACACGCCCTTGTAGCCAGTTTTCAATCCAGGTACTCACCCTATGGTCCATGCCAACCCACCTTATTGTGTACAGTAAACGTTTATGGGGAACTGTGTCAAATGCTTTTGCAAAATCCAGATACACCACGTCTACGGGCCTTCCTTTATCTAGATGGCAACTCACCTCCTCATAGAAGGTTAATAGATTGGTTTGGCAAGAACGATTCTTCATGAATCCATGCTGATTACTGCTAATGATATCGTTCTTATTACTAAAATCTTGTATATAGTCCCTTATCATCCCCTCCAAGATTTTACATACTATTGATGTTAGGCTAACTGGTTTGTAATTACCAGGGATGTTTTTTGGGCCCTTTTTAAATATTGGTGCTACATTGGCTTTTCTCCAATCAGCTGGTACCATTCCAGTCAATAGACTGTCTGTAAAAATTAGGAACAACGGTCTGGCAATCACCTGACTGAGTTCCCTAAGTACCCTCGGATGCAAGCCATCTGGTCCCGGTGATTTATTAATGTTAAGTTTCTCAAGTCTAATTTTAATTCCGTCCTCTGTTAACCATGGAGGTGCTTCCTGTGTTGTGTCATGAGGATAAACACTGCAGTTTTGGTTATTGAAGCCCCCCGATTCACTCGTGAAGACTGAGGAGAAGAATAAATTCAATACCTTTGCCATCTCCCCATCCTTTGTAACCAGATGTCCTTCCTCATTCTTTATGGGGCCAATATGGTCTGTCCTCCCTTTTTTACTGTTTACATACTTAAAGAATTTCTTGGGATTTTTTTTGCTCTCCTCCGCTATGTGTCTTTCATGTTCTATCTTAGCCATCCTAATTGCACCCTTACATTTCTTATTGCATTCTTTATAAAGTCTGAATGCTGAGGATGATCCCTCAACCTTGTATTTTTTGAAGGCCTTCTCCTTTGCTTTTATATGCATTTTTACATTGGAGTTAAGCCATCCAGGATTTTTGTTTGCTCTTTTAAATTTATTACCCAATGGGATACATTGGCTAATGCCCTTATTTAATATGCTCTTAAAGCAAACCCATCTCTCCTCCGTATTCTCCGTAATTTATGTCTTTTAGCAAGGTTTGTAGTTTAGGGAAGTTGGCTCTTTTGAAATTCAGTGTCTTTGTATTCCCTTTATATTTCCTATCTGTGTGATTTATACTGAAACGAATTGACCTGTGATCGCTGTTACCTAAATTGCCCCGTATTTCCACATCTATGATCAGGTCTGTATTTTTGGTAATCAGTAGATCCAGTATTGTTTTATTTCTAGTTGGTGCATCTACCATCTGACCCATAAAATTGTCCTGCAAGACATTAAGGAACTGGCGAGCCTTAAATGAATGCGCGGTTCCCTCCGCCCAGTCTATGTCTGGATAATTAAAATCCCCCATTATGATAACACTTCCCATCCTAGCTGCTAATCCAATTTGTGATAGGAGATCCGTCTCCACTTCCTCCTTCAGGTTAGGGGGCCTATAGCATACTCCCAGTATTATTTTCCCCTTAGCTTCATCCCTTTGGAGCTCTACCCATAAGGATTCCACCTCCTCTCTAGCTCCCTCAGTGATGTCATTTCTCACATTTGCTTGTACATTATTCCTGATATATAGGCATACCCCTCCCCCTTTTTTACCCTCTCTATCCTTGCGGTATAGGGTATACCCTTGAATGTTTGCCAGCCAATCATGAGAGCTGTTGAACCAGGTCTCTGAAATTCCCACAAAATCCAAATCCTCCTTGTACAACAGTATCTCTAGTTCACCCATCTTGTCTGCCATGCTCCTGGCATTGGTGAACATGCCACATAGTTTAGACCGGTCGCATATTGTCCTCGTATTGGGTGTTTCAAAATTGCAACTAGGACTTGCTACTATACTCACCTTGTGTTTTTGTGCTTTGGTTAACCTACCACTAATGCCCCCAACACTACCCTCTGGAATATCATCCGCGCTGGCTATCAGTTTCTGGACCCTCCCCCCCATCGCCTAGTTTAAAAACCCCTCTAACTTTTTGGCCATCTTCATTCCCAGCAGATCTGCACCCTCCTCATTTAGGTGCAGTCGGTCCCTTCTATAGT
This sequence comes from Lithobates clamitans, assembly GCA_037952925.1. Lineage (NCBI taxonomy): Eukaryota > Metazoa > Chordata > Amphibia > Anura > Ranidae > Lithobates > Lithobates clamitans. The sequence goes on along the minus strand of JBBGZY010000381.1, from coordinate 4,548,891 downwards.
ACCGGTTACCGACTGAGAAGTCGGCCCAGTCCTCCAGGAACCCAAACCCCTCCTTACTACACCAGCTCTTCAGCCACTTGTTTACTTCCCTAATCTCCCTCTGCCATTCTGGTGTGGCTCGATGTACCGGTAGTATTCCTGAGAATACTACCTTGGAGGTCCTTTTCCTCAATTTAGCACCTAAGTCCCTAAAATCGTTCTTTAGGACACTCCATCTGCCTCTGACTTTGTCATTGGTGCCAACATGCACCATGACAGCCGGGTCTTCCCCAGCCCCTCCCAGTAATCTGTCCACAAGATCCGTGATGTGCCGAACCCGAGCGCCCGGTAGACAACATACTGTTCGGCGCTTCAGGTCTTGGTTACAGATTGCCCTCTCTGTCTAAGAATTGAGTCCCCTACCACCAGAATCTGTCTTTCCTTTCCCTTTGCTGCCACCCAAATCTCACTGGAGGAGTTCTTCCCCTGGCAGCTAGGAGAGTCCCTCAGCTCCAGCAGTGCTGGTCCCTGACTGGTTTCACCAATGACACTCAATGGAGCGTACTTATTGGGATGCTCCAGTCCTGGATCGGCCTCTCTGGCACTTCCCCCTCTACCCCTCCTGACTGTCACCCATCTACTCTTTGCTAGTGCCTGCACCTCTTTGTCTCCACCCGCCTCTGTGCTGGCCCCGGCCGGCACCTGCTGTGTACATTCCTGGCACACCTTTAGTATGGAGGGACTTCTCAGTGCTGACAGTTGCTTCCCTAGATTCAGAACCTGGGCTTCCAGGGAAACAATGTGCTTACATTTTGCACAGCAGTATTCACCCTCGATCGGATGATCAAGGAACGCATACATGCGGCAAGATGTACAAAGAGTCGCCTCTCCACACCCGCCGGGCTTCGTACCTATTAAATTTAGTGAGGATTTGGGGATTTTACCCTGTCCAAATTACCTAACAGCTAGCTTCCTGGCACTAATACTCAAGACAATACACAGGTACACAACAAGACGATACACAGGTACACAACAAGACAATACACAGGTACACACAGACCTACGTGCACTCGCAATACACAAGTATACAGTACACAATACACAAGTACTAACGATCCACACACAGCGACTGCACTTCCAAGTAGTGCAAAGTGGATTTACCTTTAGTAAATCAAACCCAATATGCTTTGTTCATTTTTCATTTCAGAGGTTTTTTCAATCACTTTAAGTCAGAACTACATCACTGCAGGAAGAGGGGTTTGGAGTGGCGCTGAGCCTAAATTTTAGAGAAAATAAGAGCAAGACATTTAAAATGTATAATTTTTCTGCAGTCTCAATTACAAAAGAGAGTAAATAGAGAGATGGGGAACCACTGGGTATTAGTATGGACACTTCTTTATCCTAATTATAAAATTGTGCCATGTCCCAAAATTGTCCAAAAAATGCTAGAGGGAGTAGCTGAACCACAGTTCATGGACTTTATAGGCACAACCTATAGATGGTAGGACAAACCCACAAAAACTGTTCAAATATATTAACAGTAAAAAGGTCAGGTGGGTGACTAGGGACAAAGAAAAGGCAAATGTATTAAATATTTTCTTCAGCTCTGTGTATACAAAGAAGCATGGGGGAGCTCATGTCCATAATGAGGATGGTATTAACATAGTCCCAAATGATCCCCAATGGCTCACAAGTGATATGGTCCAGAAATATTTAGACAGAATCAAGGTGGATAAAGCACCAAGACCAGATGGCATCCACCCACTGATCCTTAAAGAATTGAACTCTGTCATTTCAAAGCCAGTGTTTCTAATTTTTAGGGACTTATTAATGATTGGACTGGTACCACTGGATTGGCATAGGGCCAATGCGTTGCCTATAATTAAAAAGGGATCAAAGTCTTTATCAAGTAACTATAGACCTGTTAGTTTAATGTCCATAGTCGAGAAGATACTGGAGAGTTTAATAAAAGACCACATAGATGAGTTCTTGCAGGAAAAAATATTTTAAGCAACAGACAGCATGGATTCATGAAAGACAGAAGTTGTCACGCAAACCTGATTTCTTTTTATGAAGAGGTAAGTAAAACCTTGGACAGAGGGGTCGCTGTGGACATAGTATACTTGGATATTGCAAAAGCGTTCGACACAGTTCTCCACACACGGCTTATGTGTAAGGTAAAGTCTAAAGGGCTTGGAAAGATCAGTTTGTAAATGGATAGAAAACTGACTAAAAGACAGAATTTAGAGAGTAGTGGTTAATGATTCTTACTCTGAATGGTCTAAGGTTATCAGTGGTGTATCCCAAGGTATCCTCCATGCGTAGGATTGGGTATCTGTTGACCTATTTAATGTAGAGGGGGCTATCATGGTTTTATACAAATTTCCCTTTTAATTAATTTTGTAATAAAGTTTTGATATATTTTTTACAAATTGCCTCGTATTGTACCTACAAGGTCCGCCATGTTCTTTGAAAAATTAGGGCTCTATTTTCTTTTTCCTTCTATATGTCTTGACTTACTTGCTTTTGAGTGGATAGCTCAGATCTTCATCAGATCATTCTGTTCCCCCTTCTGTCATTCATGATATGCATGTGCTCTTCATCTCAGAAACTTTGTTATACAAAGTTAATTGTGTTTTCAGTTTAGATTTCCTGTAAGTGAAGTTTAAGGACCTGTTGTTCAGAGTGGAAACATTCCCTGGACTAATTAGTGTCAGTAACTACATATTTCACGAAGATGGTGATCTCACCGCCCTAAGCTCATTAATACCTTGTAACGTCGATGCATTAAAAGCTATTGCGATAGCAAAAGGCAATCTTTAGAAAGGGAAGTGGGGTATAATGTTACTAATGCCTCAGAAGTGCTCCGCTGCTCCCAGTTGTCCTGTCTGCCTTGAAACGTAATACATGTTGCAGACAACATTCTCCCTCAGAATGGAAAAAACTTTCTGCGAATTAAGTGACTTTGTTTATATTTGTGACATGATGTTATGTTTACTCGCAGGCTTGGATTTCTTTTTGGATTTCTCATCTGTCGCCACGTCTTTTTCAATTTTGTGAAGCCGTTTTGGCAGCAAGTGCTGCTTTGGCTTAATGGGTACACAATTGAATGGAAAATGTTCTCTGTATTATTTTGTACAGCCTGAGCGTTATTATCTTATTCCATGTAACTGCCTCCCGCTCTTCCACTGCAAATATATGTACATGAGCTAGGAAAATCACAACGAAATAGGAATACTTTTGTCAGTTATTAACAGTTACAAAAATACTAAACAAAGAAAATGTTTATTGCTAAGCTTTGCTTTGTGTGCTTTACTTTTCAAACTGTTGTGTTATTAATGAACCGCAAGACAGATTGATAGATTGATAGATAGATAGATAGATAGATAGATAGATAGATAGATAGATAGATAGATAGATAGATAGATAGATAGATAGATAGATAGATAGATAGATAGATAGATAGATAGATAGATAGATAGATAGATAGATAGATAGATAGATAGATAGATAGATAGATAGATAGATAGATAGATAGATAGATAGATAGATAGATAGATAGATAGATAGATAGATAGATAGATAGATAGATAGATAGATAAAACTTGCAAATTTGATCACTTACACATACGTTAGATACAAATAACCTGAGACTGCAACACAATACAATATATAGTCAAGTGGTTCAGTTATATTTCAACCAACCATTAACTTGGAAAGGTAGAAACCAATGACTTCCTGGGACTTTAACGCACCATGGTCTCTAGAGCAGTGTTTCTCATCCTTTCTATTGGAAAAAACAAAAACTTTTACACAATGCAGCAACATCCACACACGTAGGACACCCAATGTTAGTGGTGGTTAAATCTTATAAAGCATATACACCTTTGCGCACTGAAACTGGTAGTATTCCAATGTTTCACTTCTCCCTCAGCTTCTCTCCCTTACTCGGCTAATGTGATCCCAGTGGTTATGGAGAGGGTTAGGGGCGGAGCAAACTAGGATGCTGTGCAGGTGGCCAACCTTCTTCTTATCAACCAATGATGTCATTGGTTAGGATGGCTGTGGCTAGAAGATTGTAATGGTGCACATTGAAAACCTTTAGTTTAGGGTAACTAAAAGGCAGGCTTGATCCACCCGCTGGCTTATATACAATTTTTAGGCAAATTGCCAAGGCACTCCAGAGAAACCCTGAAGGCACCCAGGGTGCCTGGGCACCCTGGTTGAAAAAATCAGCTCTAGAGTTTTAAAAGAGCTGTGCAAAAAACATCCAGTGAGTGGCAGTTCCAAGGGTGAAATTAAAGTGGAAGGAAAACTTAACTATAACAATTGTTAACCACTTCAGCCCCGGAGGATTTAACTGCTCAACGACCAGAGCACTTTTTACAATTTGGCACTGTGCTGCTTTAACTGGTAATTGCGCGGTCATGCAATGCTGTACCCAAACTAAATTTATGTCCTTTTTTTCCCACAAATAGAGCTTTCTTTTGATGGTATTTGATTGCCTCTGCGATTTTTATTTTTTGCAATATAAACGGAAAAAGACTGAAAATTTAGAAAAAAAATGATATTTTCTACTTTTTGTTATAGAAAAATTAATAAACTCAATTTTAGTCATACATTTAGGCCAAAATGTATTCAGCCATATGTCTTTGGTAAAAAAAATGTCAATAAGCGTGTATATTTTTTGGTTTGTGCAAAAGTTATAGTGTCTACAATTTAGGGTACATTTTCTGGAAATTACGCAGCTTTTAGTTTATGACTATCTATCTCATTTCTTGAGGTGCTAAAATGGCAGGGAAGTACAACCCCCCCCCCCCCCCCGAATGACCCCATTTTGGAAAGTAGACACCACAAGGAAATTGCTGAGAGACATGTTGAGCCCATTGAATATTTTGTTTTTTTGTCACAGGTGATTGAAAAATGACAAAAAAAAAATTACACAAAGTTGTCACTAAATGATATATTGCTCACACATGCCATGGTTATATGTAGAATTACACCCCAAAATATATTCTGCTGCTTCTCCTGAGTAAGGGGATACCTCATGTGTGAAACTTTTTGGGAGCCTAGCCACGTACAGGACCCTGAAACCAATCACCACCTTCAGGATTTCTAAGGGTGTAAATTTTTGATTTCACTCCTCACTACCTATCACAGTTTTGAAGGCCATAAAATGCCAAGATAGCACAAAACCACCCAAATTACCCCATTTTGGAAACTAGACACCCAAAGCTATTTGCTGATAGACAGGTTGAGTCCATGGAAAATTTAATATTTTGCCACAAGTTGCGGGAAAATGATTTTTTTTTTTTTGCACAAAGTTGTCACGAAATGATATATTGCTCAAACATGCCATGAGCATATGTGGAATGACACCCCAAAATACATTCTGCTGCTTCTCTTGAGTACGGGGATACCATATGTGTGAGACTTTTTGGGAGCCTAGCCGTGTACAGGACCCCGAAAACCAATCACTGCCTTCAGGCTTTCTAAGGGCGTAAAATGGTGATTTCACTTCCTGACTACCTATCACAGTTTCGGAGGCCATGAAATGCCAAGATTCCTCTTGGGGTGTCTAATTTCCAAAAAGGGGTCATTTGGGGGGGGGTTTAGAACTGTCCTGGCATTTTATGCACAACATTTAGAAGCTTATGTCACACTTTTTGTTTACATGAAAAAATATTTTTTTTTGCAAGACAATTACTTTGACCCCCCAAATATTATATATTTTTTTAAAGCAAATGTCCTACAGATAAAAATGGTGGGTGTTGCAATTTTTTTTTTACACAGTATTATTTTATTACGCAGCAAATTTTCAAATGCAATTTTTTTGGAAAAAACACACTGTTTTTTATTTCGATGTACTAAAACACACTATATTACCCAAATGTTTGATGAAATAAAAAAGATGATCTTATGCCAAGTACATGGATGCAAAACACAACATACTTTAAAATTGCGCACAAACGTGCAGCAGCGACAAACTACATACATTTTTAAAAGCCCTTAAAAGCCTTTACAGGTTACCATTTTAGATTTACAGAGGAGTCTACTGCTAAAATTACTGCCCTCAATCTGACCTTCTTGGTGATACTCACATCCATGGTGCAATTGCTGTTTACATATGACACCAGACCGACGCTTGCGTTTGCCTTTGCTCGTGAGCATGGGGGGACAGGGGTGATTTTTTTTAAATTATTATTTATTTTGCTTTTTTATTATATTTTTAAACTGTTCCTTTCATTTTTTTTTTAAATAATTTTTATTGTTATCTCGGTGAATGTAAATATCCTCTATGATAGCAATAGGTAGTGACAGGTACTCTTTTTTTTAAAAAATGGGGTCTATTAGACCCTAGATCTCTCCTTTGCCTTCAAAGCTTCTGACCACACCAAGATCGGTGTGATAAAATGCTTTGCCAATTTCCCAATGGCGCTGTTTATATCCGGCGAAACCGAAGTCCTTAAATGCTCGTAGCTTCTGGTATCTTAGGCCATAGAGATGATTCTGGTCTCTGATCAGCTCTATGGTCAGCTGGCGGAACCACCAGCTGCATTCTTGGGTTCCCTGTTGGGACAGGAAAACCAGAGAAAACCATGGAAGACGGTGGGGGGGCAACATTCCCTCCCACTGCTTATAAAAGCAGTCTAGAGGCTAATTAGCCACTAGGATTGCTTTTACATGAAAGCCGACCGCTGGCTGAAAAGAATGATACCAAGATGATACCTAAACCTGCAGGCATTGTTCTGGTATAACCACTCAAATCCAGCAACAAACCAGTACGTTGCTGGTCCTTGTTTTTTTTTTTTAAATTCTTTATTTATTTATTTTAAACATGGTTCCTTGGCATACCACAAAATACGTCAATTCCTTAGACATACGCATCTTAGTCAAAATGTTCCATATGTTAAAAGACATTTCATGACTTGAAACTATTTCATTAACATAATAACAACTACTTTATCTCTATCATACCTATGAAGGATATAAGAAACCAAAGGGCCTCATGGAGCCCCCTGCACATTTGCCAAGTTAACCATAGTATCTGGTCTTTCAAATACTTGAACATATATCATCATTTCAACAGACTAAATTGCAAACTCAATGTATCTTATGTTCTCTATACTTATAACAGCCGAAATTGCGGCTGTATTTCACTACATAATAAAGAAAACAAAAAAAAAACAAAAGAGAGAAAGATAAAAAGAAAAAAAAGAAGAGGAGGAGAAAAGAAAAAAGAAAAAAAAAAGGGGGGGGCGGGAAGGGGGGGAAGGAAAATAAGGTAAGTTGAACGGGGTCTCAATATCATGATCATTATCGTAGTTACTTAATTCCCTGATATCACAGACTCTGCTACCTCCTGTAGGTACGCATTTGTTCCCATGAAATATCTCCATGGCCTCCATTTGTTCCGTATTATTTCCTCTGTATTATGGAGGGTGGCGGTCAATTCCTCAATAGGGAGTATACACTGAACTTTAGAATACCACAGGATCCTCGTTGGCAGCTGAGATTGCCGCCAAAGTGTGGGAATGCATGTCCTTGCTGCATTAAGAAGCTGTATTGTCAAGGTCTTTTTATATTTCCGAATGGGTCTCTCTGTCACATGTAAAAGTCACGCAGCCGGATTGTCTTTCAGATCCACAGTTGTCAAGTTTCTAATTGTAGTTGTTACCTCCTCCCAGAATGGCCTTAGTAATGGACAGGTCCAGAAAATATGCATAATCATGCCAATATCTGCGTTGCACCTCCAGCACCTATCCGAAGTGGCTCCATCCATCTTGTGAAGTATATAGGGGACTCTATACCATCGGGACACAATTTTGTATCCAATTTCTCGGTATTGATTTGCAATAGAGGACTTATGTGCCAAAGTCAACATTTTATCTACTTGCTGTGGTGAAAACTGAATCCCTAAATCCCTTTCCCATTGAGAAACAAATGACGGGGCTGGCTCTTCAGTCTGGTTAGTCAGGTAACTATATATCGTAGAGAGAGTATGTCGTACGGGTTCCCCCGTTTTACATAGCAATTTAAACGGGGTAGGGTCTCTAGGGACATATGATGCCTTCTGAAGGGACTGTAAGAAGTGTTGCAGTTGATAAGAGCTGAAACTATCTAACGGTGGATCTATGAGACTAGAAATGGTCGCTAGTGAGGGGAGCTCCCCATTAGGCCAGACATCTATTAGGCAGTATCTCCCCGATAGTGTTAGTTGTCTAATCTTTCTACTTGTGAGACCTGGTATGAAATCCGGATTACCTATCACCGGTGTCATGGGAGAGGGTAGCGGCGCAAGACCCGTACTGCGAAACGTTAATCTAGCCACCCTAAGGGTGGCACTTACCAAGGGATGGTTCCCTATGTCTTCTGGAAGAGAGCAGGTGAGCCATGGGGAGGTCAACAGCAGAATAGAAACATTCTCAATCTCCATCCTCACCCATTGTTTGAATTCTTTATTACAGTGCCAGTCTACTATCTTCGAAAGTAAAAACCAAAATAACTTTGCGCTTACTCAATTGTGCAAGCAGCTAACACTGTAAATAGAAATTTTGCTGTAGATTATAAATATAAAAAAGTGTAGCGCTAAAAATTATGCATAAAGTGAATAAAGTGCAGGAGTATACAGCATAAAATGAACCAGATGGGTGGCTGTACTGACATCACTGAGCCCCTCGCACGCGTATCGTCCCTGTGGACTTCCTCAGCGAATCAGGATTCGCTGAGGAAGTCCACACGGAAGTCCACACGGACGATACGAATGCAAGGGGCTCTGTGATGTCAGTACAGCCACCCATCTGGTTCATTTTATGCTGTATACTCCTGCACTGGGAAATAGTGCTTGCTTTGTGAGTAATATTTTTCTTATTTAATAAATTTTATATCTTTTCGTATGGAGAGCACTATGTCCTGTTATTTTTGTTTTTAACATGATATATATCAACAGATGAGACTGAATTTGGGATACTGCCTTTGGACCCCTATCTCCATAATCTACCCTGTGGAAGGGAATGCATGAGTGACCTTGCTGTTAACGCAGAAGGTCCACTCAATAAGACACTCCTGTGAAGACCCTTAGGACCCCATCCCCTGTTCGCCATCAGGGCTTCCCCTCCTTTGCCGGTGGGCAATATAAACTTGTTTGACCCATACAGCATATGCCTTTTGGGTCCCAACTTTCCGGTAAGTCTCCATTCACTTGGGTGGTGGTATCTGCACAATCCTTGGTTTATATATATTACACTCTTGAGAAGGCTTCCAGGATTATATTCTCGGCTGATCATCACAGTGTCCCCACTACTGCCGGTGGGCAATAAAGGCTTGTTTGACCCATATAGCATATGCTTTTTTGGGTTAAAACTTTCTGGTACGCCTCCATTCATTTTGGTGATGGTATTGTCACTAATTAGTCGTTTATACACATGGTGACCACAATGGTTTCACAGAATGATGGACTATGATTCACTAACGTATATGATGGACGTTTACAAATATTAGAAAATGATTTTGTTATTCACTTTATGTATAATTTTTAGCGCTACACTTTTTTATATTTACTATCTTCGAAAGGTGTACTGCTTTGTAATATTGGAGGAGATCGGGTAGGCCAATGCCCCCCTTCTCTTTGGGTCTAGACAACGTTTGCATTTTGGTCCTCGGTGACTTATGTGACCAAATAAACTCTCTAATTATCGTCCGGAGCTGTTTAAAGTATGTTGAAGGTACTCTAATCGGTATGGTTTGGAGTATATATATTATCCTCGGTAAAACCGTCATCTTCAGGGCATTACAATGCCCAAACCAGGTCAAGGTCAAAGTGTGCCATTTATGAAGGTCAGCTTTCAGTCTCTGGAGCAAAGGTTCATTATTAGCAGCGTACAAATGCGCCGAGTCCGATGTAATATCAATACTAGGGATGAGCTTCGAGTTCGAGTCGAACTCATGTTCTACTCGAACATTGGCTGTTCGCAAGTTCGACGAACAGCGAACAATTTGGGGTGTTCGCGGCAAATTCGAATGCCGCGGAACACCCTTTAAAAGTCTATGGGAGAAATCAAAAGTGCTAATTTTAAAGGCTTATATGCAAGTTATTGTCATAAAAAGTGTTTGGGTTTTTTCAGGAGCGGTGATTTTATTAATGCTTAAAGTCAAACAAGTGTAATATCCCTTTAAATTTCGTACCTGGGGGGTGTCTATAGTATGCCTGTAAAGGGGCGCATGTTTCCTGTGTTTAGAACAGTCTGACAGCAAAATGACATTTGGAAGGAAAAAACTCATTTAAAACTACCCGCGGCTATTGCATTGCCGACAATACACATAGAAGTTCATTGATAAAAACGGCATGGGAATTCCCCACAGGGGAACCCCGAACCAAAAAAAAAAAAAAAAAAATGATGTGGGGGTCCCCCTAAATTCCATACAAGGCCCTTCAGGTCTGGTATGGATATTAAGGGGAACCCCAGCCAAAATTTAAAAAAAAAATTGACGTGGGGTTCCCCCTAAATTCCATACCAGACCCTTCAGGTCTGGTATGGATTTTAAGGGGAACCCCGCGCCAAAAAAAAAAAAAAAAAAACGGCGTGGGGTCCCCCTAAAAATCCATACCAGACCCTTATCCGAGCACGCAACCTGGCAGGCTGCAGGAAAAGAGGGGGGGACGAGAGTGCGGCCCCCCCCCTCCTGAACCGCACGGTGACATGACGGGACTTCCCTGTGACGTCACGGGGAATGCCACAGGGAAGTCCCGTCATGTCACCGTGCGTCAGAGGGGGGCGGGGTCACCGGGTGGCCCCGCCCCCCGTTATTTAAGAACCGTCAGACGAAGAGACGCCGTCACACAGCGGGAGCCTCCCTCCATGTCAGCATGGCTGCGGAGCGGCCCGCAGAAGACATGAAGAAGAGAAGAAGGAAGAAGAGATGAAGAAGAAGATGAAGAAGAAGATGAAGAAGAGAAGAAGATGAAGAGAAGAGCGGGAGCCTCCCCCCCCATGCCATGGGTGCGGAGCGGCCCGAGGAGAAGAAGATAGAAGACGCCGCGGAAAAGATGCTGGACGAGAACGCCGGAGGAAGAACCAGAAGAGCCAGAAGAACCAGAAGAAGAAGAAGATGAAGGAAGAAAGAAGAAGCATTTAAATAAAGGAATTGTCAAAAACTGTCTCTTGTCATTTTTAACATTTTTGACAGTTTTTTAGTGAAATGGTAGGGGTAAGTACCCCCTTACCATTTCACACAGGGGGGGGGGGCCGGGATCTGGGGGTCCCCTTGTTAAAGGGGGCTTCCAGATTCCGATAAGCCCCCCGCCCGCAGACCCCCACAACCACCGGCCACGGTTGTGAGGATGAGGCCCTTGTCCTCATCAACATGGGGACAAGGTGTTTTGGGGGGCTACCCCAAAGCACCCTCCCAATGTTGAGGGCATGTGGCCTGGTACGGTTCAGGAGGGGGGGGGGGGCCGCACTCTCATCCCCCCCTCTTTTCCTGCGGCCTGCCAGGTTGCGTGCTCGGATAAGGGTCTGGTATGGATTTTTAGGGGGACCCCACGCCGTTTTTTTTTTTTTTTTGGCGCAGGGTTCCCCTTAAAATCCATACCAGACCTGAAGGGTCTGGTATGGAATTTAGGGGGAACCCCACGTCAATTTTTTTTTAAAATTTTGGCTGGGGTTCCCCTTAATATCCATACCAGACCTGAAGGGCCTTGTATGGAATTTAGGGGGACCCCCACATCATTTTTTTTTTTGGTTCGGGGTTCCCCTGTGGGGAATTCCCATGCCGTTTTTATCAATGAACTTCTATGTGTATTGTCGGCAATGCAATAGCCGCGGTAGTTTTAAATGTGTTTTTTCCTTCAAAATGTCATTTTGCTGTCAGACTGTTCTAAACACGGGAAACATGCGCCCCTTTACAGGCATACTATAGACACCCCCCAGGTATGAAATTTAAAGGGATATTACACTTTTATTGTTTGACTTTAAGCATTATTAAAATCACTGCTCCTGAAAAAACGGCCGTTTTTAAAACTTTTTTTTGCATTGATTCATGTCCCCTGGGGCAGGACCCGGGTCCCCAAACACTTTTATTGACAATAACTTGCATATTAGCCTTTAAAATTAGCACTTTTGATTATTCATGTTCGTGTCCCATAGACTTTAACGGTGTTCGCGTGTTCAAACGAATTTTTTTCCTGTTCGCATGTTCTGGTGCGAACCGAACAGGGGGGTGTTCGGCTCATCCCTAATCAATACCCATATATCTTATTGATTTATCCGCCCAATGGAAAGCAAAGGACGTAAGCATACTACGAGCCTCCAAATCTGGGATCGTAATATTAAGCACAGCGGACTTGGCGCAGTTGACCTTAAAGTTTGACAATTCTCCATATCTCCCAACCGCTGCCAAAATATTGGGGAGCGAGACTCGTGGGTTAGAGACAAAGAAGATCAAGTCATCGGCATAAGCTGCTATTTTGTGGTGTCCTGAGGGTTTCCGCACCCCTGTAATATTTGGGTCTTCTCTTATATGGCACAAAAATGGCTCTAAAGTCAATATGAAAAAATGGGGGAACAGGGGGCAACCCTGTCTCGTCCCATTCGCTATCATAAAAAACTCTGAGCACCATTCATTCACCCGAACCGCCGCCATTGGTTTAGAATAAAGGGATGAAATCCAGATAAACATATTAGGGCCAAGACTGATGTATTCCAGGGTGGCCCGCATAAAATGCCAGGACACCCTGTCTAAGGCCTTTTCCGCATCTGTCGAAAGCAAGAGAAATGATTTCCCTGTCTGACGCGCCTTGTGGATAAGATTCAGAACCCTGATGGTATTATCTCTTGCTTCTCGCCTTGGTACAAAACCTACTTGGTCTAAATGTAATAATTTTGGAATATGCAGTATGAGTCGATTAGAGAGTATTTTGGCAAAGAGTTTTAAGTCTATGTTGCGAAGTGCGATCGGGTGATAGTTCCCACATTGGGTTAGATCTTTCCCTTCTTTAGGTATTAGGGATATATAAGCCCTCAACGAGTCTATTGGCATGAAACTATCTCCTTTCAGCTCATTGTGGAGTCAGTGGAGTCAGGGAAGTCACAAAAGATTGGTAGTAAGTCAGTGTGAAGATTATACAATTGTCGGTAGTACTTATAAAATTCATCTGCTATACTCTTGGAGGTGTGTACTTTAGTCCCCTGGCTAGTTGTAATGTATGGGATAAAGGTGCGCTTTCTCGGGCCACGTAAGGCTCTAGCTAACATCGAGCCCGGTTTATTTGAGAATTTGAATAACGAGCGTCTTGCCCATGCCAGCTTTTGAGCCGTCTTTTGAAAAAGCAAGTCTTTCAACTCTCCTCTGACCTTCAGCGGGCCTTAAGGTGGTCTTCTGCTAAGAAACGTTTGTGTAATAATTGGAGAGAACGCACCTTAGAAATCAGCAGATCAATCTGCTTTGTTCTTTCCCGTTTCTTTAAGGCCCCAATCCTAATCAACTCTCCCTGTAACACACATTTATGTGCTTCCCACACAATCATTGGGCTCATCAATGGATCAACATTTTCTAAGAAGTAGTTTGTGAGGGTCCTTCCCACCTCACTGCGTACTTCAAGAATTTGCAACAGCGATTCGTTCCACGTCGGAGGAGAGCGATGTTCCGTGTCTAAGCTTAAAGTCATATGAATCGGTGCATGGTCAGAGAGGGATATATAGTCAATCTGGGAGCAGGAAACAAGAGGTAGATCTTTATGCTGAATCATAAAGCAGTCAATCCTGGAGTATGTCTGATGTACATGTGAGAAGTAGGTGTAATCCTTATCATCAGGGTGCATAATTCTCCATGGGTCGACCAAACACATGTTCAACAGCTCTATTTTAAGTTTTTTAAGGTAGGAAAAAAAGAGATGTGATGCCCCTCTCGAAACATCGAATAAGGTCTCTTGTGCAAAATTGAAATCCCCCCTAGCAAAAAAACACAGTCCCGGAATTCTAATATGGTAGGTACTAAAGATCTTAAAAAGGCCAGATGATCTGAATTCGGGAAATACACGTTCACCAGGGTCACGATAATATTTCCAATTTTCCCTTTCAAAAGCAGATATCGACCTAGAGGATCTACCCGTTCCTCCACAAACGTCCATGGGACCGACTTGGCAATTAAAATACTTACTCCTTTAGATTTTGACAAGGGAGAGGGTGTGTGATATACTATGGGAAAGTCGCGATTATACAGCCTTGGAATCGCTTGCTGCTTAAAGTGTGTCTCCTGCAAGAACACTAGCTGGCTATGTGACTTTCTAAGATCATAAAGAAGTCTGGAACGTTTCTCTGGTGTAGCTAGGCCACGAACATTGAAAGAAGTAAATTTGACCCCATGTAAAATGGAGCGAGATTCAGTCCCCCCCACACTGGTCATAATGGCTAACGGAAAAAAAAAAACCAAGGGGAAGGAGAAAATAAAATAAACTCAGAGAAAGGAGAGAGATTAAGAAAGGAATAATATAAAAGTAGAAACAACCGCCACAAAAAAAAGGGGAAAAAAATGATTTAAAGAAGAAAAGACTATCCAAAAGGTGTTAAGTAGTTAATAAAAGGACCCACTTTATTGGGAAAGAATTCTAAAAAGAATAACAGCAAAAATTGCTTATACGCTCTCCAGTCCTACACTGGAAAAATGAGCGCTAACCTACAAGGGGGTATAGCCAGAGAAAACCGGGAAAGTGCTCCCCCCGACCCCCACCACTCTAATTATTTTACACATTGAGTTCGCAATTCTACCCATTTTAAACAATACATAATATTATCAAGAAACATACAGTTGTACAAAACCATACACATATAGCGCAAGTTTTATCACCTACTCCTACCTAAATTCGGGAAGGAAGAAAAATTACCTTTGATTCATCTTCTTCCTAACCCCATTTTAAACTATATTCTCCCCTCTATACTAGGGGTATTCTATCAAATTCCACTTTCCCCCCCCAAGACACCCCAACCAACCCCCCTCCCATACTCTCACAGGTGCTGAGATCAACCCTATGGACAAAACAGCAGCACTGCTGCCTACCTCTTCCGAACCCAAGATCAAATTCTACCTATAGAGTAATTGTAATTAGCAAATGATATATCTGGGGGGCAAAGGGGGGGGGGGATGGGGGGGGGGGAAGTGCTAAAGTGCTAAATTTAAAAATGTGTAACTAAAGACCAAACACACCCCTTGCACCCTTAGAAATATGTGATAATAAGATGCATGACGTATAAGGTCATACAATAAATATTAGTGCAAAAAAAAAAAAAAACCCACTACAAAAGTAAAGACCCCCATTACCCCCAAACCTCTCTTAATAGTGACAAAATAGATGATAATCGTGAGAAAAAAAAAAAACCCAAGTGGATATATATACTCCGATTAATACACCCCAACTTGAATTTCCTGGTATATTGGGCTGACAATGTTCCCAAAAATAAAATACACAAAATTAGTGTTAAATTCCAATATAAAGTGTCTCTATTTAGTGTCAGACAATACTAATAACACCTACCCTTCCCCTATTCAACAATAGTGATCATAGGTGTCTTGTGTTAAAGCAAAAGAAAAAAAAGAAAAAAACCCCCCCCCCCCCCCCAAATTCTTATTAAGTCATAACACCCTATTTCCAGCGGGTGTTATGGTTCCCCTTTACCCCACCCCCCGTGGCTCACCAAATTCATATATTAAAGGATACCCATGTACCCTCAGTGCCCCCCACCCCAAAAAAAGGAGAAAAAGTTTTTAACCTATTTATATATCCCCCCTCCCCTATTCCATCAATACATGGGTTCTTTCTCGTTACATATTTAAAAGGACACATTTTATACAAAATGCACTTCATGATATGTTCCAACCGACAGCCTAATCATAGTGAACTCCCATCCCTACTCTAAAGCCGAGGGGAGTCTCATGTGTTTGTTTGATTCGGGTTTGTTCCGGTTTCCTTCCATCCATATGCACTTATTGCTAATTGTTCATATAATACAGGCACATGAGAACGAAACTTTCTGTCCATAGGTCCCATACCTCAGTAAGAACCCCAGTCCAGGAATATCAAAAAATTACCAGTATTTCTGAAGTCCCAGGATTAAGGAGTTTTTTACAAAAAAAAAAATATGAGGCACAAAAAAAAAAAAAAAAAGGGAAAGGGGAGGGGGGGACCAGGCAGCAAGGGGGGGGGGGGACACTACCATAAGGTGCATCATAAAATCTGTTGTTACCCGTTAATGTAACCGTTCCACAACTGATGAAATTCATCTTGAGTATAGTGAAACTTTGACAGTTTCTTAGACATTAATCATAACTCACGTGACCCGTCTACCTATGATGTTCAAGATCTGGCTAATCTGGTTCTATACTTTCTGTGTATTGTCATACTATCTTCCCATGTCAGACAGTCGGCTTTCAAGTGGTAGCGGTTTGGGGGAAGGCAGGAGCTTCACAGATGCATGTCCTCGCCCGATCATCTCCAAGCCACACCCTCCTGGTCCTTGTTGGGCATACATTGTAATGTTCTTTTTTTCATGCAGCCTGTGGGCTGAACGAAAAAAAAGAGATTGATTGGTGGGTATGCCCACCATTAGAATACCACCCTTCATCCACCCACTTCTAATGATGGGCATAAATGCACCATTTTTTTTAACTGTGGTGGTGAAATAACCTCCTACAGTGCTGGAATCATGGCTTTATGTATCTTTGGAGCAAACACGGTTGCTGTCAACATAAATAAACCCTAAACCTGTGATGATCTCTTCCTGGAATTTAAGGAAGGATCCAGTTCGACCTGAAGCTTTGTATAGCACAAAAGCATTCAGCAGAGCCAATTAGAATAAATAATTATTTTATTATATATTATAAATAAAATAAAAGTGTAGCACTAACTCACGGTGGAGCTGCTGGTTTAAGCGGGTCTGTTACCTTCACTTTGCTTCCCTCTGTTTCACCAGCACCGGGTCTAGGGGTTCCGTTGAGTTTACTTCTGGACGACACACGCACCAACACTGGAGTACATTTTCAATGCTTTATTGAACAGACAAACTTTAGGAAGTAGCAGGAAAGAGGCGGAAAAGGAAACTTTCAGGAGAAACTCAAATATCTTCTTGCAAAGATCTTAGCGACAAATGTCCCGATAGAATTCAGATAATTATGTGGAATGGGTTCCCCTCATGGGACACACTCTTTGCTCGTCTGGATAGGCCTCTCTCACCGGTCTAGCAGCCAGTACGCAGCACGAATCGAAAGTCTCTGCCACAGACTTATTTGGGGGAATAAATCCGTACGATCCTCTGCCACAGGATGTATCAGATTTTCTGCAGTGAAAGTCAGTCACAGTGCCTGAACCTTTAAGCCGAACCGGCAACACTATGCTGTATGGTTACTTCTTTTGGATACGTCCTCCAACGGAGTCACCAGGCCCCTCTACAGACCAGCACGCCGCGTGATCTCTCCAAGACGGGTCCTCCCCTGGGATCTCCTCGGTTGTCCAGCTTCGTCACACAGGACCGACAGCTCAGGACCATTCCTCGGCCATGGTGGTAGGCCCCAGACAAGCCTCTGAACCCACCCCTGCGCCACAGCATCGTGGGCTTCCCGATCGGAGGACCACGAGGTAGCTCCTTAACGCATACCTGTCGGCCAGGAGGGCCAGCAGGTGGCTGTAAAACGACCCTAGAACATGGCGTCTGTCCCATAAATACCCTCTTCCCAGAATGCAACTCGGACGACCACCTCCACCGAGCTTGTGTCTGAGACAGAGGAGCATCTATACACTTCGACACGTTGCCTTTCCAACACTGACCAGTGGCAACAGCGACACCCACCGGCCAGCACGGAAGCACACACAACGCCAGCCAAGCTGGAACAGAGGCAAACTTTTAACCTTCCTAACACACAATTTACTAAATTTACCTAATCTGCGGTAGATTGTAAATCTACCAACGCTACATACTCCCCCCACTACAATAGACGCTGTCCCCAACGTCTATCCTGAACTCAGTAACAGTAACTCTCAAGCCTGAGAGTAGCATTTGAGTTTCTCATAACTTTAGATAGGCAAAGAGAGATTAAAAGGACAGTTTAAAGACATTATAAGACTTATATCTATAAAACATTATGTTCACAGCCACGAACAAAACCACAATACAATTTTACACAACCTCACTAACTAACTAGCTGAAAAGCCTCCCAGCTATACATATGATCCGATGATCCCTGAAAAGGAAACATATTTAAGTACAAATATATACATACTGCGCAACACCAGGAGCAAAGCCTCATTTAAAATGAGACTCTCTTCCTATGATTTATATTAGAAAAAATATATACTTTTGAAGTCCATCCCTGCATAAGAACTTTTCTTATAAAAGAAATCCGGCTAGCAAACAGAAGTCCTTGGATTTAAACACAGAACAGGATCTGTAGATCTTGACCAGGTAGATCTCTTCACCCTGTCGTTATCTAACTAGGTAACTTCAAAGTGATAGTGTCCATAATTACCAGTAAAACCGAGGATCTGGTAGAG
Source organism: Lithobates clamitans (assembly GCA_037952925.1). Lineage (NCBI taxonomy): Eukaryota > Metazoa > Chordata > Amphibia > Anura > Ranidae > Lithobates > Lithobates clamitans. The sequence goes on along the minus strand of JBBGZY010000381.1, from coordinate 4,530,374 downwards.
TCACATATTTTCCTTCTTTATCTACAGTGGTAATAAAATATACAGCATTGTCCTTTCCCGGTCTGCAAATTACCACTTTATCAGCATAGATATGCCGACCATAGTTCCAATGTACAAAGCATCCGTTAAAACGTTCATCCATCCAGACAGAACATCCAGCCTTTCTAATGGGCTTAGGCACAGACAAGTAGTCCCAAATAGCGTTACTGTACCAAAGTTCCCGATTAGCTTCAATCTCCCGCATGACATCCTGGGACACATAGGGGAACTCTAATCCATACTCTGCGGCCACACGCTTGTTTAACATCCTTTGCAAGAGAGCAAGTTTTGGCAAAGATCTGTCTTTTCCCATACCAGGTGGTACACAGGAATCCAATGACTTTTTCACCATAGACCCAGCCGATGTCTGTAGCGAATCAATAACTTTTGACAAAGTCCCAGCAAAAGCACTGTGCGTCTCCACACAAGGTGACGTCTTCCCAGAACTCATGGCAGTCCATTCAGGAAGGGTCATTGTGGAGGCAACATCCTCGCCTTGTGACCACAGTAGCTCTTGCGACATGGTTTCAAACAAGTCATCATCCCCGGAAAGATCCGACATGGATTCTATTTCCGAGTCTCTCAATTCTTCCGCTGGCAAATACTTATTTACAGTCCCCAACAGTGGCTTACCCATTCCAGGCGTAGACTCTGGAAGCTCCGGCTCAGGTAACCTCTGGGGCAGGCCTCGACCACGGCCACAAGAGGCCTTCACATAGCCCACCTTCTTCTGAGCAGGCACCACAGGAGTAGGTGTAGTGGACTCAGGAATCAAAGTAATGTCTCCTGATGAGACGGCAGCAGCAGTGTCTCTTTCTGAAACATTGTCGATAGCAACAGGCGAAGTGGCGGCCCGTCGCTCTCTCTCTGTAGCGGTAGCAGCTTCCACTGTAGCAATACCTGTCACCCAATCCATCCGATAGGCATGGGGCAGCATAGTAGGTGGCTCCACCACAAACAAGTACTCTCCACACTGCGGACATCGGCCGAATGGACGAAGATGCAAAGCCAATCCTCCACATCAATGGCAGGTCATGCCCAGTCCCCCAACATCTCCCGAGGTATACAGGACAAACTTCCCCTGTGGCTTCATTCGAACTCCAGTATCCATGACCAGAGCTCCAGATTGCACAGTATTCATCGCGGTGCTTGCAGGGAACACTCCGGGTCCCACAACCGATTGCAACACCGAAAAAGACATGGTACACTCTGATCTTTTCAGCACAATCATGAGGCTTCTCTTCTCGTCTGGTGCCAAGCACACTACACGCGTCCCACGCGGTAGCAAGTAGGGTAACTCCTCCCACTTGTTCTTTCAGTTACGTAGCTCCTGGGCCTCTTCTGGCACCCAGCCTCTACGCACTTAAAAGCAAAGTCCCTCAGTTTAAGCTTTCCTCTTCCTGAAAAGATTTTTTTTCTCAAAGTCCAGCTCTCTCTGTAAACTCCCGGTAAAACACTCCACTGGGTTGCAACAATTGTCGGTCAGCAAATCCCGGACGAGCCCCCACATGTAGCACTAACTCACGGTGGAGCTGCTGGTTTAAGTGGGTCTGTTACCTTCACTTTGTTTCCCTCTGTTTCACCGGCACCGGGTCTAGGGGTTCCGTTGAGTTTACTTCTGGACGACACACGCACCAACACTGGAGTACGTTTTCAATGCTTTATTGAACAGACAAACTTTAGGAAGTAGCAGGAAAGAGGCGGAAAAGGAAACTTTCAGGAGAAACTCAAATATTTTCTTGCAAAGATCTTAGCGACAAATGTCCCGATAGAATTCAGATAATTATGTGGAATGCATTCCCTTCATGGGACACACTCTTTGCTCGTCTGGATAGGCCTCTCTCACTGGTCTAGCAGCCAGTACGCGGCACGAATCAAAAGTCTCTGCCACAGACTTATTTGGGGGAATAAATCTGTACGATCCTCTGCCACAGGATGCATCAGATTTTCTGCAGTGAAAGTCAGTCACAGTGCCTGAACCTTTAAGCTGAACCGGCAACACTATGATGTATAATAACTTACTTCTTTTGGATACGTCCTCCAACCGAGTCACCAGGCCCCTCTACAGACCAGCACTCTCCAAGACGGGTCCTCCCCTGGGATCTCCTCGGTTGTCCAGCTTCATCACACAGGACCGACAGCTCCGGACCATTCCTCGGCCACGGTGGTAGGCCCCAGACAAGCCTCTGGACCCACCCCTGCACCGCAGCATCGTGGGCCTCCCGATCGGAGGACCACGAGGTAGCTCCTTAATGCATACCTGTCAGCCAGGAGGGCCAGCAGGTGGCTGTAAAATGACCCTAGAACATGGCGTCTGTCCCATAAATACCCTCTTCCCAGAATGCAACTTGGAGGACCACCTCCACCGAGCTTGTCTCCGAGACAGAGGAGCATCTATACACTTCGACACGTTGCCTTTCCAACACCAACCAGTGGCAACAGCGACACCCACCGGTCAGCACGGAAGCACACACAACGTCAGCCAAGCTGGAACAGAGGTGAACTTTTAACCTTCCTAACACACAATTTACTAAATTTACCTAATCTGCGGTAGATTGTAAATCTACCAGCGCTACAAAAGGAATTTGGACCGTCGTGTCTGCGTGAAGGGAGAACAGAACGAAAACATTCTTATTATCCCTCCGCTTCACAGCGAGCAAATTATTACATCTCAAGCAGGCTCTCTCCCCCAGCCTAAGATGGGAATCTACAAGCTGCTGGGGTAAGCCCTGGCGATTAGGGTGACACCAAGTCCCACACAATCTTACCAGCGCTCCATATGTAGTCTGGGCATTTCTCCGGCTCTACGTAACTATCTCTTTAATCGTAAACCATAAAGCGATACGTATAGCCTGTGGCCCTGTCACAGAGCTTATACATCTTGACCCAGTATCTGGCACGCTTGCTGAGAAGATAATGTTTGAAAGACAAGCGGCCAGAAAACTTAATCAGGGACACATCAAAGCAGACAACCTGATGGGGAGTAAACAAGGCTGCAAAACGTGTGAGGAGGACAGAGACAGTCAACTGTAGGCACCACATCCCATAATAAATGATGAACAGAAACTCAAGGCTGTTGGGCCTCGAGAGAAAGGGGGGAGGGGAAGAATCTTCCCCAGGGACTTTAAAGGTGCTTTTAAATAAACAATGTATTCAAAGGATTCTATGCAACCATATATAATAAAATTAATATTTATTGGATCACATTAAAATATTCATGTTCTACTTCAAGAGTGAAACATGTAGATAAAAACATTATAACATAGATGCTGTCACCAAAGGAGTTTCTTAATTATATCATAATTAAATCATACAACAAAAAGCAACTACTCAAAAGATGCCAAAACAATCTGCCGTTCTCGACATGTTTCGCTCCAGATGTGAGCTTCTTCAGGAGTTTAAAGGCAGTGATTGTAACGGACTCTAGATAAGAAAATAAACAAAAATCAATACAAACAATTAACCATAAAGTGGAAAGTATCATACTACTTCCCTGAAAAAAGTACAAATTTTAGAATCAGGATACAGGTAGATACTAAAGATTTGGATATAGGCGTGTAGGTTTGCATATTAAACACTTAAATCAAATATGAATAGACAGTCAATCAGTATTTGTATATCTTACCAGGTTGTAGCACATTAATCTCGTGTAAATGTTTCAATGAATTGGTAATGTTACTGCTAAATTCGACTCGGAAAGTTCTCATATATGAGGAATGTCAATGCCAATATTGTGACCACAGAGGAATATAAAGTGGTTTGAAAGCGGCCCTTTAAAAAAAGGAAAAAATCAATTCAAAATTTACCAAAAATGGAGGGGGGGGGGGAAAGGAGGGGGGGGGGGGGAGAGAGGGAGGGGGAAACACAATCAGACTACCTGATGGTGTAGTTTCTATAGATTTGAAGGGATATATACCCAGGGAGTAGAACCAATTAGGGATATATTACCTGATACATAAAAGTATGTCGGCAAATAATGTCATATAAAAGGAAAAGGCATCATGAACTAGGTGAAAAACGGTGAAAGGGTTCCACTGATAGCTGCAGGGATAGGCAATCACCAGCAGAGATACTATCTAAGTATAAAAGAGAAAAACAATGGAGGATCAATGGAGGATTCAAGGTGTAACCGAATGTCAGCTAATGACAATGTCACACAGATAGAACTTACTTCACAAGAGATGGTCCGGTCATGCAGACTGAGGGAAGCATCCCACTACCTCCGTGGGGTTGTACCGGTAACGGAACTGTGGGCGGTATATAGCCGCCTTTATATACCTCCATCACGGCGGCGTCCGTGCTCGCCGCCGTGATGCGGACGCTCAATGGGGCCGGTCACAACAGGACGTGGGGAAACGCCGTGACGTCAACTCAGACGTCCTCGGCGTGCGTAGAAGTTACTGCGCATGTCTGCACAGTTTGAGAACCCGTGGTACATGAAGGCGCGAGAAGCGCCATTTTGGTTAAGGGAAACAATAAGGTAACAATCAGATAGGATGTAAATTAAGGCTAAAAAGCCTGAATTAATTTATCAAAAGTAATAGAAGAATGATTATATGTATTCCCTATGTGTTTTTAACAAAGGCTTATGTTTATATCACTGGGTCAGTGTCAAAGCCCATGTCAGATGTAAAACGGCTCAAATTGTGGGGCAACCAACCCTAGGGACGATTGGTTCAACATCCCAGTGGTGGGTGCCCGGGGCGTCCGTGTGGTCAATGACAAAGACAATCCCAATATGGGAATATTTCCGGCGAACAATTTAAAATAGTGAACAAAGGCTAATAGAAGGTAAATAAAGCCTAGAAAACTTCATGAAAGAAGTGTGCAGCTACAGCCTGTAAGTTACAATACAGCTAAAACAGTGGAAAATTCAAAAAACAGAAAACAAAAGAATATAACATATATAGAAATAGAGATATTATGGTCATATTATAAATCTTATTCAAAAGATTCTATGGCTCAAACATATAAATGGTGCCATAGCATAGCCTAAACGTATTAAGTAAAATGAATGACCAAAGGGTTGAAAACGGGGAAGGAAGGGGGGATAGGAAGGAAGGGAAGAAAAAAGGGAGGAAAAGCAAAAGGAAAGGAAAAAGAAAGAAAAAGCCAACGCACGGGTAATACATGGCAGAAGATGCGAGCCTCATCCAAATTGAAAAGTAGAAGGTGTTAACTTTATTCAAATAAATGGCTTGAAGCTAAACGCATCATTCATGCCAGGATATTGAAGAGCTGACAGTTTGTGTATCCAGCGTGCCTCTTTTTGTAGGAGGAGCCTATCATAGTTACCTCCTCTGACCCCTGGGGGAATATGTTCTAGAGCAAAAAAGTGTAGGCAGTTAGCGTCAAAATTGTGTTGTAGGCCTACGTGCCGGCTGATAGGGGTCTCCATTCTTTTTTTCTGTATGAGGGAAACATGGTCCCTAATACGACAGAAAAAGGGCCTCTTAGTTTTCCCGATGTAAAACATTTTGCATTCGCATAGCATAATGTATACTATACCAACTGATTGACACGTCACTGCAAATTTTGGTTTAAAACACTCTCCATTGGGTAGCAAGAGACTGCGAGTAGCTAAAATGAATCTGCAGTAGGAACAACAGTGGCAGGGTCTGCTGCCTTTGTCAGCATCTTTAATTTTTACAACGTGATTTTCATAGTGGCTCTGTACTAATGAATCCCTTAGGGATCGACTTCGCCTGAAAGTGATCTCCGGGTATGGGTTAAGATGTTTAGCCACTTTTTCGTCTCCCATTAACAAATACCAGTATTTGTTGAGAATGTCACGTATTTGTCTATGTTGGCTAGAGTAAGTAGTGATGAGTCTGACACCGGGGTTAGCTTTTTTAGGTCTAGTATTGTGTAAGAGAGAAACTCTGTTTTGATTTTTAGCTCTAAGGTATGCTTTTTTGAGGCACTTCTTGCTGTACCCCCGGTTTAGGAAGCGCAGACGTAAACGTTTAGCTTCCTTTTCAAAGTCAGACTCATCACTACAATTGCGTTTGGCTCGCAAGTATTGCCCATAGGGCACACTTGTAATTAAAGGAGTTGGATGAGAACTACTGGCATGCAATAGAGAATTACCCGCTGAGGGTTTCCGATATAGGGTTGTTTTAATACTTCCGTCAGATTTAACTGTGATTTGAGTATCCAAAAAAGTCAGACTGGTTTGACTAAATTCCACCGTAAATTTCAGATTATACCTATTGATTTTTAGGCTTTCCAAAAAGGACAAAAGAAAATCTTTGGGGCCTATCCATATGAAAAAAATGTCGTCAATAAACCTCCTCCATAAGGGGATTAATTCCATATATTGTTGCATGTCATCTTGGGAAAATAATTCCCGTTCCCACCCCCCCAGATACAGGTTGGCATAAGAGGGGGCGCATTTGGTCCCCATAGCCACCCCCTGTATCTGGAGGTAGTGGGATCCACCAAACAGGAAGATGTTATTGGAGAGGATAAACATTAACAAATTCAAAATGAATTCATTATATTGAGACGACATTTCATGATTATGGAGGAGAAAATCTTTGACGACCTCTACTCCCTGCTGGTGGGGGATAGAATTATATAAGGCCTCCACGTCGAGGGCTACCAGCCACGCGCCCTCGGGGAGAAAAATCCCATCGAGGGCGCGTAGCAGGTCATTGGTGTCCTGAAGATAGGACACCAAACCCTCGACGTGGGGCCTGAGAAAGTCATCAATTAATTGACTAGCTGTTTCGGTGAGACTACCGTTTCCGGAAACAATCGGGCGGCCTGGGGGCCTAGTCTGACTTTTATGAATTTTAGGGAGAGCGTAGAGTGTGGGTGTACGTGGGGAGGTAACATTTAAAAACTCCCAAGTAGATTTATTGATGAGACCACTTCGATAGGCCGAGCCTATTAGATGTTGGTAACGGTTAATAGTTAACGTAACATGAGTCGGTGATACCTTCCGGTACCACTCGCGATTTTGAATAATGGCTAGTACCATGGACTCATATTGTCCCCTGTCCATCACCACTAAGTTGCCGCCCTTGTCGGCAGGCTTAATTACAATGCCTTGATTTAGTTGTAAAGATTTCAAAGCCTTGGTTTGGGAAGAAGTCAGATTGGCTTCGGAGGTATTTCTCCATCTGGTTTCCATGATTTCTTTAGTGACTTGGTTTGTGAATGCCCATACGTTCGGATTACCTTGAAGGGCAGGAAATTTAGAAGATTTGGGTTTATAGTTACGAGGTATGGTATTGGACAGGGGACAACACTGGGCCGATGGGGGTGGAGGAGGAGGCGGGGGACCAACAGCCGTTTCGAGGTCGAGGGCCTCGAGCAGGTCTGTTTCATTAATCCCCCCCTCCTCCCACAGCTCCATCAGGTCCTCCATGGCCTTGATATCGTTAATGGACATATCCTTCCAAAGAGGATTGTCCAGAGACGCGCCCTGGATTGATGGAGGTGGTCTATCATAAAGGATCTTAAACATAAGTTTTCTCGAAAATAAATTGAGATCTTTAATTAATTCAAAAGTATCTACCTTTTGCGTAGGGCAAAAGGTAAGGCCCAATTTTAACACAGAAATTTGTTCTGCTGACAGGGAACAAGAGGAAATATTAATCACCTCGAGTTGAGTTTCTGGGGTTTGGGATTCACTGAATCTGGGTTCATGATTTTCTTGGTATCGGGCATTAATTGTGTAAAAATTGGGGCTGGACGAAAATCCTGTTGCGAAGAAAAAGTGTTAACGTTACTTACCGAAGTGCTCGGACCGATAGTGAGTGCACAAGTGGTTGTGCAAGTGTTAGGAAGAGATTCGGAATGTGTCGGTGCGCTGGAGAGTGAGCTTTTATTCGCACCCGCTCGAGTAACCATGGGTGTCTTAGGATTAAACGTGCGTCTAGAAGTGCCTGTAGGTGCATTTTCTTTGAACTGTTTTGAGTTCACTGAATCCTGAGTTCTAGTGAGTCGCGTGAATTCTTGTGCCTGTAGTGAGGAAATGGAAGAGACGGATGAATCAGAGTCACTGGGTTCACTATTGGCTTGTCTGGTTTGACGTACTTGATTGTTACGTTTTTTCTTCTTGTAATTATTTTGGGACCAGTTATAGGCTTGTTTATTGTCATAAGCTAGTTTGTCTCTAATATATTTTTTTTCCTTCGTTTTTAGAATCTCCGCTACATAGGTTTCTAGATTACCCTTAAGTTCATTTTCACGTACAGGAAAAAGACTGTCTGAAATAATTACTGGATTGTCATGGTATAATTTCTCAATTTCCTTATCTACAAGGGACAACTCGGCCGAGTAATGCTTGCATAGAAGCTCCATCATTTTACAGGAACAACTTTGTAAATTATCCTCCCATTCAGATTTAAATTCTGGCTCCAATTGAGTGATGGTGGGGAAGATCTGAATTCTTAAACCCCATGGAGTGATGTTCTCCTCAATATATCTAAGGAAGTACCATCTATTCCAAAACAGTCTTGATTTTTTCTCGAGCATGCGTTGCAACCTCGAGAAAAAGCGTTCCATGGATAAGCCTCCACTGGAGGTATTTTGTGATTTATGGATGTGATCCATCAAGCCATCAAAGGCCTGTCCACAATAGTTAGCCATTATATAAAGCCAACGAATCTGGACAAAATCAACCAAAATGTAGCGGATAAAAAGAGACACTTGGCTTGAAGAAAAACACTAAGTTAGATATGTCTGATAATAGTGAACAAAAATAAATGTAGATGGGAAGGGATGGGAGTAGGGCAAGAGAAGGTATTTAAGAATAGAATAAATCAAAAAGAGAGAGGGGGATTTAACACTGAATTTAGAATTCCACTGAATATCTGTCACTAAATCCCAAATTTCTTTGGATAATCCAGTGACTGTATCTGTCCTATAGGATGGAGGGTGGGTAACACCCCAAATAATGTTAAAGTGTGAGGAGGACAGAGACAGTCAACTGTAGGCACCACATCCCATAATAAATGATGAACAGAAACTCAAGGCTGTTGGGCCTCGAGAGAAAGGGGGGAGGGGAAGAATCTTCCCCAGGGACTTTAAAGGTGCTTTTAAATAAACAATGTATTCAAAGGATTCTATGCAACCATATATAATAAAATTAATATTTATTGGATCACATTAAAATATTCATGTTCTACTTCAAGAGTGAAACATGTAGATAAAAACATTATAACATAGATGCTGTCACCAAAGGAGTTTCTTAATTATATCATAATTAAATCATACAACAAAAAGCAACTACTCAAAAGATGCCAAAACAATCTGCCGTTCTCGACATGTTTCGCTCCAGATGTGAGCTTCTTCAGGAGTTTAAAGGCAGTGATTGTAACGGACTCTAGATAAGAAAATAAACAAAAATCAATACAAACAATTAACCATAAAGTGGAAAGTATCATACTACTTCCCTGAAAAAAGTACAAATTTTAGAATCAGGATACAGGTAGATACTAAAGATTTGGATATAGGCGTGTAGGTTTGCATATTAAACACTTAAATCAAATATGAATAGACAGTCAATCAGTATTTGTATATCTTACCAGGTTGTAGCACATTAATCTCGTGTAAATGTTTCAATGAATTGGTAATGTTACTGCTAAATTCGACTCGGAAAGTTCTCATATATGAGGAATGTCAATGCCAATATTGTGACCACAGAGGAATATAAAGTGGTTTGAAAGCGGCCCTTTAAAAAAAGGAAAAAATCAATTCAAAATTTACCAAAAATGGAGGGGGGGGGGAAAGGAGGGGGGGGGGGGGAGAGAGGGAGGGGGAAACACAATCAGACTACCTGATGGTGTAGTTTCTATAGATTTGAAGGGATATATACCCAGGGAGTAGAACCAATTAGGGATATATTACCTGATACATAAAAGTATGTCGGCAAATAATGTCATATAAAAGGAAAAGGCATCATGAACTAGGTGAAAAACGGTGAAAGGGTTCCACTGATAGCTGCAGGGATAGGCAATCACCAGCAGAGATACTATCTAAGTATAAAAGAGAAAAACAATGGAGGATCAATGGAGGATTCAAGGTGTAACCGAATGTCAGCTAATGACAATGTCACACAGATAGAACTTACTTCACAAGAGATGGTCCGGTCATGCAGACTGAGGGAAGCATCCCACTACCTCCGTGGGGTTGTACCGGTAACGGAACTGTGGGCGGTATATAGCCGCCTTTATATACCTCCATCACGGCGGCGTCCGTGCTCGCCGCCGTGATGCGGACGCTCAATGGGGCCGGTCACAACAGGACGTGGGGAAACGCCGTGACGTCAACTCAGACGTCCTCGGCGTGCGTAGAAGTTACTGCGCATGTCTGCACAGTTTGAGAACCCGTGGTACATGAAGGCGCGAGAAGCGCCATTTTGGTTAAGGGAAACAATAAGGTAACAATCAGATAGGATGTAAATTAAGGCTAAAAAGCCTGAATTAATTTATCAAAAGTAATAGAAGAATGATTATATGTATTCCCTATGTGTTTTTAACAAAGGCTTATGTTTATATCACTGGGTCAGTGTCAAAGCCCATGTCAGATGTAAAACGGCTCAAATTGTGGGGCAACCAACCCTAGGGACGATTGGTTCAACATCCCAGTGGTGGGTGCCCGGGGCGTCCGTGTGGTCAATGACAAAGACAATCCCAATATGGGAATATTTCCGGCGAACAATTTAAAATAGTGAACAAAGGCTAATAGAAGGTAAATAAAGCCTAGAAAACTTCATGAAAGAAGTGTGCAGCTACAGCCTGTAAGTTACAATACAGCTAAAACAGTGGAAAATTCAAAAAACAGAAAACAAAAGAATATAACATATATAGAAATAGAGATATTATGGTCATATTATAAATCTTATTCAAAAGATTCTATGGCTCAAACATATAAATGGTGCCATAGCATAGCCTAAACGTATTAAGTAAAATGAATGACCAAAGGGTTGAAAACGGGGAAGGAAGGGGGGATAGGAAGGAAGGGAAGAAAAAAGGGAGGAAAAGCAAAAGGAAAGGAAAAAGAAAGAAAAAGCCAACGCACGGGTAATACATGGCAGAAGATGCGAGCCTCATCCAAATTGAAAAGTAGAAGGTGTTAACTTTATTCAAATAAATGGCTTGAAGCTAAACGCATCATTCATGCCAGGATATTGAAGAGCTGACAGTTTGTGTATCCAGCGTGCCTCTTTTTGTAGGAGGAGCCTATCATAGTTACCTCCTCTGACCCCTGGGGGAATATGTTCTAGAGCAAAAAAGTGTAGGCAGTTAGCGTCAAAATTGTGTTGTAGGCCTACGTGCCGGCTGATAGGGGTCTCCATTCTTTTTTTCTGTATGAGGGAAACATGGTCCCTAATACGACAGAAAAAGGGCCTCTTAGTTTTCCCGATGTAAAACATTTTGCATTCGCATAGCATAATGTATACTATACCAACTGATTGACACGTCACTGCAAATTTTGGTTTAAAACACTCTCCATTGGGTAGCAAGAGACTGCGAGTAGCTAAAATGAATCTGCAGTAGGAACAACAGTGGCAGGGTCTGCTGCCTTTGTCAGCATCTTTAATTTTTACAACGTGATTTTCATAGTGGCTCTGTACTAATGAATCCCTTAGGGATCGACTTCGCCTGAAAGTGATCTCCGGGTATGGGTTAAGATGTTTAGCCACTTTTTCGTCTCCCATTAACAAATACCAGTATTTGTTGAGAATGTCACGTATTTGTCTATGTTGGCTAGAGTAAGTAGTGATGAGTCTGACACCGGGGTTAGCTTTTTTAGGTCTAGTATTGTGTAAGAGAGAAACTCTGTTTTGATTTTTAGCTCTAAGGTATGCTTTTTTGAGGCACTTCTTGCTGTACCCCCGGTTTAGGAAGCGCAGACGTAAACGTTTAGCTTCCTTTTCAAAGTCAGACTCATCACTACAATTGCGTTTGGCTCGCAAGTATTGCCCATAGGGCACACTTGTAATTAAAGGAGTTGGATGAGAACTACTGGCATGCAATAGAGAATTACCCGCTGAGGGTTTCCGATATAGGGTTGTTTTAATACTTCCGTCAGATTTAACTGTGATTTGAGTATCCAAAAAAGTCAGACTGGTTTGACTAAATTCCACCGTAAATTTCAGATTATACCTATTGATTTTTAGGCTTTCCAAAAAGGACAAAAGAAAATCTTTGGGGCCTATCCATATGAAAAAAATGTCGTCAATAAACCTCCTCCATAAGGGGATTAATTCCATATATTGTTGCATGTCATCTTGGGAAAATAATTCCCGTTCCCACCCCCCCAGATACAGGTTGGCATAAGAGGGGGCGCATTTGGTCCCCATAGCCACCCCCTGTATCTGGAGGTAGTGGGATCCACCAAACAGGAAGATGTTATTGGAGAGGATAAACATTAACAAATTCAAAATGAATTCATTATATTGAGACGACATTTCATGATTATGGAGGAGAAAATCTTTGTTTTCTGTTTTTTGAATTTTCCACTGTTTTAGCTGTATTGTAACTTACAGGCTGTAGCTGCACACTTCTTTCATGAAGTTTTCTAGGCTTTATTTACCTTCTATTAGCCTTTGTTCACTATTTTAAATTGTTCGCCGGAAATATTCCCATATTGGGATTGTCTTTGTCATTGACCACACGGACGCCCCGGGCACCCACCACTGGGATGTTGAACCAATCGTCCCTAGGGTTGGTTGCCCCACAATTTGAGCCGTTTTACATCTGACATGGGCTTTGACACTGACCCAGTGATATAAACATAAGCCTTTGTTAAAAACACATAGGGAATACATATAATCATTCTTCTATTACTTTTGATAAATTAATTCAGGCTTTTTAGCCTTAATTTACATCCTATCTGATTGTTACCTTATTGTTTCCCTTAACCAAAATGGCGCTTCTCGCGCCTTCATGTACCACGGGTTCTCAAACTGTGCAGACATGCGCAGTAACTTCTACGCACGCCGAGGACGTCTGAGTTGACGTCACGGCGTTTCCCCACGTCCTGTTGTGACCGGCCCCATTGAGCGTCCGCATCACGGCGGCGAGCACGGACGCCGCCGTGATGGAGGTATATAAAGGCGGCTATATACCGCCCACAGTTCCGTTACCGGTACAACCCCACGGAGGTAGTGGGATGCTTCCCTCAGTCTGCATGACCGGACCATCTCTTGTGAAGTAAGTTCTATCTGTGTGACATTGTCATTAGCTGACATTCGGTTACACCTTGAATCCTCCATTGATCCTCCATTGTTTTTCTCTTTTATACTTAGATAGTATCTCTGCTGGTGATTGCCTATCCCTGCAGCTATCAGTGGAACCCTTTCACCGTTTTTCACCTAGTTCATGATGCCTTTTCCTTTTATATGACATTATTTGCCGACATACTTTTATGTATCAGGTAATATATCCCTAATTGGTTCTACTCCCTGGGTATATATCCCTTCAAATCTATAGAAACTACACCATCAGGTAGTCTGATTGTGTTTCCCCCTCCCTCTCTCCCCCCCCCCCCCTCCTTTCCCCCCCCCCCTCCATTTTTGGTAAATTTTGAATTGATTTTTTCCTTTTTTTAAAGGGCCGCTTTCAAACCACTTTATATTCCTCTGTGGTCACAATATTGGCATTGACATTCCTCATATATGAGAACTTTCCGAGTCGAATTTAGCAGTAACATTACCAATTCATTGAAACATTTACACGAGATTAATGTGCTACAACCTGGTAAGATATACAAATACTGATTGACTGTCTATTCATATTTGATTTAAGTGTTTAATATGCAAACCTACACGCCTATATCCAAATCTTTAGTATCTACCTGTATCCTGATTCTAAAATTTGTACTTTTTTCAGGGAAGTAGTATGATACTTTCCACTTTATGGTTAATTGTTTGTATTGATTTTTGTTTATTTTCTTATCTAGAGTCCGTTACAATCACTGCCTTTAAACTCCTGAAGAAGCTCACATCTGGAGCGAAACATGTCGAGAACGGCAGATTGTTTTGGCATCTTTTGAGTAGTTGCTTTTTGTTGTATGATTTAATTATGATATAATTAAGAAACTCCTTTGGTGACAGCATCTATGTTATAATGTTTTTATCTACATGTTTCACTCTTGAAGTAGAACATGAATATTTTAATGTGATCCAATAAATATTAATTTTATTATATATGGTTGCATAGAATCCTTTGAATACATTGTTTATTTAAAAGCACCTTTAAAGTCCCTGGGGAAGATTCTTCCCCTCCCCCCTTTCTCTCGAGGCCCAACAGCCTTGAGTTTCTGTTCATCATTTATTATGGGATGTGGTGCCTACAGTTGACTGTCTCTGTCCTCCTCACACTTTAACATTATTTGGGGTGTTACCCACCCTCCATCCTATAGGACAGATACAGTCACTGGATTATCCAAAGAAATTTGGGATTTAGTGACAGATATTCAGTGGAATTCTAAATTCAGTGTTAAATCCCCCTCTCTCTTTTTGATTTATTCTATTCTTAAATACCTTCTCTTGCCCTACTCCCATCCCTTCCCATCTACATTTATTTTTGTTCACTATTATCAGACATATCTAACTTAGTGTTTTTCTTCAAGCCAAGTGTCTCTTTTTATCCGCTACATTTTGGTTGATTTTGTCCAGATTCGTTGGCTTTATATAATGGCTAACTATTGTGGACAGGCCTTTGATGGCTTGATGGATCACATCCATAAATCACAAAATACCTCCAGTGGAGGCTTATCCATGGAACGCTTTTTCTCGAGGTTGCAACGCATGCTCGAGAAAAAATCAAGACTGTTTTGGAATAGATGGTACTTCCTTAGATATATTGAGGAGAACATCACTCCATGGGGTTTAAGAATTCAGATCTTCCCCACCATCACTCAATTGGAGCCAGAATTTAAATCTGAATGGGAGGATAATTTACAAAGTTGTTCCTGTAAAATGATGGAGCTTCTATGCAAGCATTACTCGGCCGAGTTGTCCCTTGTAGATAAGGAAATTGAGAAATTATACCATGACAATCCAGTAATTATTTCAGACAGTCTTTTTCCTGTACGTGAAAATGAACTTAAGGGTAATCTAGAAACCTATGTAGCGGAGATTCTAAAAACGAAGGAAAAAAAATATATTAGAGACAAACTAGCTTATGACAATAAACAAGCCTATAACTGGTCCCAAAATAATTACAAGAAGAAAAAACGTAACAATCAAGTACGTCAAACCAGACAAGCCAATAGTGAACCCAGTGACTCTGATTCATCCGTCTCTTCCATTTCCTCACTACAGGCACAAGAATTCACGCGACTCACTAGAACTCAGGATTCAGTGAACTCAAAACAGTTCAAAGAAAATGCACCTACAGGCACTTCTAGACGCACGTTTAATCCTAAGACACCCATGGTTACTCGAGCGGGTGCGAATAAAAGCTCACTCTCCAGCGCACCGACACATTCCGAATCTCTTCCTAACACTTGCACAACCACTTGTGCACTCACTATCGGTCCGAGCACTTCGGTAAGTAACGTTAACACTTTTTCTTCGCAACAGGATTTTCGTCCAGCCCCAATTTTTACACAATTAATGCCCGATACCAAGAAAATCATGAACCCAGATTCAGTGAATCCCAAACCCCAGAAACTCAACTCGAGGTGATTAATATTTCCTCTTGTTCCCTGTCAGCAGAACAAATTTCTGTGTTAAAATTGGGCCTTACCTTTTGCCCTACGCAAAAGGTAGATACTTTTGAATTAATTAAAGATCTCAATTTATTTTCGAGAAAACTTATGTTTAAGATCCTTTATGATAGACCACCTCCATCAATCCAGGGCGCGTCTCTGGACAATCCTCTTTGGAAGGATATGTCCATTAACGATATCAAGGCCATGGAGGACCTGATGGAGCTGTGGGAGGAGGGGGGGATTAATGAAACAGACCTGCTCGAGGCCCTCGACCTCGAAACGGCTGTTGGTCCCCCGCCTCCTCCTCCACCCCCATCGGCCCAGTGTTGTCCCCTGTCCAATACCATACCTCGTAACTATAAACCCAAATCTTCTAAATTTCCTGCCCTTCAAGGTAATCCGAACGTATGGGCATTCACAAACCAAGTCACTAAAGAAATCATGGAAACCAGATGGAGAAATACCTTCGAAGCCAATCTGACTTCTTCCCAAACCAAGGCTTTGAAATCTTTACAACTAAATCAAGGCATTGTAATTAAGCCTGCCGACAAGGGCGGCAACTTAGTGGTGATGGACAGGGGACAATATGAGTCCATGGTACTAGCCATTAGGGATGAGCCGAACACCCCCCGGTTCGGTTCGCACCAGAACCCGCGAACGGACCGCAAGTTCGCACGAACGTTAGAACCCCATTGACGTCTATGGGACTCGAACGTTCGAAATCAAAAGTGCTCATTTTAAAGGCTAATTTGCATGGTATTGTCCTAAAAAGGGTTTGGGGACCCGGGTCCTACCCCAGGGGACATGTATCAATGCAAAAAAAACTTTTAAAAACGGCCGTTTTTTCGGGAGCAGTGATTTTAATGATGCTTAAAGTAAAAAAAAAAAAGTGAAATATTCCTTTAAATATCGTACCTGGGGGGTGTCTATAGTATGCCTGTAAAGTGACGCGTGTTTCCCATGTTTAGAACAGTCCCTGCACCAAATGTCATTTTTAAAGGAAAAAATCTCATTTAAAACTGCTTGCGGGTTTAATGTCATGTCGGGTCATGGCAATATGGATGAAAATCAGTGAGACAAACGGCATGGGTACCCCCCAGTCCATTACCAGGCCCTTTGGGTCTTGTATGGATATTAAGGGGAACCCCGCACCCAAATTAAAATAAGGAAAGGTCCCTATATACTCTGAACAGCAGTATACAGGCGGTGCAAACAAGACAGGGACTGTAGGTTTGTTGTTAAGTAGAATCTGTTTGTAATTTTGAACATTTTTAATGTGTTTAGCTCCAGCCAAAAAATCTTTTCTAAGCTTTTTGGAAAACATAGGGAAGGGTTATCACCCCTGTGACATTTGTTTTGCGTCTTTCCTCCTCTTCAGAAGATTTCACCTCACTTTTTTGTCCCAATGAAAAATGTTTTTTGAAAATTTGTGTTTTTTTGTGGAACAAGGATTGGAAAGCATCAGTGGAAAGGAAAAATTGTTTTCCCATATTAACTCTTACAGGAGAGAATTTCCCTTCCTTAGGGGTAGATTTCATCTCACTTCCTGTTGTCTCCTTCCGTTTGCAAGTAGGAGTCGTTTGTAAGTTAGATGTTTGAAAGTAGGGTCCTACCCTATATACTCAGCAGAAATTTGGGCCTTAGGTGTTGCTGTGGCCAAAACACTGTAAGCCCTCACAGGGCCCTGCTGTGAAATATTAGATCAAGAATTGTAATTACATGCCCCTGTTGAACAGGAGCTGAAAAATTAGGCCTTAGGCACTGGTGCTGGTGCCACAACACTGCAACCCCTCACAGACACTCTAGTTGGAACGCAGGAACGAGCCCTGCTGCAAAGTATTGCATCAAAAATTGTAATTACACGCCCCTGTTAGACAGGGGCAGAAAAATTGGGTCTTAGGCACTGGTGCTGGTGCCACAACACTGCAACCCCTCACAGACACTCTAGTTGAAACGCAGGAACAAGCCCTGCTGCAAAGTATTGCATCAAAAATTGTAATTACACGCCCCTGTTAGACAGGGGCTGAAAAATTGGGTCTTAGGCACTGGTGCTGGTGCCACAACACTGCAACCCCTCACAGACACTCTAGTTGAAACGCAGGAACAAGCCCTGCTGCAAAGTATTGCATCAAAAATTGTAATTACACGCCCCTGTTAGACAGGGGCAGAAAAATTGGGTCTTAGGCACTGGTGCTGGTGCCACAACACTGCAACCCCTCACAGACACTCTAGTTGGAATGCAGGAACAAGCCCTGCTGCAAAGTATTGCATCAAAAATTGTAATTACACGCCCCTGTTAGACAGGGGCAGAAAAATTGGGTCTTAGGCACTGGTGCTGGTGCCACAACACTGCAACCCCTCACAGACACTCTAGTTGGAATGCAGGAACAAGCCCTGCTGCAAAGTATTGCATCAAAAATTGTAATTACACGCCCCTGTTAGACAGGGGCTGAAAAATTGGGTCTTAGGCACTGGTGCTGGTGCCACAACACTGCAACCCCTCACAGACACTCTAGTTGGAATGCAGGAACGAGCCCTGCTGCAAAGTATTACATCAAAAATTGTAATTACACGCCCCTGTTAAACAGGGGCTGAAAAATTGTGCCTTAGGCACTGGTGGTGGCGCCCAGAACCAAAAATGTTCTTACAAGCTATCAGCGTGATGATTGAGGAGGAAGAGGATAATTACTCAGGGATAGTCACTCAGCATCAGCATAGGCAGTCTTTGAAGGGATCTGAGATTTCAAAAAAAATTATTCGGTTACATCTGCATCAGGTGCTTGGTAGCTGGTGGTGATCCAAGACTGATTCATTTTTATGAAGGTCAGCCGATCGACCGAGTCGGTGGACAGACGCACCCTGTGATCGGTTACCACGCCTCCAGCAGCACTGAATGTGCGTTCCGAAAGAACGCTGGATGCAGGACAGGCCAGTAGCTCAATTGCATACTGTGCAAGCTCTGGCCAGTGATCCATCCTCAAGACCCAGTAACCCAGAGGATTTTCGGTGGGAAAGGTGTCCAAGTCTGATCTTGCCCCTAGGTATTCCTGCACCATGTAAAACAGACGCTGGCGATGGTTGCTGGAACCGATCATACCTTGGGGCTGCGGACCAAAAAATTGTCTGAACGCATCGGTCAGACGGCCACCTTCTCCACCGCTCCTTCTTTGACTGACCGAAGCCTCAGCAACACGTTGTCCAGAAACAGGAGTTTGTAACCTCCCAGTCTCTGGGAACGCGTTGCACAGACCTTTCTGCAAGGCCTCCCGAAGATGTTTCATCCTCTGCTCCCTCTGCGATGGCAAGATAAGGTCCGCAACCTTACCCTTGTAACGTGGATCAAGGAGGGTTGCCAGCCAGTATTGGTCCTTCTCCTTGATACCACGAATACGAGGATCCTTACGCAGGCTTTGCAGGATCAGGGAGGCCATGCAGCGTAGGTTTGCTGAGGCATTCGGTCCGGAGTCCTCTGGGTCACTAAGGACAACAACGTCCGCAGCCACCTCCTCCCAGCCACGTACAAGTCCATGTGTTCCTTGGGACTGATCCCTTAAAGACTGCTGATGCTGAGTGCCAGGCTCCACCTCCATACTGACACAATCTTCCTCCTCCTCCTCCTCCTCCTCCTCCTCGTCCTCTTCCTGTGTGATCGGCGGGCACGCAGGAACACTGTCTGGATAAAGGGGGCCTTGAGAGCTAAGGAAGTCCTCCTCTTCCTGCCTCTGTTCTGCCTCAAGTGCCCTGTCCATTATCCCACGCAGCGTGTGCTCCAACAGGTGGACAAGGGGGACAGTGTCACTGATGCATGCACTGTCAGTGCTCACCATCCTCGTGGCCTCCTCGAATGGTGACAGGACAGTGCATGCATCCCTGATCATGGCCCACTGGCGTGGGGAAAAAAAACCAAGGTCCCCTGACCCTGTCCTGGTGCCATAGTCGCACAGGTACTCATTGATGGCCCTCTGCTGCGTGTGCAGCCGCTGCAGCATGGCCAACGTCGAGTTCCACCTGGTGGGCATGTCACAGATTAGGCGGTTCTTGGGCAGGTTAAACTCCTTTTGGAGGTCCGTCAGCCGAGCACTGGCATTATATGACCGGCGGAAATGCACAGAGACTTTCCTGGCCTGCCTCAGGACATCCTGTAAGCCCGGGTACCTGCCCAAGAACCGCTGCACCACCAAGTTAAGGACGTGAGCCAAACAGGGCACATGGGTCAGTTGTCCCTGTCGGAGGGCAGAGAGGAGGTTGGTGCCATTGTCGCAAACCACCATTCCTGCCTTAAGTTGGCGTGGCGTCAACCACCTCTGAACCTGCCCCTGCAGAGCTGACAGAACCTCTGCCCCAGTGTGGCTCCTGTCCCCCAAGCACACCAGCTCAAGCACCGCATGGCATCTTTTGGCCTGCGTACTTGCGTAGCCCCTTGAACGCCTACGGAGCACCGCTGG
The DNA here is from genome assembly GCA_037952925.1 of Lithobates clamitans. NCBI lineage: Eukaryota > Metazoa > Chordata > Amphibia > Anura > Ranidae > Lithobates > Lithobates clamitans. The sequence continues at coordinate 4,510,212 of JBBGZY010000381.1, read as the reverse complement.
TTCCGAGGAAGAGGCCATGGAGGAAGAAGAAGAGGAGGGGGTGGAGGAGAGAGGTGTGTCACAATCAGCATTTTGGAGGCGTGGTGGCGGAACAACCTCCAACACTACTGCACCTTGTCCTGCATCCTTCCCAGCTGCCAGCAGAGTCACCCAATGCGCCGTGAAACTTAAGTAACGTCCCTGTCCATGCCTGCTGGACCATGAGTCAGCGGTAATATGCACCTTACCGCTGACCGCCCTGTCCAGCGAGGCATGGACATTGCCTTCCACATGCCGGTAGAGAGCCGGAATCGCCTTCCGTGAGAAAAAGTGGCGTTTGGGTACCTGCCACTGAGGAACCGCACATTCCACAAACTCACGGAAGGGGGCAGAGTCTACCAACTGAAAAGGCAGCAGTTGAAGTGCTAGCAATTTTGCCAAGCTAGCATTCAACCGCTGGGCATGTGGATGGCTGGGAGCAAACTTCTTTCGGCGGTGCAGCAGCTGGGGCAGGGAAATTTGCCTGGTACAATCTGACGTCGGTGTACCCAAAGCAGATTGCCCATAAGTACTTGGCTGTGACACACCTAATTCTACACCTTCATTCCTCTCACTGCAGGTCGCAGAGAGGACTGAAGGTCTAGTGGGGTTGGAAATCTCAGCTGATGAGGAGCAAGGAGAGATCGTCTTTGTTCTTTGGTGTGGGTCTTTTAGATACGCTTGCCAACGAACTGCATGGCAGGTCAACATATGTCTGGTCAAGCATGTGGTACCCAAGCGGGAGATGTTTTGGCCACGCGAGATACGCTTGAGACATATGTTGCAAATAGCAGCGGTGCGATCTGATGCACTCGTCTCAAAAAAGGCCCACACCAAAGAACTTTTTGAATAACGCGCAGAGACTGCAGCGCCCTGCACATGTGGAGCTTTGGGGTGTGATGCAGTCAATGTGCTGCCCTTAGGCTGGCCCCTGGAGGGCATCCTGCCTAGTTGGTGATGTGCCACCTCCTCCTCCTCCTCCTCCTCCTCCTCTCTCCTATCAGGCACCCACGTTGAGTCAGTGACCTCATCATCCCCTCCCTCCTCATCACTGGAGCAAACCTGGCAGTATGCTGCAGCAGGGGGAGCATGACTGCCAGATTGCTGTCCTTCTTGGGCACCCCCTCTGTCCGTGCTCATGTTACTGCCTTCATTGAGCTCAGTATCATCATCAGAGCCTTCCAAACGCTGGGCATCCTCCTGGAGCATGTACCCAACACTGTGGTCAAACAGTTCGAGGGAATCCTCAGGAGGACATGGTGGGGCTAGGGAAGGAGTCACTGATGACATTGAGCTGAGGGAAGAGGCCGCTGCTTTGCCAGACAAAGCACCCTGGGCATGGGTGAGAGAGGATGAGGAGGATGAGGACGGCTTGGTCATCCACTCGACCAAGTCTTCCGCATGTTGCGGCTCAACACGGCCAGCTGCCGAAAAAAAGGCCAAGCGTGTCCCATGGCCACGTGCTGATGAGGATGCACCGTCTCCACGACCAGCACTAGACACAGAGCCTGCTTGCCCTCTCTTATTGGCTTGTGACTGTCTGCCTCTCCTTCTTGGCCTTCCAGACATACTAATGGCCTGTAGCTGCACTAAGCTGGGATAGAACACCTGTAATTTTCTTCAGGTAGCTTTATATACTGTAACCAGACAAGCCTGCCTGTCAGTAGGAAGATAACAGGAACGGATCTAGCTGAACACTGTGAGCAGGACGCACTGCACTGAATGTAAATAGCAGGAACGGATCTAGCTAAACACTGTGAGCAGGACGCACTGCACTGAATGTAAATAGCAGGAACGGATCTAGCTGAACACTGTGAGCAGGACGCACTGCACTGAATGTAAATAACAGGAACGGATCTAGCTGAACACTGTGAGCAGGACACACTGTACTAAATGTAAATAGTCTAGCTGCCTGACCGTGGTACTAATAGGATCAAAAAGAACACCTGTAATTTTCTTCAGGTAGCTTTATTTACTGTAACCAGACAAGCCTGCCTGTCAGTAGGAAGATAACAGGAACGGATCTAGCTGAACACTGTGAGCAGGACGTACTGCACTAAATGTATATAGCAGGAACGGATCTAGCTGAACACTGTGAGCAGGACGCACTGCACTGAATGTAAATAGCAGGAACGGATCTAGCTAAACACTGTGAGCAGGACGCACTGCACTGAATGTAAATAGCAGGAACGGATCTAGCTGAACACTGTGAGCAGGACGCACTGCACTGAATGTAAATAGCAGGAACTGATCTAGCTGAACACTGTGAGCAGGACACACTGTACTAAATGTAAATAGTCTAGCTGCCTGACCGTGGTACTAATAGGATCAAAAAGAACACCTGTAATTTTCTTCAGGTAGCTTTATATACTGTAACCAGACAAGCCTGCCTGTCAGTAGGAAGATAACAGGAACGGATCTAGCTGAACACTGTGAGCAGGACGTACTGCACTAAATGTATATAGCAGGAACGGATCTAGCTGAACACTGTGAGCAGGACGCACTGCACTGAATGTAAATAGCAGGAACGGATCTAGCTGAACACTGTGAGCAGGACGCACTGCACTGAATGTAAATAGCAGGAACGGATCTAGCTAAACACTGTGAGCAGGACGCACTGCACTGAATGTAAATAGCAGGAACGGATCTAGCTGAACACTGTGAGCAGGACGCACTGCACTGAATGTAAATAGCAGGAACGGATCTAGCTGAACACTGTGAGCAGGACGCACTGCACTGAATGTAAATAGCAGGAACGGATCTAGCTGAACACTGTGAGCAGGACGCACTGCACTGAATGTAAATAACAGGAACGGATCTAGCTAAACACTGTGAGCAGGACGCACTGCACTGAATGTAAATAGCAGGAACGGATCTAGCTGAACACTGTGAGCAGGACGCACTGCACTGAATGTAAATAGCAGGAACGGATCTAGCTGAACACTGTGAGCAGGACGCACTGCACTGAATGTAAATAGCAGGAACTGATCTAGCTGAACACTGTGAGCAGGACACACTGTACTAAATGTAAATAGTCTAGCTGCCTGACCGTGGTACTAATAGGATCAAAAAGAACACCTGTAATTTTCTTCAGGTAGCTTTATATACTGTAACCAGACAAGCCTGCCTGTCAGTAGGAAGATAACAGGAACGGATCTAGCTGAACACTGTGAGCAGGACGTACTGCACTAAATGTATATAGCAGGAACGGATCTAGCTGAACACTGTGAGCAGGACGCACTGCACTGAATGTAAACAGCAGGAACGGATGTAGCTAAACACTGTGAGCAGCACGCACTGCACTGAATGTAAATAGCAGGAACGGATCTAGCTGAACACTGTGAGCAGCACGCACTGCACTGAATGTAAATAGCAGGAACGGATCTAGCTGAACACTGTGAGCAGGACGCACTGCACTGAATGTAAATAGCAGGAACGGATCTAGCTGAACACTGTGAGCAGCACGCACTGCACTGAATGTAAATAGCAGGAACGGATCTAGCTGAACACTGTGAGCAGCACGCACTGCACTGAATGTAAATAGCAGGAACGGATCTAGCTGAACACTGTGAGCAGGAAGCACTGTACTGAATGTAAATAGCAGGAACGGATCTAGCTGAACACTGTGAGCAGGACACACTGCACTGAATGTAAATAGTCTAGATAGAAGATAACAGGAACGGATCTAGCTAAACTGAATACAGTGTATATATATATATGCAACACCTGGGATGCATATATATACACAATACACTGTAAGTGCAGCTAACTGACTGACTGTTCTGCCTAATCTATCTAACTCAAATCAAATGACACTGTCTCTCTCTCTCTCTATCGCTCAGCACACCGGAACACACACTACACAGGGCCGCCGTGCAGGCGGCCTTATATAGTGTGGGGTGTGTACTAAATCCCCTGAGCCATAATTGGCCAAAGCCACCCTGGCTTTGGCCAATTACAGCTCTCTCTACTGACGGCGCTGTGATTGGCCAAGCATGCGGGTCATAGTGCATGCTTGGCCAATCATCAGCCAGCAATGCACTGCGATGCCGCAGTGAATTATGGGCCGTGACGCGCCACACGAATTTGGCGCGAACGGCCCATATCGTTCGCAATTCGACGGACGGTCGAACAGCCGATGTTCGAGTCGAACATGGGTTCGACTCGAACACGAAGCTCATCCCTACTAGCCATTATTCAAAATCGCGAGTGGTACCGGAAGGTATCACCGACTCATGTTACGTTAACTATTAACCGTTACCAACATCTAATAGGCTCGGCCTATCGAAGTGGTCTCATCAATAAATCTACTTGGGAGTTTTTAAATGTTACCTCCCCACGTACACCCACACTCTACGCTCTCCCTAAAATTCATAAAAGTCAGACTAGGCCCCCAGGCCGCCCGATTGTTTCCGGAAACGGTAGTCTCACCGAAACAGCTAGTCAATTAATTGATGACTTTCTCAGGCCCCACGTCGAGGGTTTGGTGTCCTATCTTCAGGACACCAATGACCTGCTACGCGCCCTCGATGGGATTTTTCTCCCCGAGGGCGCGTGGCTGGTAGCCCTCGACGTGGAGGCCTTATATAATTCTATCCCCCACCAGCAGGGAGTAGAGGTCGTCAAAGATTTTCTCCTCCATAATCATGAAATGTCGTCTCAATATAATGAATTCATTTTGAATTTGTTAATGTTTATCCTCTCCAATAACATCTTCCTGTTTGGTGGATCCCACTACCTCCAGATACAGGGGGTGGCTATGGGGACCAAATGCGCCCCCTCTTATGCCAACCTGTATCTGGGGGGGTGGGAACGGGAATTATTTTCCCAAGATGACATGCAACAATATATGGAATTAATCCCCTTATGGAGGAGGTTTATTGACGACATTTTTTTCATATGGATAGGCCCCAAAGATTTTCTTTTGTCCTTTTTGGAAAGCCTAAAAATCAATAGGTATAATCTGAAATTTACGGTGGAATTTAGTCAAACCAGTCTGACTTTTTTGGATACTCAAATCACAGTTAAATCTGACGGAAGTATTAAAACAACCCTATATCGGAAACCCTCAGCGGGTAATTCTCTATTGCATGCCAGTAGTTCTCATCCAACTCCTTTAATTACAAGTGTGCCCTATGGGCAATACTTGCGAGCCAAACGCAATTGTAGTGATGAGTCTGACTTTGAAAAGGAAGCTAAACGTTTATGTCTGCGCTTCCTAAACCGGGGGTACAGCAAGAAGTGCCTCAAAAAAGCATACCTTAGAGCTAAAAATCAAAACAGAGTTTCTCTCTTACACAATACTAGACCTAAAAAAGCTAACCCCGGTGTCAGACTCATCACTACTTACTCTAGCCAACATAGACAAATACGTGACATTCTCAACAAATACTGGTATTTGTTAATGGAAGACGAAAAAGTGGCTAAACATCTTAACCCATACCCGGAGATCACTTTCAGGCGAAGTCGATCCCTAAGGGATTCATTAGTACAGAGCCACTATGAAAATCACGTTGTAAAAATTAAAGATGCTGACAAAGGCAGCAGACCCTGCCACTGTTGTTCCTACTGCAGATTCATTTTAGCTACTCGCAGTCTCTTGCTACCCAATGGAGAGTGTTTTAAACCAAAATTTGCAGTGACGTGTCAATCAGTTGGTATAGTATACATTATGCTATGCGAATGCAAAATGTTTTACATCGGGAAAACTAAGAGGCCCTTTTTCTGTCGTATTAGGGACCATGTTTCCCTCATACAGAAAAAAAGAATGGAGACCCCTATCAGCCGGCACGTAGGCCTACAACACAATTTTGACGCTAACTGCCTACACTTTTTTGCTCTAGAACATATTCCCCCAGGGGTCAGAGGAGGTAACTATGATAGGCTCCTCCTACAAAAAGAGGCACGCTGGATACACAAACTGTCAGCTCTTCAATATCCTGGCATGAATGATGCGTTTAGCTTCAAGCCATTTATTTGAATAAAGTTAACACCTTCTACTTTTCAATTTGGATGAGGCTCGCATCTTCTGCCATGTATTACCCGTGCGTTGGCTTTTTCTTTCTTTTTCCTTTCCTTTTGCTTTTCCTCCCTTTTTTCTTCCCTTCCTTCCTATCCCCCCTTCCTTCCCCGTTTTCAACCCTTTGGTCATTCATTTTACTTAATACGTTTAGGCTATGCTATGGCACCATTTATATGTTTGAGCCATAGAATCTTTTGAATAAGATTTATAATATGACCATAATATCTCTATTTCTATATATGTTATATTCTTTTGTTTTCTGTTTTTTGAATTTTCCACTGTTTTAGCTGTATTGTAACTTACAGGCTGTAGCTGCACACTTCTTTCATGAAGTTTTCTAGGCTTTATTTACCTTCTATTAGCCTTTGTTCACTATTTTAAATTGTTCGCCGGAAATATTCCCATATTGGGATTGTCTTTGTCATTGACCACACGGACGCCCCGGGCACCCACCACTGGGATGTTGAACCAATCGTCCCTAGGGTTGGTTGCCCCACAATTTGAGCCGTTTTACATCTGACATGGGCTTTGACACTGACCCAGTGATATAAACATAAGCCTTTGTTAAAAACACATAGGGAATACATATAATCATTCTTCTATTACTTTTGATAAATTAATTCAGGCTTTTTAGCCTTAATTTACATCCTATCTGATTGTTACCTTATTGTTTCCCTTAACCAAAATGGCGCTTCTCGCGCCTTCATGTACCACGGGTTCTCAAACTGTGCAGACATGCGCAGTAACTTCTACGCACGCCGAGGACGTCTGAGTTGACGTCACGGCGTTTCCCCACGTCCTGTTGTGACCGGCCCCATTGAGCGTCCGCATCACGGCGGCGAGCACGGACGCCGCCGTGATGGAGGTATATAAAGGCGGCTATATACCGCCCACAGTTCCGTTACCGGTACAACCCCACGGAGGTAGTGGGATGCTTCCCTCAGTCTGCATGACCGGACCATCTCTTGTGAAGTAAGTTCTATCTGTGTGACATTGTCATTAGCTGACATTCGGTTACACCTTGAATCCTCCATTGATCCTCCATTGTTTTTCTCTTTTATACTTAGATAGTATCTCTGCTGGTGATTGCCTATCCCTGCAGCTATCAGTGGAACCCTTTCACCGTTTTTCACCTAGTTCATGATGCCTTTTCCTTTTATATGACATTATTTGCCGACATACTTTTATGTATCAGGTAATATATCCCTAATTGGTTCTACTCCCTGGGTATATATCCCTTCAAATCTATAGAAACTACACCATCAGGTAGTCTGATTGTGTTTCCCCCTCCCTCTCTCCCCCCCCCCCCTCCTTTCCCCCCCCCCCTCCATTTTTGGTAAATTTTGAATTGATTTTTTCCTTTTTTTAAAGGGCCGCTTTCAAACCACTTTATATTCCTCTGTGGTCACAATATTGGCATTGACATTCCTCATATATGAGAACTTTCCGAGTCGAATTTAGCAGTAACATTACCAATTCATTGAAACATTTACACGAGATTAATGTGCTACAGCCTGGTAAGATATACAAATACTGATTGACTGTCTATTCATATTTGATTTAAGTGTTTAATATGCAAACCTACACGCCTATATTCAAATCTTTAGTATCTACCTGTATCCTGATTCTAAAATTTGTACTTTTTTCAGGGAAGTAGTATGATACTTTCCACTTTATGGTTAATTGTTTGTATTGATTTTTGTTTATTTTCTTATCTAGAGTCCGTTACAATCACTGCCTTTAAACTCCTGAAGAAGCTCACATCTGGAGCGAAACATGTCGAGAACGGCAGATTGTTTTGGCATCTTTTGAGTAGTTGCTTTTTGTTGTATGATTTAATTATGATATAATTAAGAAACTCCTTTGGTGACAGCATCTATGTTATAATGTTTTTATCTACATGTTTCACTCTTGAAGTAGAACATGAATATTTTAATGTGATCCAATAAATATTAATTTTATTATATATGGTTGCATAGAATCCTTTGAATACATTGTTTATTTAAAAGCACCTTTAAAGTCCCTGGGGAAGATTCTTCCCCTCCCCCCTTTCTCTCGAGGCCCAACAGCCTTGAGTTTCTGTTCAAGGCTGCAAAACGTTGGTTAAGATAGTGTACGAGGGGCCGAATTTTGTAGAGCCGATCAAATTCAGGGTCACCCCGAGGATGACAGAGTTCATTATCGTTGAAATGCATGAACTGCAAGATCTGCTCATATCGTGTCCTGGTCATGGAGGCAGAGAACACGGGCGTATGGTGAATTGGGTCAGCGGACCAATATGACCGCAACTCACTCTTTTTAGTTACGCACATGAGGAGGGATAGGCCCAGAAAGGTGTTAAATTCGGAAACCGTAATTGGTTTCCAATCTCTGGCAAGGGTCAGCTGAGGATTAGTGGCGATGAATTGACCAGCATACAAATTGCTTTGGTCCACAATAGATCTATAGAGATCTTCGGTGAAAAACAGCGAATAAAAATCAAGTGACATAAAATCAACTGTTTCCACCCGAATTCCGGGTTGGCCAGTGAATGGGGGAAGTACGGGTGCTGCAGAAGTGGTGGGCTCCCAATTATGATTGGCGAATGCAGCAGGAAGGGCACTATGGGCTGGACAGGCCTGTCTTTGTCTTCTTCTTGGTGGCAGCGGGACACTACTCGTGCTTGCCACCTCGCCAGCTTGAACTACACTTATGGGACTCGCCACGTCACCAAGTTATACTGCAGTGCTGGATGTACGACCAGGATGTACTAGGCCGCTGGTGCTTGCCAGTTCACCAGAAGGATGAGCGGCGCTAGTACTGGCTCTCTGCTCCATACAAGGGACCTGTGGTTCTTGCACCTCAATGACAGCAGAATAAGAACGGGGTCTGTTACGCCTGACCTTGGCAAGGACCACAACTACGTCGTCAGAGCTATCTGCCGCTGCTGTCTATAGGTTCATATTCTGAGCCTGAATCTGACAGATGAGTGACTTCCTCTTCACTATCTGTCATGCTCAGAAACGTGTAGGCCTCTTCATTACTGTACCTTCGATTTGACATTTTGGTCTCTAAATTTACTGGTACAGTAGTGAGACTCACAAGAAAAAAAGCACCTGACTGTCAGCGACTGATTCAAATACTGCCAAAAAAACTGTTAGCATTCGCAGGAATCAGGCCTGACTCTGCGAACTCTGCAGTTATGTGTTTTGTAAGTGACAGTGATCGATTAATACTGCACTTGGGTGGACTGGGCTGGGCGCAGGGGCTAAACGCAGGTGCTAGCAGGTATCTGGGTTGATCCAGCTAACACTGCATTTTTGGAAACCCTAAACTGCTGGGGACGCTAATATAGTTCTGATCAGATCAGATATTGATCTGTTCAGACACTATACTACTAAGGGAAGCGTATGGTGCATGCGTGGGTGTTAGCGCTACTGGCACTAATCTGAGGTTGCCTGGGGCAACGCAGACCCTATCTGATGCTAAAACCTAACTTTGATCACCCAACAGGTGATCAGGGGGTTAAACCTTTATTGGGTAAAATTTGGCGGGTGCCCTGACGCTATAAAAAAAATCTAGCTAACCTGCATCACCCGTGACAATTACGGTATCTCACAAAAGTGAGTACACCCCTCACATTTTTGTAAATATTTTATTTCATCTTTTCATGTGACAACACTGAATAAATTACACTTTGCTACAATGTAAAGTAGTGAGTGTACAGCTTGTTTAAAAATGTAAATTTGCTGTCCCCTCAAAATAACTCAACAAACAGCAATTAATGTCTAAACCGCTGGCAACAAAAGTGAGTACACCCCTAAGTGAAAATGTACAAATTGGGCCCAAAGTGTCACTATTTTGTGTGGCCACCATTATTTTCCAGCACTGCCCTAACCCTCTTGGGCATGGAGTTCACCAGAGTTTCACAGGTTGCCACTGGAGTCCTCTTCCACTCCTCCATGACGACATCACAGAGCTGGTAGATGTTAGAAACCTTGCACTCCTTCACCTTCTGTTTGAGGATGCCCCACAGATGCTCAATAGGGTCAGGTCTGGACACATGCTTGGCCAGTCCATCACCCTTATCCTCAGCTTCTTTAGTAAGGTAGTTGCCGTCTTGGAGGTGTGTTTGGGGTCGTTATCATGTTGGAATACTGCCCTACAGCCCGGTCTCCAAAGGTAGAGGTTCTGCTTCAATATGTCACAGTACATGTTGGCATTCATAATTCCCTCAATGACCTGTAGCTCCCCAGTGCCAGCAGCACTCATGCAGCCCCAGACCATGACACTCCCACCACCATGCTTGACTGTAGGCAAGACACACTTGTCTTGGTACTCCTCACCTGGTTGCTGCCACACACGCTTGACACCATCTTAACCAAATAAGTTTATCTTGATCTCATCAGATGGCAGGACATGGTTCCAGTAATCCATGTCCTTAATCTGCTTGTCTTTAGGAAACTGTTTGCAGGCTTTCTTGTGCATCATCTTTAGAAGAGGCTTCCTTTTGGGATGACAGCCATGCAGACCAATTTGAACTAGTGTGTGGCATATGGTCTGAGCACTGACAGACTGACCCCCCACCCCTTCAACCTCTGCAGCAATGCTGGCAGCACTCATACATCTATTTCCCAAAGACAACCTCTGGATATGATGCTGAGCACATGCAGTCAACTTCTTTGGTCGACCATGGCGAGGCCTGTTCTGAGTGGAACCTGTCCTGTTAAACCGCTGTATGGTCTTGGCCACCGTGCTGCAGCTCAGTTTCAGGGTCTTGGCAATCTTCTTATATCCTAGGCCATCTTTATGTAGAGCAACAATTCTTTTTTTCAGATCCTCAGAGATTTCTTTGCCATGAGGTGCCATGTTGAACTTCCAGTGACCAGTATGAGAGAGTGAGAGTGATAACACCAAGTTTAACACACCTGCTCCTCATTCACACCTGAGACCTTGTGACACTAATGAGTCATATGACACTGGGAAGGGAAAATGGCTAATTGGGCCCAATTTGGACGTTTTCACGTAGGGGTGTACTCACTTTTGTTGCCAGCGGTTTAGACATTAATGGCTGTGTGTTGAGTTATTTTGAGGGGACAGCAAATTTACACTGTTATACAAGCTGTACACTCACTACTTTACATTGTAGTGTCATTTCTTCAGTGTTGTCACACGAAAAGATAGAATAAAATATTTCCAAAAATCTGAGAGGTGTACTCACTTTTGTGAGATACTGTATACTGTGATCACTGGTGACAGGGGGTGATCAAGGGGGTAAACCTTTATTGGGGGGGTTGGGGGGGTCCCTAGACCTATCTGAGCCTACCACTACTTATGCCCCGTACACACGGTCGGATTTTCCGATGGAAAATGTCCGATCGGAGCGTGTTGTCGGAAATTCCGACCGTGTGTGGGCTCCATCGGACATTTTCCATCGGATTTTCCGCCACACAAAGTTGGACAGCAGGAGATAAAATTTTCCGACAACAAAATCCGATCGCGTCAATTCCGACCGTGTGTGGCCTGTTCCGACGCACAAAGTGCCACGCATGCTCAGAAGAAATTCCGACACGGGACAGCTCGTTCTGGTAAACTTAGCGTTCACAATGGATACAGCACTTTCGTCACGCTGCAATGTTCAAAATGGTTTAATACAGCGCAGTCTCTTCTTCTTTATAATGTGGCAAGAATTAAGTCGTTTTGCTGCTCATATTCACACACACTTCTCACAAAGTTTTATTTGTGTTTTTTTTAGTGGGATTCCCTCAATATATTGTTATTAGTTGTCACATCTGACAGTTTTATATTTTTTATGGGTTTTTTTTTTGTTTTTAAGCCTTTTTTTTTCTTTAATGTTTGGATTTTTTCCAAGGCTGATCTTTGTTCAATGTTATTTTTATTTTTACTCCAGAATATTTTTGTGTGTGTTTTGTGTGTCAAGTTACCCCAACACCATTGATATCTTTTATTATTTAATCTCCATGAGATTTTTTGTTGTTGGTGTCCCTTGTTCATTTCACATTGTATATTAGAAATGTACCTGAATCCTCACAAACAAACTGTCATTTTTGAAGTAAAACACATAGGAGAGTATAATTCAAAACAAAAATCCTTTATTAAGGGATCAGAACCAAACAAAGAGGAAGGCAACACTGGATCAACAGGAGAAATTAGTGAAGCCTGGGACCCCCACGGCAGACATCAATTCTTAAACCTCAAAATTGGTGGCCTGAGGAGTCCATATGTAAGGGAGGGCAGTCTGGTCCGGGATTCACAGAGATCCGGATAGCAGCAGATGACATCAGTGTCCCCAGGCTGTGGTACCACAAGAGGCTGCATCTTTTGGCCGACCAGACTGGATCCAGGGTCCTCACTCTCTGGTCTTCCTTTCACACTTCCTTCCGGGCTGTGGCTGTGCAGTTGGAGATGTGGCAGGAGGAGGAGTAGGACCTGGAGGAGGAGGAGGACCTGCAGGAGGAGGAGGAGGACCATCCCAAAGCTGTGTGTGAGGTGTAAGTTGGCCCCTCACACCTTTCGCCAGAGCCTCGGATATGAGGGCCTCGCACATGGCTTTTTGGCCCTCCTCCATCCTCTGCATTATATAGGCAATGAATGCCGCAAGGTTCTCCTGCCTGGTGTGGGGTGCTCCCAGGACCTCTGTAGCCCTACAAAAAAATCTGATAGCCGCCTCCTCTAGGCTACTCCTCCTGCTGCCACTTTCTCTTTCCAGGGGGGGTGGAGGGACCTGCAGATCAGCCACCTCCTGGCTGAGACTTCCCTGTGTATGAAAAAGGGACATGGTTTTAGTTTTTGCATCATCAATCACAATCCTAAATTATTACTCCCAACTAACATCTAGTTAACATCATTGATTGGACAAGCAGAAATATTTAGAGGAATGCTATACCTGGCTCAATCTGGGCTCCTCCACATGCGGCCTGGAAGGCCCAGGTTGGGCGTCAGAAGTCTCAGCCGGGGGGGAAGGAAGCGTGGAAGGAAGACTTGAGAGGGATGGCCTGGGTTTAGTCTGGCCTGCCAGAAAGTGCAGCCTGTCGTAGTACAACATCCTGGGGACATAGATGTCATCTGCTGCTCCGGATCTCTGCGAATCCAGGACTTTCTGGCGCTCCCTCAGATATGTGCTCCTCAGGCCACCAATGAAAATCTTTAAATAGAGGATGTCTGCCGTGGGGATCACCTGCTTCATAATTTCACACAATTGCTCCAGTGCTGCCTTCCTCTTTATTTGGTTCTTGTAATGGGGGTGTTTAATCTCCCACAGACAGGGCAGCTCCCTTAGCATATCAATGAAGACTGAAATGAAGTCCTGATCTTCCAGTACCATATCCATGTTCACTGCAAGACACAACACAAGACAAAGCCTAATGTCACACCAAACTCTCCTAATCTTGTTACAATATAGGCCTCAATCTATAGAAGCAGTATAGGCCCAAGTTTGTCTCTTACCTTCGTTCTTACGATCGCCGCGTTCAATGCTCCTTCCTCCGCTCACAGATCAAACGTAATACGCACGCGTGTTACGCTTTATATACACTGCGCATGCGTGTAACTCCGCCCGCCCCTGACGTTCTTTCTAGTGTATTCCCCGCCCCTTTTCGTTCGGCGCAGTGGGGGAAGAGCATGATGGCGGACATACAGCAGGTGCGGGCTAATTGTAGCAATGAGGAGGAGGAGGAGGAGGAAAGGGCGGATCCAGGCACGTCCCGATCCAGAAGGAGACGTTTTAAGGCCACAAATATGTCGTTTGGGGAGATGTTGGAGATGGTAGACATCATGAAGAAGTCCGACTATGACGGAAAATATGGGCCTTACCCCCACCCCAACTTCCGAAAGGCCAAGATCATGGCGAAAGTGGTCAGGAGTCTCGAGCGGAATTTCGGGGTACGAAGGTCTAAAGATCAGCTCAGGAAGCGGTGGTCGGACCTGAAGTTGAGAGAGCCAGAGCAGTACCGAAAGATCCGGAGAGTGCTGCAAAAAAGTAAGTAGTTGTGCTGTGTTCCTGTTCTTTCTGTCTTTATTACGTTCGTTCTGCTCCATATGCTTTGATTAGTTGTAACGTTTCCAAAGGTCAACTTTAATGTTCATGGGCACATTATTCGTTCGTATCAAACATTTTTCTTTCGGCTTCTAGAACACCATTGTTTAGGCCATATGCATTTTCACACATTTTTGAGGGCCTACTTGGATGCCAAATATTTGTTTGTGTAGATGGGTTTGTTACTAGAATGAAATGCAAACTAGATTGTGTGTAAGGAGAGGACACTGAGCAGCTGTTTTCACATCTGGACACTGGAGCACTAGTGTGGGACACAAGAACACCATTTTTATTAGGGGGCCACACAGGTGCTCCAGTGTATACTATGGGGGGGTCTCCATCTGTGAAGCTTGTACCAAACAGGTAAAGTATTGCAGCTTGACAAAGGGCAATAAAAAATATACATCTTTGAACTCTGCTAAAATAGACAATTGTACCCCACTTCCAAGCAATGTTTCCTATTTCTATAGTTCTGCCATCAAATATCTGTGTGCTAAGTATACCATTTTTGTTTTACATAGGGGAGAAAAGACTCGGAGGTCACTCCTCATCCCAGGAGACCAGAGCCCCCCCCCCTCTGGAAGAAGGGGAAATACCACCAACACAAGAAGCTGAGCAGGAGGAAGAAGAAGACGTGGTGGAGATTGGCACCACAACAGGTGAGTGTCTGCAACCACAGGCTCAGGTAAGAGATGGCTGGTGGCAGATTTTTGAGACCTTTTTTTTTGTTCTTTATCTCTTTTTAGGTAATCGTGATGTGAGGGATCCAGAACGCTTTACTTCTGAAAGTGCCCAGATACTGATAGGGGAGATCATGGGATGCAATCTCCAATTGCAAAACATCCAGCAACAAATCAGTGATGTTATTAAAAAAAATAATAACATCATTGATGTTTTGGGGCGAATTTAAACCCCACAAAATCACCTGTTTTATGGTCCCAAACTTTTTTCTATGTTTAGTTATAAAAGCCAAATTTGGAGGATGCACACAGTGTGCCAACATGTGCTATCTGCCATCACGGGAGATCAATGGACGCGTTTTGGGGGGGCAACCCCTTCCTCAATTATAAAGTAGCGTTGAGGAAGGGCTTGCTCCCCCCAAACACGTCCCTTGATCCCCCCTGATGGCAGATAGCACATGTGGACATTTGGAAATTGTTGTGCATCTTCCAAATTTGGCTTTTCCAGGGGTGATTTCCCCCCATCTGAACGCTATATCAAACCCAGTTCCTAAATACTGATGTCTGATATAGCCTTCAGGTTTTTCCTAATGTGAACTTTGTAAGTTCTAGTTTTTTGGCTTTCTTGTTGGTTTTACACAGGCCTGTTTTATCTGAAATGGATATTTAGATTTTTCATAACGCTACTGCAAACATTTTATACAACAAACATGCTGGTTTGTTTTAAAAACCTTTGGTAAATGCACGTGTGATTGTGCAGGTATAAAAAAGTGCCTTACTCAAGAATGTGTGGATTATTGTCTCAACACTACAACACTTTTGGGGTGATGTAATTGTTGTTTTATGCACAAATGGGGGTTATTTCCTAAGGGCAAATCCTCTTTGCACTACAAGTGCAGGTTCAGTGCAGTTGCAAGTGCACTTGTAGTGAAATGTGTTTTTGCATTTAGGAAGTACCAGCCAACACTGTTTTTTATAAGGTTACCCAATCACGACATTTTCTGCACTCAACACATTTCTGTCAGGGTCAGCTAAAACAAACACAAGCAGTAAATGTCCACCAAGAATTTCTTTTGGTTGTTTTTTATTTGAAAAAGGTGTCACATATTGTCTGGCATATTGATAGCCCCCCTACCCGCAAAGAACTCCAGGTATCGTAACCGGACATCACGGGCATTCAGGGAGGGAAAGCCAGGACGGCCGCTTTCAAGTGCCGTCATTGTTGAAGTATTTGGGATTCCGGCCTCAGGCCCAACTGAGCCAGCATAGTTGGCTGAATGTTTTCGTAGAAAATTATGGAGAACACAGCAGGCAAGTATTATATGGTTCAGTTTATACTCCGCCATATGGATGGGTGTCATAAATAATCGGAACCGGCTGGCCAGGATTCCAAATGTGTTCTCCACCACTCTTCGGGCTCTGGCCAGCCGGTAATTAAAAACCCTCTGTTCCGGGGTGAGTGTCCTTATCGGGAAAGGCCGCATCAGGTGGTCCCCCAGCGCAAATGCTTCATCAGCAACGAACACAAATGGGAGACCTTCAACATTGTCCTCTGGAGGTGGCAAGTCCAAGCTGCCATTCTGGAGACGCCTGTAGAACTCCGTCTGGGCGATCACTCCACCATCGGACATCCGGCCATTCTTCCCCACGTCCACATACAAGAAGTCGTAATTAGCCGACACCACCGCCAACATCACTATACTATTAAACCCCTTGTAATTATAATAGTACGACCCCGAGTTGGGTGGTGGGACGATGTGGACATGTTTCCCATCAATTGCCCCTCCGCAGTTAGGAAAGTCCCACCGCTGGGCAAAGTGGGAGGCCACAGTCTGCCATTCCTGTGGCGTGGAAGGAAACTGTTGAGGAAAAAAAAAAACATTACTGTTTTTGCACAGAAACATGGCAAGCAGATTAGACACAAACATTCTGGGGCAACCTCCAGATAGCATTTATTAAGGGGAATTTAACAACAACAAAGTATAAGGTACACCTATCATATTCCCCCTCCCCCCCTCATGGGCCATTTCTAACATTAGAGGGGGGAGGAACTCTTGGACAGGTAACCCTCTTCACTTCATTGAGAGATGAATGCCTAAATACAGGGTATTACTTGGAACAGCCCCTCCTTAGTTACACTATTGGCAGCCCACTGGACAGGTAAGAAGTGTCATAATACAAAGATATAAATACACACTGTACACATTTGAGCACATTTGGACATTCTGCTATTACCTATCAAGATCATAATAGGATACAAGAACTTTAAACAGTACCATTGGAAAGTATACAGGCAGGCCCTTGCACTACATGCTTTGGGGAATTCATCCATAAATCTGACCAGTAAAGAGATGGGTATAGTGTGTATGGGTTTGGCAAAGTCAGCAGATAGATGATTGAGGATAGAGAATTGGGATCAGCTGACTTAGCAGTTGGGGGAGGGAGGGTTCCAAAAAATTTGGGGACACCACAAAAAAAAGCCTCTGGCCCTCTGCCTGAATTTACATCAAAAATAACATTTCCAAACATTTTAGGGGGTGTTTGGGGTAAAGCACTACTATGGAGCTGATAAAATACATTGTTAAGTGACTACATGAGGTGAATATAGGGCTAGGAGAGACCATGCTGGGGAGGTTATTGAAGGGCAAATATGTATGAAGGACCTAAAATAATAATTACATAAAAATCCAGAATGCATGAGGACAAAGGGGACATTCACAGCATATTACAATCATGGTAATTAGGGAATGAGGAAAGAAATACAATATATTAGCAAACATTCAATACAACAAAATGTGATATTAAAGGATAAAAATCTTACCTTCATATACTCCTTCTGCAGGACCTGTATGATGGCAGAACAGGTCTCAGGGATAATGATCCCCAGAGCCTGGGGGGAGATGCCTGTCGAGAACTTGAGGTCCTGCAGGCTTCTCCCTGTGGCCATATACCGCAGGGTAGCGACCAACCTCTGCTCCGGAGTGATGGCTTGCCTCATGCAGGTATCCTGCCTGCTGATATAGGGGGTCAGCGAAGCCAACAAACGGTGAAATACGGGGTCCGTCATCCGGAGAAAGTTCCTGAAATCATCAGGATTATTCTCACGGATCTCACGGAGCAAAGGCATATGACAGAACTGGTCACGCTGAAGCAACCAATTCTTGGTCCATGAACTCCTCCCCACCCTGTTCATGGACTGGACTTGTGTCAAGGTCAGGACCCCAACACCAAGCCCCCGCACAGCACGAACTCTACGAGGAGTACGCATACGAAACATGGCTAGAAAACGGTCGGCTGCTCAGAACGAAGTAACAGAACGCACTGAAGAACAGCAAGGCCTGTGAAGAGCGACCTGAAAACCAATAACGAACGAACAAGAATACAGTGACTAAAGTCACGCGGAACTTGCTTGCACGCACTGAAGAGCAGATACAAACCCACAAGCACAAACTGAACGGCAGAAAACGATCTGAAAGCCACGAGTCTGAAAAAGCGCGAATCGTCTCTCACCAAACTTTTACTAACACGAGATTAGCAAAAGGAGCCCAAAGGGTGCTGCGCTTGGTTCTGAACCGGCCTTTTCTAGTCTCGTCGTACGTGCTTGACGTCACCGCGTTCTTGGCGATCGGAAATTCTGACAACTTTGTGCGACCGTGTGTAGGCAAAACAAGTTTGAGCCAACATCCGTAGGAAAAAATCCGAGGATTTTGTTGTCGGAATGTCCGATCAATGTCCGACCGTGTGTACAGGGCATTACCCTAACACTGATTAGTGTCATTAATGACACCAGTACAGCAATCAAAAAAAAATCTGAATGCTGCACTGGGTGACACAGTGACAGGGGGTGAAGGGCTTAACTGGGGGGGGGGGGGATCGGGAGGTGATTTGTCTGCCTACATGACCTGGTGTCAGTGTAGTGTTGTGCAACTTACTCTGAGATGCTCTCTGTCCTCGGTCTGAAATAGAAAAGACCAACAAGAGGAGAGATGACATCACTTCCCCTGCTGTGTTTACACTTACACATGCAGGGGAAGGATCTCATTCACCAGGAGCGATCACCAGGTCCAGGCCAGATTTCATTGGCCTGAGCCTGGGGATTGATCAGTTCTTGATCGAATCCGATCATCGCGGCCACCGAGGGGTCGCGCGCCTGACGTAACATAACGTTGATTCATCTGCCCGTTCCATTCTGCCACAGTAAAAATGTTCCCTCCCCCTCCTCCTACCTACCCTGCCTATCCTGTATAAAAAAAAACTGTGTACTTACCTTTATTTAATCCGCTCTGGTCTGGTTATGTAATCCTGCAGCTTTGTCTCCCCTGTTTCAGAGAATGGCTGCTGCAGGGGAAAGGCAGTAGTGTTGAACCACTCAATCATTGTTTGATTACTTTTATTGACATCTTTTAATAAAAAAATTGTTAGAAGTTTTTACAATTCTTTGGGTGGATTTTTTTTTATGGACAGCAAAGCAGAGTTTATGTCACGCCACATGACATATGACACCTTGACTGACCTTCCTCCGTGCCCTGACCAGTCTGCTGCTTTGTTGCTTAGTGACCTGTAGGCCCATTATTTTGCCATGCAGCACATGCCGGTAAGTCCTTGCGTAAATGATCAGTAAGACGCTCGCCTTTGGATACGTTTTTCAAATGCATAAAATTGGAGTTCTATGTCAACCTACTTTTTTTTTTAAACCAGAGTGCACTTAATGCAACTATGAATGCATGAATACATGCATTTACATGTGTTTACATTCATAAGTGGATATATCCTCAGATGCAGATTTTTTAATTTTATTTTTGGTTTTGGTTACGGATCTGAATGCAGTGCATGTTTACACATCTGTGTGCATGGCCCTATTAAAAACAATACACCTGCATTCAGAGTAAAAAAATGCTTTGAAATATTTTTTTACTATGCTCATGTGCATGAAGCCTTGCTTTTATGGCCTTTCTTTTACATTGTTTAAAATAAATTATCTTTTGATCTTGTTTTTTTTTTTTTTTTTTTTACATACAGTCATATGATCACCGGAGCACTGATTTGCTCTGTGTGGCCCCAGGCAAAAGAACGTGTGCACACAGTTAGCTTCCCTCACATATTTCACACTGAGTTGTGGAGGAAGAGGTTTTTGATAATGGGACTGATGTAAGTTATAATAAATATTAATAATTATGATAAAAAGTTATTTACAGTAATTCAATGATAAGCTAAATGGGCCATGATTTTATTCCTGTTATGCAGTTTTTACTGGCACTCTACTGTGTTAAAATAATTTCACATATTGTTTTCAAACTTTTCAAATTGAAAACTAATATTCCTGCCTTCCAGGTCCTTGCACAGGCATTTTCTGTTATGGTGTCTCCCAACTGCCCTCTTGCATTGGTCCCTTTCACATGTATCCCTGATTGAGACTACAAGCCACTGTGCTGACAAACAATCTAGAAGTAGGGATGAGCTTCGTGTTCGAGTCGAACCCATGTTCGATTCGAACATCGGCTGTTCGACCGTCCGTCGAATTGCGAACGATATGGGCCGTTCGCGCCAAATTCGTGTGGCGCGTCACGGCCCATAATTCACTGCGGCATCGCAGTGCATTGCTGGCTGATGATTGGCCAAGCATGCACTATGACCCGCATGCTTGGCCAATCACAGCGCCGTCAGTAGAGAGAGCTGTAATTGGCCAAAGCCAGGGTGGCTTTGGCCAATTATGGCTCAGGGGATTTAGTACACGCCCCACACTATATAAGGCCGTCTGCACGGCGGCCCTGTGTAGTGTGTGTTCCGGTGTGCTGAGAGATAGAGAGAGAGAGAGACAGTGTCATTTGATTTGAGTTAGATAGATTAGGCAGAACAGTCAGTCAGTTAGCTGCACTTACAGTGTATTGTGTATATATATGCATCCCAGGTGTTACATATAGATATATACACTGTATTCAGTTTAGCTAGATCCGTTCCTGTTATCTTCTATCTAGACTATTTACATTTAGTGCAGTGCGTCCTGCTCACAGTGTTCAGCTAGATCCGTTCCTGTTATTTACATTTAGTGCAGTGCGTCCTGCTCACAGTGTTCAGCTAGATCCGTTCCTGCTATTTACATTTAGTGCAGTGCGTCCTGCTCAAGTTGTTCAGCTAGATCCGTTCCTGCTATTTACATTTAGTGCAGTGCGTCCTGCTCACAGTGTTCAGCTAGATCCGTTCCTGCTATTTACATTTAGTGCAGTGCGTCCTGCTCACAGTGTTCAGCTAGATCCGTTCCTGTTATTTACATTTAGTGCAGTGCGTCCTGCTCACAGTGTTCAGCTAGATCCGTTCCTGTTATTTACATTTAGTGCAGTGCGTCCTGCTCACAGTGTTCAGCTAGATCCGTTCCTGCTATTTACATTTAGTGCAGTGCGTCCTGCTCACAGTGTTCAGCTAGATCCGTTCCTGCTATTTACATTTAGTGTAGTGCGTCCTGCTCACAGTGTTCAGCTAGATCCGTTCCTGTTATCTTCTAGACTATTTACATTTAGTGCAGTGCGTCCTGCTCACAGTGTTCAGCTAGATCCGTTCCTGTTATCTTCCTACTGACAGGCAGGCTTGTCTGGTTACAGCATATAAAGCTACCTGAAGAAAATTACAGGTGTTCTATTTGATCCTATTAGTACCACGGTCAGGCAGCTAGACTATTTACATTTAGTACAGTGCGTCCTGCTCACAGTGTTCAGCTAGATCCGTTCCTGTTATCTTCCTACTGACAGGCAGGCTTGTCTGGTTACAGTATATAAAGCTACCTGAAGAAAATTACAGGTGTTCTATTTGATCCTATTAGTACCACGGTCAGGCAGCTAGACTATTTACATTTAGTACAGTGCGTCCTGCTCACAGTGTTCAGCTAGATCCGTTCCTGTTATCTTCCTACTGACAGGCAGGCTTGTCTGGTTACAGTATATAAAGCTACCTGAAGAAAATTACAGGTGTTCTATTTGATCCTATTAGTACCACGGTCAGGCAGCTAGACTATTTACATTTATTACAGTGCGTCCTGCTCACAGTGTTCAGCTAGATCCGTTCCTGTTATCTTCCTACTGACAGGCAGGCTTGTCTGGTTACAGTATATAAAGCTACCTGAAGAAAATTACAGGTGTTCTATTTGATCCTATTAGTACCACGGTCAGGCAGCTAGACTATTTACATTTAGTACAGTGCGTCCTGCTCACAGTGTTCAGCTAGATCCGTTCCTGTTATCTTCCTACTGACAGGCAGGCTTGTCTGGTTACAGTATATAAAGCTACCTGAAGAAAACTACAGGTGTTCTATTTGATCCTATTAGTACCACGGTCAGGCAGCTAGACTATTTACATTTAGTACAGTGCGTCCTGCTCACAGTGTTCAGCTAGATCCGTTCCTGTTATCTTCCTACTGACAGGCAGGCTTGTCTGGTTACAGTATATAAAGCTACCTGAAGAAAATTACAGGTGTTCTATTTGATCCTATTAGTACCACGGTCAGGCAGCTAGACTATTTACATTTAGTACAGTGCGTCCTGCTCACAGTGTTCAGCTAGATCCGTTCCTGTTATCTTCCTACTGACAGGCAGGCTTGTCTGGTTACAGTATATAAAGCTACCTGAAGAAAATTACAGGTGTTCTATTTGATCCTATTAGTACCACGGTCAGGCAGCTAGACTATTTACATTTAGTACAGTGCGTCCTGCTCACAGTGTTCAGCTAGATCCCTTCCTTTTATCTTCCTACTGACAGGCAGGCTTGTCTGGTTACAGTATATAAAGCTACCTGAAGAAAATTACAGGTGTTCTATCCCAGCTTAGTGCAGCTACAGGCCATTAGTATGTCTGGAAGGCCAAGAAGGAGAGGCAGACAGTCACAAGCCAATAAGAGAGGGCAAGCAGGCTCTGTGTCTAGTGCTGGTCGTGGAGACGGTGCATCCTCATCAGCACGTGGCCATGGGACACGCTTGGCCTTTTTTTCGGCAGCTGGCCGTGTTGAGCCGCAACATGTGGAAGACTTGGTCGAGTGGATGACCAAGCCGTCCTCATCCTCCTCATCCTCTCTCACCCATGCCCAGGGTGCTTTGTCTGGCAAAGCAGTGGCCTCTTCCCTCAGCTCAATGTCATCAGTGACTCCTTCCCTAGCTCCACCATGTCCTCATGAGGATTCCCTCGAACTGTTTGACCACAGTGTTGGGTACATGCTCCAGGAGGATGCCCAGTGTTTGGAAGGCTCTGATGATGATACTGAGCTCGATGAAGGCAGTACCATGAGCACGGACAGAGGGGGTGCCCAAGAAGGACAGCAATCTGGCAGTCATGCTCCCCCTGCTGCAGCATACTGCCAGGTTTGCTCCAGTGATGAGGAGGGAGGGGATGATGAGGTCACTGACTCAACGTGGGTGCCTGATAGGAGAGAGGAGGAGGAGGAGGAGGAGGCGGCACATCACCAACGAGGCAGGATGCCCTCCAGGGGCCAGCCTAAGGGCAGCACATTGACTGCATCACACCCCAAAGCTCCACATGTGCAGGGCGCTGCAGTCTCTGCGCGTTATTCAAAAAGTTCTTTGGTGTGGGCCTTTTTTGAGACGAGTGCATCAGATCGCACCGCTGCTATTTGCAACATATGTCTCAAGCGTATCTCGCGTGGCCAAAACATCTCCCGCTTGGGTACCACATGCTTGACCAGACATATGTTGACCTGCCATGCAGTTCGTTGGCAAGCGTATCTAAAAGACCCACACCAAAGAACAAAGAGGATCTCTCCTTGCTCCTCATCAGCTGAGATTTCCAACCCCACTAGACCTTCAGTCCTCTCTGAGACCTGCAGTGAGAGGAATGAAGGTGTAGAATTAGGTGTGCCACAGCCAAGTACTTGTGGGCAATCTGCTTTTGGTACACCGACGTCAGATTGTACCAGGCAAATTTCCCTGCCCCAGCTGCTGCACCGCCGAAAGAAGTTTGCTCCCAACCATCCACATGCCCAGCGGTTGAATGCTAGCTTGGCAAAATTGCTAGCACTTCAACTGCTGCCTTTTCAGTTGGTAGACTCTGCCCCCTTCCGTGAGTTTGTGGAATGTGCGGTTCCTCAGTGGCAGGTACCCAAACGCCACTTTTTCTCACGGAAGGCGATTCCGGCTCTCTACCGGCATGTGGAAGGCAATGTCCATGCCTCGCTGGACAGGGCAGTCAGCGGTAAGGTGCATATTACCGCTGACTCATGGTCCAGCAGGCATGGACAGGGACGTTACCTAAGTTTCACGGCGCATTGGGTGACTCTGCTGGCAGCTGGGAAGGATGCAGGACA
Source organism: Lithobates clamitans (assembly GCA_037952925.1). NCBI lineage: Eukaryota > Metazoa > Chordata > Amphibia > Anura > Ranidae > Lithobates > Lithobates clamitans. Next base: position 4,486,158 of record JBBGZY010000381.1, on the reverse strand, counting down.
AGGTGCAGTAGTGTTGGAGGTTGTTCCGCCACCACGCCTCCAAAATGCTGATTGTGACACACCTCTCTCCTCCACCCCCTCCTCTTCTTCTTCCTCCATGGCCTCTTCCTCGGAACCAGCGGTGCTTCGTAGGCGTTCAAGGGGCTATGCAAGTACGCAGGCCAAAAGATGCCATGCGGTGCTTGAGCTGGTGTGCTTGGGGGACAGGAGCCACACTGGGGCAGAGGTTCTGTCAGCTCTGCAGGGGCAGGTTCAGAGGTGGTTGACGCCACGCCAACTTAAGGCAGGAATGGTGGTTTGCGACAATGGCACCAACCTCCTCTCTGCCCTCTGACAGGGACAAATGACCCATGTGCCCTGTTTGGCTCACGTCCTTAACTTGGTGGTGCAGCGGTTCTTGGGCAGGTACCCGGGCTTACAGGATGTCCTGAGGCAGGCCAGGAAAGTCTGTGTGCATTTCCGCCGGTCATATAATGCCAGTGCTCGGCTGACGGACCTCCAAAAGGAGTTTAACCTGCCCAAGAACCGCCTAATCTGTGACATGCCCACCAGGTGGAACTCAACGTTGGCCATGCTGCAGCGGCTGCACACGCAGCAGAGGGCCATCAATGAGTACCTGTGCGACTATGGCACCAGGACAGGGTCAGGGGAGCTTGTTTTTTTTCCCCACGCCAGTGGGCCATGATCAGGGATGCATGCACTGTCCTGTCACCATTCGAGGAGGCCACGAGGATGGTGAGCACTGACAGTGCATGCATCAGTGACACTGTCCCCCTTGTCCACCTGTTGGAGCACACGCTGCGTGGAATAATGGACAGGGCACTTGAGGCAGAACAGAGGCAGGAAGAGGAGGAATTCCTTAGCTCTCAAGGCCCCCTTTATCCAGACAGTGTTCCTGCGTGCCCGCCGATCACACAGGAAGAGGACGAGGAGGAGGAGGAGGAGGAGGAAGATTGTGTCAGTATGGAGGTGGAGCCTGGCACTCAGCATCAGCAGCAGTCTTTAAGGGATCAGTCCCAAGGAACACATGGACTTGTACGTGGCTGGGAGGAGGTGGCTGCGGACGTTGTTGTCCTTAGTGACCCAGAGGACTCCGGACCGAATGCCTCAGCAAACCTACGCTGCATGGCCTCCCTGATCCTGCAAAGCCTGCGTAAGGATCCTCGTATTCGTGGTATCAAGGAGAAGGACCAATACTGGCTGGCAACCCTCCTTGATCCACGTTACAAGGGTAAGGTTGCGGACCTTATCTTGCCATCGCAGAGGGAGCAGAGGATGAAACATCTTCGGGAGGCCTTGCAGAAAGGTCTGTGCAACGCGTTTCCAGAGACTGGGAGGTTACAAACTCCTGTTTCTGGACAACGTGTTGCTGAGGCTTCGGTCAGTCAAAGAAGGAGCGGTGGAGAAGGTGGCCGTCTGACCGATGCGTTCAGACAATTTTTTGGTCCGCAGCCCCAAGGTATGATCGGTTCCAGCAACCATTGCCAGCGTCTGTTTTACATGGTGCAGGAATACCTAGGGGCAAGATCAGACTTGGACACCTTTCCCACCGAAAATCCTCTGGGTTACTGGGTCTTGAGGATGGATCACTGGCCAGAGCTTGCACAGTATGCAATTGAGCTACTGGCCTGTCCTGCATCCAGCGTTCTTTCGGAACACACATTCAGTGCTGCTGGAGGCGTGGTAACCGATCACAGGGTGCGTCTGTCCACCGACTCGGTCGATCGGCTGACCTTCATAAAAATGAATCAGTCTTGGATCACCACCAGCTACCAAGCACCTGATGCTGATGTAACCAAATAATTTTTTTTGAAATCTCAGATCCCTTCAAAGACTGCCTATGCTGATGCTGAGTGACTATCCCTGAGTAATTATCCTCTTCCTCCTCAATCATCACGCTGATAGCTTGTAAGAACATTTTTGGTTCTGGGCGCCACCACCAGTGCCTAAGGCACAATTTTTCAGCCCCTGTTTAACAGGGGCATGTAATTACAATTTTTGATGCAATACTTTGCAGCAGGGCTCGTTCCTGCGTTCCAACTAGAGTGTCTGTGAGGGGTTGCAGTGTTGTGGCACCAGCACCAGTGCCTAAGGCCCAATTTTTCTGCCCCTGTCTAACAGGGGCGTGTAATTACAATTTTTGATGCAATACTTTGCAGCAGGGCTCGTTCCTGCATTCCAACTAGAGTGTCTGTGAGGGGTTGCAGTGTTGTGGCACCAGCACCAGTGCCTAAGGCCCAATTTTTCTGCCCCTGTCTAACAGGGGCATGTAATTACAATTTTTGATGCAATACTTTGCAGCAGGGCTCGTTCCTGCGTTCCAACTAGAGTGTCTGTGAGGGGTTGCAGTGTTGTGGCACCAGCACCAGTGCCTAAGGCCCAATTTTTCTGCCCCTGTCTAACAGGGGCATGTAATTACAATTTTTGATGCAATACTTTGCAGCAGGGCTCGTTCCTGCGTTCCAACTAGAGTGTCTGTGAGGGGTTGCAGTGTTGTGGCACCAGCACCAGTGCCTAAGGCCCAATTTTTCTGCCCCTGTCTAACAGGGGCGTGTAATTACAATTTTTGAAGCAATACTTTGCAGCAGGGCTCGTTCCTGCGTTCCAACTAGAGTGTCTGTGAGGGGTTGCAGTGTTGTGGCACCAGCACCAGTGCCTAAGGCCTAATTTTTCAGCTCCTGTTCAACAGGGGCATGTAATTACAATTCTTGATCTAATATTTCACAGCAGGGCCCTGTGAGGGCTTACAGTGTTGTGGCCACAGCAACACCTAAGGCCCAAACTTCTGCTGAGTATATAGGGCAGGACCCTACTTTCAAACATCTAACTTACAAACGACTCCTACTTGCAAACGGAAGGAGACAACAGGAAGTGAGATGAAATCTACCCCTAGGAAGGGAAATTCTCTCCTGTAAGAGTTAATATGGGAAAACAATTTCTCCTTTCCACTGATGCTTTCCAATCCTTGTTCCACAAAAAAACCCAAATTTTCAAAAAACATTTTTCATTGGGACAAAAAAGTGAGGTGAAATCTTCTGAAGAGGAGGAAAGACAGCAAAACAAATGTCACAGGGGTGATAACCCTTCCCTATGTTTTCCAAAAAGCTTAAAAAAGATTTTTTGGCTGGAGCTAAACACGTTAAAAATGTACCCGTTCAAAATTACAAACAGATTCTACTTAACAACAAACCTACAGTCCCTGTCTTGTTTGCACCGCCTGTATACTGCTGTTCAGAGTATATAGGGCCTGGTGGCCCCACACCTTTCCTTATTTTAATTTGGGTGCGGGGTTCCCCTTAATATCCATACAAGACCCAAAGGGCCTGGTAATGGACTGGGGGGTACCCATGCCGTTTGTCTCACTGATTTTCATCCATATTGCCATGACCCGACATGACATTAAACCCGCAAGCAGTTTTAAATGAGATTTTTTCTTTTAAAAATGACATTTGGTGCAGGGACTGTTCTAAACATGGGAAACACGCGTCACTTTACAGGCATACTATAGACACCCCCCAGGTACGATATTTAAAGGAATATTTCACTTTTTTTTTTTACTTTAAGCATCATTAAAATCACTGCTCCCGAAAAAAATTGATACATTGCATTGATACATGTCCCCTGGGGTAGGACCCGGGTCCCCAAACCCTTTTTAGGACAATACCATGCAAATTAGCCTTTAAAATGAGCACTTTTGATTTCGAACGTTCGAGTCCCATAGACGTCAATGGGGTTCTAACGTTCGTGCGAACTTTCGGTCCGTTCGCGGGTTCTGGTGCGAACCGAACCGGGGGGGTGTTCGGCTCATCCCTATCTAGAAGCATGGTCCACCTTAGCCACTATCAGGAAGTTGGTCCTGGGCAATAATTTGCAAATGCTGAAGCAAGTGCATGTAAACAGAAGCTGAAATGAGGATAAAGGAGGAGCTGAGATACAAAAGGAGAGGAAAAAAGGTAAAAATAGTGTTTAATGAAAAAAAAACCTTTCGCAAACTAAATAGTAGATAAAGGAAATCCTAAAAGTTGCAAATCACAGCAAAACCCTGTAAGTTCTCCGGAGGCAGAGGCCTGGTTGAAGCCTGGTCTGAGGCTGTCATACACCTCCTTACAGGGTTTTTCTATGGTGTATGACTTTTAGGACTTCCTTTCCACACTAGATGTTTTGAGCTGGGACGAGCCCTGTCCTTGTCAGTACTCTTAGCAGTTTGTCATGCAAGTGAACCTGGTGGAGGCTTGAGTGGCATCTGTCATTTTTGTTGTTGGCAAACTAAATGTCATTCAGCTTTAATATTACTATCAGTGACGGCACTGCATCATTTTAACTGACAATTACACGGCCGTGCGAAGCTGTACCCAAACAAAGTTGATGTCCTTTTTTTCCCACAAATAGAGCTTTCTTTTGGTGGTATTTGATTACCTCTGCAGTTTGAATTTTTTTCGCTATAAAAAAGAATAGAGCGACAATTTTGAAAAAAAAAACAATATTTTTTACTTTTTGCTATAATAAATATCCCAAAAAACCCCCCAAAAAAACAAGTTTCTTCATCAGTTTAAGCCGATATATATTCTTCTACATATTTTTGGTAAAAAATCGCAATAAGCGCATTATGATTGGTTTGCACAAAAGTTATAGTGTCTACAAAATAGGGGATATATTTATGGCATTTTTATTATTATTTTCTTTTGTTACTAGTAATGGTGATCAGTGATTTTTAGCGGGACTGTGACATACAGACAGATCGGACACTTTTGATACTTTTTTGGGACCAGTGACATTATTACAGTGATCAGAGCTAAAAATAGCCACTAATCACTGTATAGATGACACTGGCAGGGAAGGGGTTAACACAATGGGGCGATCAAGGGGTTAAGTGTTTTCTAGGGAGGTGTTTCTAACTGTAGAGGGAGTGTACTGACCAGAGGAGGAGAGAGATCGCTGTTCCTAAACACTAGGAACAGCAGATCTCTCTCTAATCCCCTGTCAGAACGGGGATCTGTTTGTTTGTTTGACAGATCCCCAATCTGGCTCTCTGTGGAGTAATCGCAGGTGGCCGGTGGACATTGCGGCCGCCGGCCACGTGCATCGGCTCCGACGATGTGATGCGCGCATGCTCACTATAGCTCTACAGCTTCCCCATGTACCAATATACCATTAATATACCTCTGTTGCAGAAAAGAAAAAGCTTTCCCTATATTCTAGGATAAGTTTCACCTCAGCCTCCAGTTTCTTCTGTAGAAAACTCCTTCATGACTTCCTGGTATCCATCCTACAGGGTGTGAAAACTGTTAGTAGAGAGAGGAAGTTCTTTAGTAGTAGACCTCAATAAAACACACCCTGAACCTTCCCTTCCCCTCCAGGAGATTGCTCATACTCAAATTTGTAGTCCCATGCTTCTCCAATGAAATCATTGTCAGTCCTACAGAGTGTGTGGATGGGGAAGTCAAGTCTTTTATTTATTCAACTCACTGTGGCCAGCTTTAGCAAACTACTGGCCAGTCTTTCTATAACTGATTAAAAAAAATATCTGTTGCTACTAAAACTACCTGAAAAAAAGATAAATATGCACTGCCAGAGTATCTTATCGCTGAGACTTTCCATTAAAAATTCTATATATATATATATATATAGACTTTCCATTAAAAATTCTATATATATATATATATATATATATATATATATATATACATACAGTATATATATATATATATATATATATATATATATATATATATATATATATATATATATATATATATATATATTTGAAGTGCAACCTACCAAAAATTTAGTTTTAGTGTGAACATAAAACAATCAGTCCAAGTATAACAATAACACAATGCAAAATCATGTGCTTATTTATAAAACATGTCCATATATCAACCAAAAAATGCTGGATCATTTAATAGTCCAGTATTATTCCATCAAATATGGTATTAAATTCAAAGAAGTGAGGGTATTACTGCAACCTTCACCAGTGTTTGTGTGCCACCACCATCCGCAGAAGCTGCTTACCTTCATATATGACACACTCAGGAAGTTAGGTCACACTACGCCTTGCCCTTTAACCCAGGCTAGTATTTCAATGGAAAGTTCACCAAATTTATCAATCTGTGGTCCTCCATTGGTCCACCTGGTGCACCAAATATTTGTTAAAAGCATAGGAAAAAAACTTACAAAAACAGTGCACTACCAATTCAGTGTACATAAAACATTGTCTCGTTTAATTAAATTGCCCCCTTAAGCATCGGCATTATCATCTCTGCATACATGCAGTTCTGGATGTACGTGCTAATGTCACGTGGCTCAGTCTCTGATGTCTTTCTTCATGTGACCCATGACTTCATCAAAGAGAAAAACATCATACTGTTCCCTAACACAACATACAGCATTAAGAAACCCCCCAAGCATGTTATTTAAAGGATTTGTGTATTTTCAGTGTTGCCCTCAAAGCTGCTTGGAAAGACCCTCTCCCAACTGTAGAGTGTTTTTTTAAATGTTTTTGCTCTGGTACATGTCCTCCATTGCAGTGCCCAGCTTCCCATGCTTTTTTGACAGTAGTTTGCTTATTAACCTTTAAAATGGGTAGAATGAATTAACATGATTCCTGCATGGAGTACTTTTGCCCTGCGGCTTGCTTGCACTAACCAGCAACAACAGATAGTGTAGATATACAAAGGAGAACAAAGAAGTGAAACTTTAAATGAAGTACGCGGAGGGTCGAGTGTTGTGTGGAGTTATAATTAACATATCTATAAAATGTGTAAAAGAGTGGGACGTTTGTCTCATAATAATTTATATTCAATAGAAAATTAATATACTACACGTTATAGTTACCATATTTTTCGCTCCATAAGACACACCTGACCATAAGACGCACCTAGGTTTTAGAGGAGGAAAACAAAAAAAAAAATTCTGAAACCAAATGGTGTACCAAAATATTTACCAGTGCCCATGAAATGCAGCCTGACCTGAGTCAAATAAATGCAGCCTTACCAGTCCCATAAAATGCAGCCTGATTTCTGCTCATTAAATGCAGTCTGACTTGTGCCCATTAAATGGAGCCTGACTTGTGCCCATTAAATGGAGCCTGACTTGTGCCCATTAATTGCAGCCTGACCTGTGCCCGTTAAATGCAGCCTGACTTGCAGCCTTACTTGTGTCCATTAAATGCAGCCTGTTCTGTGTCCATTAAATGCAGCCTGTTCTGTGTCCATTATATGCAGCCTGTTCTGTGCCTGGCGACTGGCGAGGACGTCATCACAGTCGCCTGTCCATTTGGCAATAGTGGATTTCGACGCTGCCTGTTCTTTTCTAGGACCTTCAGGCAGCACAAACAAAACATCTGTTTTCCTAAACTGAGCAGTCGCCTTCAAATAGATTTTGACTGCTCTGACTACATCCAAAGATTGTAGTGACTTTTCTTCCGTAGAACAGGGTTCTGGAAAAAATGAAGGTAGAACAATACCCTGGTTTAGATGAAAGCCTGAAACCACCTTTGGCAGAAAGCTAGGATGAGGACGTAATACTACTCTATCCTTGTGAATGATTAAATATGGCTTTTTACAAGAAAGAGCCGCCAACTCTGATACCCTTCTTGCAGAAGATATAGCTACCAGAAAAATGAGTTTCCTTGTCAAAAGGACTAAAGGAATATGTCGTATTGGCTCAAAAGGCTATTTCTTTAATGCCGACAGAACGAAATTTAAGTCCCAAGGGTTCAGGGGTGCTCTAACCGCTGGATTAAGCCACGTTACCACCTGTATAAAGCTTCAGACCAAAGCATGCAAAGCAAGTGGTCGTTGAAACAATATCGATAAGGCCGAGACCTGGCCCTTGATAGTACTCAAGGCCAGTTTCATCTCTAACCCCATTTGCAGAAAGGCAAGAATTCTACCAATGACATACTTTCTAGGATGCCAACCCCTGGATTCACACCTGGAGATATATGCCTTCCAGACTCTATAATAAATGACTCTGGAAGCTGGCTTCCTTGCATTAATCAAAGTAGATATCACTGAGCCTGAAAGCCCACGATTCTTCAGAATGTGGGTTTCAATAGTCAAACCGTTAAATTTAGCATTTGTAAAGTAGGATGGAACACTGCTCCCTGCGATAGTAGGTCTGGACGTAGTGGTAGGAGCCATGGGCCACCATCTTTACTATTTCTGAATACCAAGATCTTCTGGGCAACGCTGGGGCCACAAGAACTACCGACTTCCTTTCCCGCTTGATCCTGCAAAGAAGTTGAGGTAGCAGCAGAATAGGGAATGCATAAATGGGGAATGCATAAATCAGTGAGAACTAATCCTACGGGGTCACCAACGCATCTGTTCCGCATGCAAGCGGGTCCCTTGTTGTTGACACAAAGTTGTCGACTTTGTTGTTGAACCTAGACACAAACATATCTATGTCCAGGATCCCCCATCTTTGGCATATAACCAGGAAGATGTCGGGTTGAAGGGTCCATTCCCCCGGGAACAACTGCTGGCGACTTAAGTAGTCCGCCTGCCAGTTCTCTACCCCTGGAATGAAGATTGCCGATATGCACGGCACATGCTTTTCTGCCCAGGTTAGGATATGGTGTACCTCTCCCTGGGCTGCCTGACTTCTGGTGCCTCCTTGGTGATTGATATAAGCCACTGCTGTGGCATTGTTGGATTTAATCCTGACAGGAGAATCCCACAACCTGATTGTCCAGACCTTTAGGGGTAGGTACGCTGCCCAAATCTCTAGAATGTTAATGGGCAAGGTCCTTTCGGTTCTGGACCGTTTCCCTTGGACAGACACCTCTTCCAGAACTGCTCTCCAACCCGAAAGGCTGACATCTGTTGTTATCACCATCCAGGTAACTGGTAAGAAGGATTTCCCCTTCTGCAGATTCTCGGATATCCTCCACCAACTGGGGCTCTGGCGCACTTTTGGTGACAAAAACATCTGAAAATCTAGTGCTTGGACCTTTTTGTTCCAGGCAGACAGTATACTGTTTTGCAGCAGTCTCGAATGAAATTGACCATAGGGAACTGCTTCGAATGAAGCCACTATCTTCCCCAACAACCTCCTACAAAGGCGAATAGAAGGACCCTTCTTTGCCATGACCACCTGAACCAGCTCCCTTATGGCGCTGATCTTTGCCTGGGGTAAAAACACCCTCTTCTGGGCTGTATCTATAACCAGTACTCCAATCTTCTTACTGGCTTTAAAGAAGATTTCTCTAGGTTGAGGACCCAACCTAGGTATTCCAGGTAGTTGACTGTGGTGACCATTCTTTGGTCCAAGTGGGCTACCGACCGGTCTATCAAAAGCAGGTAATCTAGGTAAGCTATTATCATTATACCTTGAGTCCTTAATCTGGCCAGAGGAAGGGCCAGAAGTTTTGTAAACACCCATGGTGCAGTAGCCAGACCGAAAGGCAAGGCTACAAACTGAAAATTAAGGTTTTTTACTTCGAAGCGCAGATATTTCTGGTTAGTGGGGAAAATAGGTACATGTAGGTATGCATCCTTGATGTCGATTGATGCCAGAAGTTTTCCTCCTTGTAGGATGGAGACTACTGATCGGATTGATTCCATGCGAAAAGAGTGAATTTTCAGGAACCGGTTTAGATCTTTGAGATCTAGAATGGGTCTGACATTTCCATTTGGTTTTGGCACCGTGAAAAGGCTTGAATAAAACTCCAACCCCTGCTCTTCCATGGGGACCACCATGATCACTTTTTGCAACAAAAAGCGGTCTAACGATAGAAAGAGAGATTTCTTATTCTCTGGATCTTTTGGGACATTTGACCTGAGGAAACGAGGAGACGGAAATTCTCGGAACTCTAGTTTGTAACCTAGAGCTACTGTGGAGACCACCCATCTGTCTCGGAATTCTTCCTGCCAGACCCTTGAGAACTGCAAAAGTCTTTCCCCCACTCGCCCCTTCATAAAGAGGCTTTAACGTTCTGTCTTGTGGGTTTCCTCCCCCAGGACTTCTTTTGTCCCTGGGGTTGACCCTGAGGTTTACCTCTTGAACCTGATGGTGGAGGCCAGATTGTCTGGAGGCTGATGCCCCTGGCACTGGAGAAAGAGCCCGTTTAAATGAGGGACATTTACTCTTTTTCTTAACTGGAAAAGTGTACTTGTCCCACTTGATATTTTTTGGATATATTTGTCCAAATCATCCCCAAACAGCTTTTCGCCACGGAAAAGAAATCCAGCAAGGAGCTTTTTGCATGGCGCTTCGGCTGACCAACTTTTTAACTATAAGATTCTACACATATGCACCAACCCAAGCGTAAGGCGAGAGGTTTGAAGAATAGAATCTCTGATTGCGTCAATTGCAAAACATAAAGCCGCTGGCAGCTCGGCTAACTCCTGGGCCTGCTGTTCAGGGAAAACCTTGAGCACCTGTTTCAAATGGTCTCTCAAGGATTGACATACCCCAATTGCCACCACTGCAGGTTGAGCTACTGAACCTGCCAAGGAAAAAATGTTTTTCAACAGGAATTCCAATCTTTTATAAGTTGGATCCCTAAGCATTTGCGCATTGTCAACCGGACAAGTCAAACTTTTATTCACAGAGGATATAGCAGCATCAATTGCCGGTATACTCCACATCTTAGTACATTTTTCCTCCATAGGATAAAGTATTGAAAACTTTTTAGGAGGGAAAATCCCGCTCAGAATACATAAGCTTTTCCAGCAATGAATGGACAGGAAAGGTACCCAAAGCTTGAGGAGGCTTTAATGAATCCAAACAAGAAGTGGGCTCTTCAACCAACTCAGTTAAGGGTAGCTTAAATGTGGAGCGGACTATTTCAGTAAGAGAATGCACCATCTACTTCTCAGCTTGTGAAGCTGAAGAAGGTCCTTCCCCACTTGATCCCTCAGAAGAGGAGTCATCAGTCTCTTTACGGTCCCCTGAGGGTGATTCATCTTCCTTCTCCCACTGTTCCTCTGTTTGAGGATCCTGGGTGGTAGAAGGGGACCTAATGCGTTTTCTTCCACTCTGTGAAGATGCAATTAAAGCCGCTAACCTTTCCTCCAATCCACTCATAGCTGAGGAGGAAACCTCCTCAGTTATATAGACAGGGGCTGAAGTGTCAGAAGTAATTGCAACCCCTGACGACCCTGATGGCTCACTCTGACCAGCCTCCCTAGATCTTTCAGGGGGAGATGGGGGATGGTGTTGGCTGATGTTGGGACTATGGCAGGAATAGATGTGGACAAGGAGGCAGGTTTATCCACTCTGGCAACTGCAGGCGACTGCACACTTGTCTCTGCTTGCATGAAAGAGGATGAGAAGGATGAGGAGGGTTTAGTAAGCCAGTCCACCACCTCCTCTGCATGCTGTGGCTGGATAGCATGGGCAAAACCACGAAACAGAGGAAATGATGCCCTGCCTGAGGAGTGACCACCATGTTCACATTTGCCTGTGGACACATTTGTTGCTGGCCCCCTTACAGTGCCAAGGGAACATCTGCCTCTCCTTGTTGTCCTCCCAGACATTATTGGGATGGAAGAGGTGGCACTTATAAGCAAATGTAAAGAAGAAGTTGAAATCTGTACGCAGATTCACTTTAATCAATGTAAAGAGGTGTTTGGTGCACTTTAATTTGAGTACTCAAGCTACACAGACACACTCCACGGATACACTATAATATACTGCAATATAATGTGCCAAACGTACAGTGACACACAGAACTATATGGCATAAAACTGGCAGTAACGCACGCAAAACGATATGGCGTTAAACTGGCAGTAATGCACAAAACTATATGGCGTTAAACTGGCAGTAACACACACAGAACTATATGATGTTAAACTGGCAGTAACACACACAAAACTATGTGGCGCTAAACTGTTAGTAATGCACACAGAACTGTATGGCATTAAACTGGCAGTAACGCACACAGAACTATATGGTGTTAAACTGGCAGTAACACTCAAAACTATATGACGTTAATTTGGCAGTAACGCATGAAAAACGATATGGCGTTAAACTGGCAGTAACGCACACAAAACAATATGGCGTTAAACTGGCAGTAACGCACGAAAACTATATAGCGTTAAATTGGCAGTAACGCATACAGAAGTAAATGGCGTTAAACTGGCAGTAGCGCACAAAACTATATGGCATTAAACTGGCAGTAACGGCTATTTTCCCTTTATGTGATTTGGTCTACTTCATACACTTCCATGCACCGTTTTCCTTTTTTCCCTACTAAGGATCTCACGCACAGTTATTTAATACAGATATCACTCACCTTTTTAATTTTAATGTACTTGACTGCCTGTTGGGCTGTCTGTCGCCTAACACACCATCTCAGCTCCCGGAAAAGATGTTCCCCATGTGTGGATACTCATGACCCTCAGTACCGTATCAATTGCACATGGATTATATAAGTATTATGTAGGGTGTTTTACCCCTATTTCTTTTTATATTTTTCACACTTGTGACTATATTAGACCAACTAGAAATGCATAATATATCATTACAGAGATATCCTGCACGTGTACAAGCTTTCTCCTGATGAGTGACATCAAGTCACGAAACGCGTTGAGATAACAGATGCCGTGTTCAAATTGTATACTGTATCCTACCATGTCATTGTGGATTCTGTTCATGCATTATGTATTTGATTATATTCCAATCATGTGCTATCAAATTTTGGGCTTTTCTATATCTATCCATTTTTTTTGGATTATTTATGAATTATGTACTTATGTATGAAATAAAGTTTTTTATTCAGTATTTTACTCTATGCAGGTATTTAACTATAATGTATAGTATATTAATTTTCTATCAGATATGAATTATTATGAGACAAATGTCCTACTCTTTAACACATATTATAGATATGTTAATTATAACTCCACACAACACTTGACCCTCCGCATACTTAATTTAAAGTCCCGCTTCCTTGTTCTCCTTTGTATATTTTAACAGGGATGGAGGCTGATGACAACGTCATATCCTCATATAAAGTCCCATAGACCCCTCTTTGAGAAAGATAGTGTAAATAGATTCTGGCAGCCTCTATTTTCTGATGAGGTTAATTCACCCACAGAGAAAAGGTTTGCCTTCTGAATTGAATGGGCACTTAGTAAATAAGGTGAAGGTGTGCTAAATGTAATTATACAAAGGTATTCATTGTATGCTAAAGTGTGCTATTGCCACTGTTAATCCATTTTATGCTTGCCTAGTTACCAAACATATTGGAAGACAATATATTAAGTTTGCCTTTATTACCCGGTTTGGTGCCTGTTTTCTTTGATATAGCACTACTGTTGGGTACTATGTATTACTTTCAGTGAATTCTTGTGATATTGTATGTTTGTACACTCAACCTGGTGTGTAAGAGGGCCCGAGGTTCTTGAGAAGGATGGATCAAAGAACAGAGGAACCATACTATCCAGCAACTCCTACAGGGGTAGCACTACACTATAGTGAAAATAATTTATGTGTGCTCTTCCTTGGCTGTTTGTGCATAATTACTCTCAAAAACAGAAAGAAGTATATTCAAGGCCTCATGCACCGGGGGCTTTTTTTCCTCCTCTGAACGCCTCTGCTTTTGGCCAGAATATTAATCTATTCTTGCCATTACAATGCATTAATTCGCAAATGCGTGAACCCTCCTAAACTGGTCTAGTGTTAATGGGCATTTATGCGCATTTGGCTTTTTTTTTGCCCTAACGCTCCCCTTCTGAATGCACAAGTGATGTTTTTTTTATTTTTGTCTTTAAACAACTCAGATTTAAAATGCCTGTAAACACCTATGTGTGCATGGGTAACATAGAGGAGCATTTAGAAGCAGAAAAAAGTCAAACACCTGTAAATGCAACATTTTTTATGTTCTGTGTGCATGAGGCCTAAAGATGACCTTATTAATATATTAGAGGTGATCTAAAATATATGTGTAAACCTATAATAAATAAAAAGATTTGTCTAATACGCTAACATTGTGCAGGTTACTCAAGGACTTTTTATGAATACGTTTCAGAGACCTATCATTGTGGCATTGTTTTGCTGTCCTTTAGATTAATAGAGAACACATTTGGACTTTTTTCTTTTTTTTCCCCCAACTTTTGTAAACTGTGACGCATATCTATATATATCTAAATAACTTTAACATGTATAATACTATTTTAAGGGTATAAATTGTAATTTGGTATGTAAATGTATTCAGTCTCCTTTCCCACTTTTTGTTCCCTTCAATTTGTTATTCAATTCTGCATTTGTTGTACAATTTGTTAAAAAGGGTATTTTAAAAGACAGACCTTTTTGATGACCCATTTGCAAAGTCATTCACTGACTAAAGTTTTTATTGGATAATTGTATAACATTACTATAAAAGGTGACCTAAATAATGAGCCTTTTCATTGTTTTCCAATCTATTATCTTCTTTTCTGCAAGGGTTATGGGATTCACGTTTGTCAGCTAGAATAGTCACTTATTGGTGTTATTGATATTCTCCTCTGTATAGGACATTCAAAAGAATGAGAAAAAAGGAGCATGCAACAAGTGCAACAGGGGCCATCCCCTTGGACTTTTAAGGCAGAAATAAAGGTAATGGAGTAAATTAGAGGCAACCATATGCCACTTTTATTGAGTACACAGTATCGGATAAATGTTGTAGTCATAAACAATCAATTAAAATATACAAAAAGGACACCAATAAGCCAATGAATACATAGACATATATATCTAACCCAAAGCTAATAATCCAGGCACTGGATTATTAGCTTTGGATTATAAATCCAAATGCGTTCTCTATTAAGCTGAGGTCAGTCCATGAATATTTGTAGCATACATTCCAACATGTTTTTCGGAAATTTTATTGGTTCATATTTTCCTTCATAAGGGGGGCTTACAGTATACTTGGGTGACTTTATCTTTATCTGCAACATAGATATAGTTACATAGTATTTGTACAATAGTACATAAAAAACAAGTGATTTTACATAATGAGCTATATAGTATTTAGGCTTAAAGGTACTTACATATAGGGTTCATTGAAAAGATATGGGGAAACGGTCACTGATTCACATCCACAAGAGGTGCCCCGATGTTAAACCAGCAAGGGAGTATTGCTGTCTGAAAGGCCATAAATAAACAAAGGAAATTCAATCAATGTTTTTAGAATAAGTATACAAGCACAACTAGTGTGCAGCAACAACAGGACAAGGGCACGTGTTACCCAGAATTGCCTATATAAACTAGTATGTTACCTTTCACTGTGCTGATAGAGGTGCAGACATCAGAGCGGCAGTCCTCAGACTGAGACATGCCAGCTGTGTCTGAGCACTCAAAATAGTGGGTGAGCAGATGGGAGAGCCAATCCTCACAGGTTGTTTGGGTAATGCTGGCTATTCTGCCCCATTAGCTGTATGAAAAACAGCTGAGGCCAGAATTCAGAGCGTCTCTCTGACGTGGAGGCGCCCGGCCTAGCCCTGCCCTGTGGGGCGTGATGACGTCACGCGCCGGTGCGTCATCAGTGAAAGGAAAGTCCCCACCTGTGTTAGAGAAACACAGTGGGGACAGGTAATAGCTCTTCCCCGCACATATGGCCCGCATGGAGACAAGGAGAACCCTGTCATCCATTTAGCCATGCATAGGTGAACCTACACGCTGGGTGTTTGTGCAAACACAGCCCAGCCCAGGGAGCACACCATATGCCACCCAGTGAACAAAGAGGACAATAAAAGCCATCATGTGTACAATGAAAAATACATGCAAATAACCAAAAACAAACAATAAAAATCTAGAGGAAAAAGAAAGAAAGAAACATGGCGATTAAATATCAAATGGACATGGTTAACAATGAGTTCAATCATCCACATTGCATGCATGCAATTATAGAAATGATGATACAGAGCTGTACTGTGAGAGATAAATCGCAGTATAGAGGTGCTAAAGTGTCACTAATTGTAATGTCCTCATACTGTCAAAAGTGACGCCTTCATAGCTAATAAATTTGTGAAACCATGGTGTGAGGGATGTAGTATAGAAATGCCATATCCGGAACTTGAAAAAAGAAGAATTCACAGCCCCCTGAAACAAAGCCCCGAAGAAAAGATTTAAAGCTAAAAGCCTCATTTAGGCCAGGTGGTGAGGTGGCCTGTAAATTAAATATCCATCTCAACTCACATTGGAGGAGATGCTTGTTAAAGTCACCGCCTCTGGAGTTGAAGTGGATAAAATCAAGTGCCAGAAAGAATACCTTGGGGATAGATTCTGGGTGAACTAATGCCATATGGTGACCAATAGGCACATCGGGGTCTCGTTTGCGTATGGTGGATAGGTGTTGGTATATTAGTTTCCAGAATTCTTTTACAGTTTTCCCAAAATAGTAGCACCCACATTGACACGTGAGTAGGTACACTATGCCGGGAGTCCTACAGTTTACATAATGTTTAGGATGAAAATTGCATCCATTGGGTAAATCGATGTGTTTACGACTATCCATGTATTGGCAATAGGCACATCCACCACACACAAAGGTTCCCAAAGTTTTGCATATATCGCCTTTATAAGGTTTGTATTCGCTTGCTACCAGTTTGTCACCCACAGAGGGAGCCCTCCTGTAGGCGACAGCTGGTACGTCACAAACATATGGAGCAAGCAATGAATCCATTGTTAGTAGGTGCCAGTACTTATTCAGGATATGCCTAACTTGTTTGTGCTGTGTCAAGCAAGTGGTGATAATTCTGGTTGTATTGTCATTTGAAGGTTGTTTTTGTATATTCAATAAATCTCGACGAGATAAATGAATTGTCTTTCTATAAGCTTTCTTAAGACAAGTATTGGAGTATCCCCTTTCTAGAAGTCTGTCTCTCAGGGTGTCAGCCTCATTTTTGAAGCTAGCATCATCTGAACAGTTCTGACGAGTCCTCAAGTACTGGCTTTAAGGGATTGATGCAAGTAGGGGTTTTGGGTGGAAACTTGACACATGTAATAATGAGTTCCCTGCTGTAGGTTTATGAATGAATGAATGAATGAATGATTTACAAAGCGCTGCAAATGAGAACTGAATCGCCTCAAGGAGCTGGATGCATTCTCTGATGTCAGCTTCTCAGAAAAGGAAGGTCTTTAGTTTTTTTCTGAAGGCCTGGTGGTTTTCTTCCATGCGGATGTTGGTAGGAAGAGCGTTCCATAGTCGAGGTCCTTGGACTGCGAATCTTCGTTCTCCCTTTGCTTTGTATCGGTATTTGGGAATGGTAAGGAGGTTTTGGTTAGCTGATCGAAGACTGCGATTCGGTGTGTAGTGTTTTATTTTCTCGCAGAAATATGGTGGGGCGTTTCCTTGTACGCATTTGTGGGTGAGGCAGAGGGTCTTGAATGTGATCCGTTTCTTCACGGTTAGCCAGTGTAGGCTCTTTAGGGAGGGGGAGATGGATTCCCAGGGTTTCTTCCTGTTAACAGTCTTGCCGCCGTGTTTTGGATGAGTTGTAAGCGCGCAAGCTGATATTGGGGTAGTCCTACGTAGAGCGAATTTGCGTAGTCAAGTCGGGAATTGATGATTGTTCCCACAACTGCCGCTTTGTCCTCTTCTGGGATGAAGGGGATGAGTCTACGTAGTTGGCAGAGGAGATGGTGGGATCCGCTCACCACTGATCCTATTTGTGCATCCATTGTCATTCCTGAGTCAAAAATGACTCCGAGACTCTTGGCTTTGGTGCTTGGGGAGATGGTCTGTCCAAGGATGGTGGGAGGTGTCCATGTAGTCTTTATTTTGGAATTTTTGTTAGCTTGTAGGAGAAGAAGTTCTGTTTTTGATCTGTTGAGTTTGAGGGAGCTAGTGGTCATCCAGTCGTCTATTAGGGACAGGCATTTCTGTAATTGCTGATGAAGGTCTTTTTGTCCGTTGATACGAAGGTAGAGTTGGGTGTCATCAGCATATGAATGGAAACAAAGATCAGTTTTCCTGATGATATTGAGAAGTGGGCCGATGTATATGTTGAATAGTACTGGTGACAAGGGTGATCCTTGAGGGACTCCGCAGGAGACTGCCCGGGTTTCCGAGGTGAATGTACCTAGTTTCACTGTCTGGGAGCGATTCTCTAGGAAGGATGTAAACCATTTTAGAGCAGAACCTGTAGCTCCTGCTACTTCAGCGAGGCGGACGAGTAAAGTGTTGTGGTTCACTGTGTCGAATGCTGCGCTGAGGTCTAACAGTACCAGGAGACTCTGTTCTCCGTCGTCTGCTGCTTCAAGGGCATCATCCCATATTTTGAGAAGTGCTGTTTCTGTGCCATGGCCTGGGCGGAAGCCTGATTGCAGAGGGTCCAGGAGTTGGTGTGTGTCCAGGTGGCGTTGTAGCTGTTGTGCTACCGCTTTCTCCATAATCTTGGAGATGGCGTTGAGGCTAGTTATTGGTCTGCGGCAGTTAGGGTCCTTAGGGTCGAGATTGGCTTTCTTTAGCAGAGGTTTGACGATGCCTTGCTTGAGGGAGGTTGGCACAGTCCCTTCTTTGAATGATTGATTTATGAGCTGTGTTAGGATAGGAGCTAAGATGTCGGAACATTCTTTAAGCAGTTTAGTGGGGATGATGTCGTTCGGTGATGTGCTGTCTCGAAGGCTTCTGATGATGTTTTTGGTTGTGTCTATGGTGATTGGGGACAAAATGAAATTCGGTGGTTGAGTGATGTTTGTGTCGATATCCTCTTTTTGCTTTGGTTCAGTGAGGGTGATCGTTGTTTTCTGATGGATTGATTTCCGAATGTTGTCGATTTTGTCTATGAAGAAATCTGATAACTCATTGCAGAATTCTTGAGTATCGTTTCCTGATGGGCTCTAAGCAGGTCGGGTTCATAGACTGAGCCACTATTTTGAACAGTTCCCGCGGACGGTTTAAGGCGGATGAGATGGTGTCTGAGAAATGTTCTTTTTTGGCTTTGAAGATTGCCTTGTGGTATTTCCCCGTGAGTGCATTGTAGTTAGCATGGTTTTCCTTGGTAGGATTTCTTCTCCATGCTCTTTCAGCTCTTCTACGTTCTTGCTTGAGTAGGGTGAGAGTACCATTGAACCAGCTAGAGTTTTTTTTGCGGATGAGTGTTCTACGTTTTGGCGCCACGAAGTCTGCTGTTTGTAGTAATACATTGTTTAGGGAGTTGAGCGTTTGTTCTGTTGAGAGGTTTGAGTTTAGCAAGAGAATTTTGCTCGATAATGTAGTTTTGAAGAGATCAGAGTGAAGTTTCTTCTGAGATCTATTCCAGTGTGTTGCTGTTACGTGTTTCTGTTTTTGCAGGATGGTGTTAGTGGTGATTTTAAATTTGACAGCATGGTGGTCCGTCCATGGTAGCGGAGTGTTGTCAAATACGTTGATGTCCATATTCTGTTTGAAGATGAGATCTAGGGTGTGTCCTGAACCATGCGTGGGAGAGTTTATCAGTTGTTGAAGGCCAAGTTCTTCCATTTGGTTGACGCAGGCGGTTGCGGTGGGGTCTTGGGCAGAGTTTGCCCACAGGTTAAAATCCCCAAGTACCAGCAGGTTTTTGGTTTTCAAGGTGTGCATCGAGAAGAATTCAGTGAGCAGAGTGAGGAGATTGGTCTTTGGTCCTGGTGGTCTGTAGCATAGTAGTATGTGAACGGTGTCTTGAGGTGTTGTTCGGAGGTGCAGTGAGAGTGTTTCCATGAAAGGCACTGAGTTCTGTACGTTTGGTTTGGTGAACCCAAGCTGAGATTTGAAGATCACTGCTAGGCCTCCTCCTTTTTTTCCGATTCTATGCTCGGTTAGGATACTGTAGTTCTCGGGCACCAGTTCAGTTAGGGTGGTGTTGCAGTCAGGTGTTAGCCAGCTTTCTGTAATGAAGAGGCAATCTAAGTTGTTTTCGATGACGAAATCGTGGATTTCCAGCCTGTGCTTGACTGCAGATCTGGTGTTGATCAGGGCGCATGCTAGTTGTTGCGGTTGGATCGGTGTCTCCTTGCATTTCCTGGTTGATTGTGGGTTGTTTCTTAGTAATTGTTCTTTTTTTAGTCTTTTTTGAGTGGCGATCGGTAAAGTTGCGGCGGTGTTTCTTAGCCTGTGGATGGTGTCTGCTGTGTATTTAAAGTTGCACATGATGAGGAGGATGGTGTTGCTAGTAGAAAAGGCGTTCTGATGATGGTACTGATGTGGTGATGATCCACTTGCGGGGAGATGGCGGGGTCTGATGGCTGCCCGCTGCTTCTGGAGTGGTGTGGCGATGGGCTGGTGTGGGTGCGGAGGTACTTAGGAGGTATGGCTGCCTACCCCCTTGTCGTTGATCCAGAGGAAGGCGAAAAACCCCTAGCTGCGAGGGCCAATAATACAGCAGAGGAAAAAATTCCTTCCTGACCCCCCGAGGGGCGATCGGACTGGCCCCTGGATCAACTGATGGTATAGTTCACTCGAGAGACCCCCATCTGTCTGTTTTTTAATAAGTACATCCATAAGGGTGATTTCAGTTGTACTGTGTGACATGGTAAAACTTAAATTGATGTTAATACAGGCCATAAACGTGTGTAAACGATCATCTGGTTCATCTATTGTGCCCCATCGTATGCCAACCTGTACCTGGGGGAGTGGGAACATTCACTGCTTACTAATGACTCGCTATCTATGTATATGGGTCATGTACTTGCATGGCACCATTACATAGATGACATGTTCCTCATCTGGGATGGACCAGATGATCTTTTACACAAGTTTATGGCCTGTATTAACATCAATGAATTTAATTTAAGTTTTACCATAAAATTTTCGAAACATGTCGGGATGTATGCTACAAATCTTAATGGACTGACCTCAGCTTGACTCTGGCAGTGCCTGGATTATTAGCTTTGGGTTAGATATATATGTCTATGTATTAATTGGTTCATTGGTGTACTTTTTGTATATTTGAATGTGATTGTTTATGATTACAAAATTTATCAGATACTGTGTACTCAATAAAAGTGGCACATGGTTGCCTTTTATTTACTCCATTACCTTTTTTTCTGCCTTAAGGGGGTGGCCCCTGTTGCACTTGTTGCATGCTCCTTTTTTTAAGGATGTTGGCAGTCCTACACATTTAATTCTCATAAATAACCTTCTTCACATTCAAAAGAATATTTCTAAAATTGGCAAATTACATAATTACATAGTCAGGTTGAAAAAAATCATCTAGTTCAACAAATACTGTAGAAAAAAAATAATACCGTAATAGAAAACCTCCATATGCAAAATCCTATACCTACTGTTGATAAAGAAGAAGGCAAAAAAAATATATAACACATAACATTTGTGAATGTTTGTGGTAAATACTCAGTACTGACCATTAAAGATATTTTATCTTAGGAGAAATACAAAGCTTTTCATTGCTCACCTCTTTCTGTAAATAAAAATTGCCTGGATGTCTGTGATTGTAATGTGTTTTTTTAGAGAGAAACTATGAGAATAACTTTTCTTCAGTGTGGAACGGAATGCATTACAGCATAACTCTAAAAAAAAATCTGAAAAAAAAAGACAAAGCACAAGTCTTCTTTTTGCCTAATAACAATTAGTTATTTTTTATAATTGATTTTATTAGAATTTTTCAAAAACAACATAAAAGTGTAGTACAGTACAAAAAACATTCTTTGGTCCAGCGTATTACACAGTACTGGATACATATAAGAAAATGGAGGGATTAAACAGCCCAATGATCAGTATGGAGGCTGGTGCTTCATTTTTCAGGAGGGGTGGGCGGCAAACAAACCTGGCCCCAGCCACCCCCACCCCCGTCGCTTGGTCAGTCGCCCGCTAGACACAGTGATATATATGCACACTATATCTATATTATTAGTGCATATTGTAGGTGCTATATTCTATTCATTGTATATAATGGCCCTCATATATTCTGTGTAAGTTTGCAGTCTTCTCTCTGTGGACGGACAGACAGACATATAGAGAAGTGAAAGAATGTGTCTAACTTGCCAAGCTCCTTGAAGAGCTGGTACTCGTCGGTGAACCTGGTGCAGGTGGTAAAAGCCATGCCTCCTTCTCCTCCTGCCCCGGGTTTCCTCCTGAGGTGGTGCAGGGTCAGAGTGCCGAAGGCCGCACAGCAGCACACTGACAGGCTGTGGGCTCTGAGGACAGTGGGGATCCTAGCGCTGGGAGTAGTGGAGAGGATGCCTCGCCTGCCCTCCTCCTTTCCCCCCTCTCCTCCGGAGTCACGGTGGTCGCTTCTCCTCCTGGCCAATTGGGTCTTATGACTCCCAGCCAATCAGATCTTAGGACTCCTGGCCAATCGGGTCTCAGGACATGCTTCCTGATTGACCAGGAGGAGAAGCAGGAAAACATTAGCGAATATTAATTTGCTAATGTCACACAACTGGGTAGGCTCAGGGCGCAGTGCCCACCCTTTTTGAGGCCAATTAGAAATCATGTGCTTCCAAAAAAATAAAACCCATTGAAATTCATGCGTCCAGCACCCTGCATGGAGATTAGGGGCCCGGCGCATAGATTAGGGGGGCGGCACCCCTGCACCCCTAATGGAGCAGCCACAACTGCCAATGACTGTCGAACCTATCTGTGACAACCGATTCATTAGTCAGGTAGCAAGGCCTTTGAAGATATATAGTCCAAACAGCAGAAAATATACATGGATATAATATGCCACATCCCCAATAGGGGGAACTGCTGAATAAGAAAAACAAATAAGAAGCAATTAGAGGTACATGGCAATCTTTGTTCAAGTTCAAACATATTGGTAACAGCAGTTTGTACACTTACTTGGACTCCTGCGAGCCCTTTAAAGTGTATTTAGTAACTAGGCCACTCAGGACCAACAATCCAGCTTGTAAAAGAGAAAAAGAAATAAAGCAGAGGGGAGAATATAGAGTAAGCGGGGAAGCAATAGAGAGAGAGAGATGAGAAAAGAATGTATGACTATCTCAGTACCAGGTTGACACCCTCTTACACAGAGTACTGGTGTCTCCCCAAGCAGATCAGGTGGGTTCTGAAAAGTATTTCGTCCAGGGATGCCATGTTTTCCCAAAGTAGGCCAGCTTGTCCCGAAGGATAGCCACTATACATTCATTGATCATGATTCATGTCAATTTGGCCTTTAAAAGATCAAAATGAATCACGTATGACCTCCAGGATCATGCAATGGATATCCTAGCTGCTGTGAAAAGGAATGTGATTAGGCGTCTCATGTATCCCGGGATCCCCTCCACCAGCTTCCCCAAGAGGGCCTGCTGTGGGGGCTTTGTTAGATTCACTCGAGTGAGGGAATGAGTAAAATTATATGTGTGGATCCAAAACCGCCTTACTTTTCTGCATGTCCACTAAGTGTAGAGGACCGTTTCCTTCTGGCCGCAACCACAAAAACACCTAGAGGAGGTCCCCGGGACAGCGGACGCCAGTCTGCCTGGAACTAGATACGATCACAAGAAAACATTATAGTTTGCCTCAAACAGGGAGGTATTAATATAAGATTTGGAATTGAATTGGGGCAGTTTCCCCTTTTCCGCTACTTCTAACTCTTCCCCCAAGTCCTGTTCCCATTGTGCCATATAAGGTAGTTTAGTGGACCCTTCGTATAGTATAGTGTACAGTATATCATAGATATATGACCAGTATGTTTATCCACTGTGCTACACAAATATTCCATTGGGGTTGAGGAGGTCAAGTTACTAGTGCGTTTAAGAGTGTTCAGAAAAGGCATAATTTGGGAATATCTAAATAGCTCCCCAGTGGGGAGAGGGTACTTTTCCTGTAATGTGCTTCTAGATAACATTCCTCTATGGTCACAGAAATCTGTGAGATGGAGAAAACCTTTGTTTGTCCACCACTCAAATGTAGCGGGACTGAGACCTGGAGGGAACATTGGATTGCCCAACAAAGGGGCCATTGGGGTATGGGGGGGATTGTAAACTGTATCTTTTTGCCAATCTGTCCCATAACCCCAGGGAAAAAGACAGCGTCAGACATAGTATGCCCGGTCTGTCTCTGGCTTTCAGCCACATCAAGTGACTAGAGTAGAGGGGAGGTGAGAAGATTCCAACTGTATCCACAACGGGTTGACCCGCTTGGAAGGAAAACTAATCAGTTGTGCCAGTTGTGTGGCATAATAATATTTGGTCAAATCTGGGACCCCCAGGCCTCCCCTTAATTTAGGGGTGAATAGTGTACGTCTGTTCACTCTAGTCTCTTGTCCCCCCAAATAAATTTCAATAACCCTGCTGAAAAAAACACAAATCAGAGATATTAATCTTTATTGGTAGGGTACAGAATAGGCATAAAATACTAGGTAAAGTATTCATTTTTACAGAGCACAGCCTACCGAACCACGAAGGGGGGCTAGATGTCCATCTGGTGAGGTCCTCTTGTAGTTTCTTATATGGGGGGGGGGTAACTTTTGTGATGTAAAAAATCAGTTAAGTATGTATTTTACTTAATAATAGGTATGTTTCAGATTACATATGTATATATATGTAAAATAGAATATTTTCTGCATTGTGATCCTATATGTGTGGAATAGAAAACCATAGTTTTCTTGAAAAATGTATTGAAATTATCTGATTGTTGGCCATCATACAAACAAAAAGTATGTTTGTTAAGTCTTGTCCACTTTCCAGGTAATAGGTTATCTTCAGTGTCCAGGGCCCTGGAACAACACCAGTACATGCTTGAATCTATGCTTAAATCCCAAATTCTGTACCTAATACTTTCTATTCCACACACTACCTAGCTTTCAATAATTCCCTAAATTTACCCCACCTAACCTTGCTGATCAAGGCTCTGATAAAAACCTCAATACTCAGATGTATCCAGCTTTAAATACATTTATAAAATAGTCTTTATAGAAACATGTCATTATATTTTCTCACATGATTTGTATTTTTTTTTTCTTACATACTTTGAATTTCTTGGATATATAAAAAAGTACTCTAACTCAAAATTTCAAATTTCAAAGTCAAAAGCATAAGGTCCCTTTCACACGGGTGCCTCCATGCAACGGATTCCGCTTGCTTAGTGGGGGATCGCTCCACTAGTCCCTGCTGAGTAGGCACATGACAGATCCTGTGCGCTCCACTGTGCAGAGTGGACAAGGACAACGTCCTGCTCTCCTCTATGGGGAAATTGGATGGAAACAGACTGCCTGTCCATTTTTATCCGATCCTATCCAACATGCCAGACAGATGGAAAATACAGTTCCGCATTGACTTCAATGTGATGCAATACCGCATGCGGCCAGAGGCCGGGGGCGCCGGAGAGCCTCCGAAACGGCCGAAAAGGCCTGAAGGACACTTTGGCGGACCTCGGCAGACCTTGGAGAGACTTCCTACCTGAGATTTGCCGAGGTCAGCTGTGCTGTACTCGGGCCTTTCCGTGCATTTCCGAAGGTGACGTTCGGCTCTGCTTGGCTCCGGCTCCTCTTTAGCTCGTTAACTGCATTACTCGCAATCCGAGGTTCCACTGTAGTGTCTGGATTTTGTGGGCAGGATCGGATCGGATAGTGACAGGTGTCAGCAAACATGTGCTTCATAGGAGAGACTACAAGCTCTGATCAGATCCGCTAGAAAACTGAGAAGTGGACCTAATCGTTTAATAGGGCCCTAAGCCTAAATGTTTTTGGCTCTTGTCCTTTTTTTTATTTTTTGCACTGTGCAGGACTGAGCTGTCAAACTGATGATTACACTGGGAGATTGCAGCTCTCTCTATAACACTCCACTCTCCTGTCAGTGTGAGAGTCGTCTGCTCTGTATTATGGGCTCCGATGATTACACAGGGAGAGCCATGTTTTGCCAAGCGGTTCAACGAAAGAAACAGAGCCAATTTTCCCATTCACAGATTCAAGGTAGTTGCAGATGTTGTTCATATACACTATAATACTAAAAGTTTTGGGACGCTTGCCTTTACACGCATGTGAACTTTAATGGTAGTCTTAGTCCGTAGGGTTTAATATTGAGTTGGCCCACCCTTTGCAGCTATAACAGCTTCAACTCTTTTGGGCTGTCCACAAGGTTCAGAAATGTGTCTATGGGAATGTTTGACCATTCTTCCAAAAGCGCATATGTTAGGTCAGACACTGATGTGGAAAAGAAGGCCTGAGAAGGCCTGAGTCGCAGGCTCCACTCTAATTCATCCTAAAGGTGTTCTATTGGGTTGAGATCAGGTCTCTCTGTAGGCCAGTCAAGTTCCTCCACCCCAAACTCGCTCATCCTTGTATTTATGGACTTTGCTGTGTGCACTGGTGCGCAGTCTGGTGTGCACGTTGGAACAGGAAGGGGCCATCCCCAAACTAGTCCCACAAAGTTGGGAGCATGCAATTGTCCAAAATGTCTTGGTATGCTGACGCCTTAAGCGTTTCCTTCACTGGAACTAAGGGGCCAAGCCCAATTCCTGAAAAACAACCCCACACCATACTCCCTCCTCCACCAAATGATTTGGACCAGTGCACAAAGCACGGCCCATAAAGACATGGATGAGCAAGTTTGGGGTGGAGGAACTTGACTGGCCTGCACAAAGTCCTGATCTCAACCCAATAGAGCACCTTTAGGATGTAATAGAGCGGAAACTGTGTGCCAGGCCTTCTCGTCAAACATCAGTGCCTGACCTCACAAATGCGCTTCTGGAAGAATGATCAAACATTCCCATAGACACACTTCTAAACCTTGTGGACAGCCTTCACAGAAGAGTTGAAGCTGTTATAGCTGCAAAGGGTGGGACAACTCAATATTGAACCCTATGGACTAAGACTGGGATGTCATTAAAGTTCATGTGCGTGTAAAGGCAGGCATCCCAATACTTTTGGCAATATAGTGTATATATAAGCGAGTGATATATAAGTATCTCTGCAGCAACAAGGTTCTTTCTCAGAAAGAGAGACATTTACTGGATTACAGAATAATCTACAAGGTACTTGCAACAGATGTCTAAATCCAGCAGAGTATTTGTAAATAGTAAAACGAATTAGTGTCCCATTTGAAATTCTTTCTTTTCTTTTCTGTCATAGCAAGCATAGAGACACTACACCAGCCAGCATATATAGCCAATCTATTATATGCACCTAGGTAGCTTCCATGCATGCAATAATGCTTGTTATAATCTAATAATGACCATCTCTAGATCATGACCCTTCTAAAACTTCCGACCTGGAATAACATTTATTAACCCTGGAGCAGGTTCTGATTTGCTGACCAAACACTTTTGATCTGGTTGTTAATGAAGATGAAAAGTCCAGTTAAGGCCAGCTGTAGTGTTTACAACCCTCATTACCCAGAACAGCAAACACATGCCCATTTGGTAAATAACATTTGTAGAATTAACATAGGAATAGCCTGCCATTTCCATCAGTCATTCCATCAGACCTCCCTTTTAATGTTGTGTATATGGAAAAATAGACCTTGTCTATGCATGTCATGCACATGCACATTAGCAATATATATATATATATATATATATATATATATATATATATATATATATATATATATATAATTTATCTACTGTTGATTTACATGTTGCACTGCACTGCATTTGTTATACAGTATCTCACAGAAGTGAGTACACCCCTCACATTTTTGTAAATATTTTATTATATCTTTTCATGTGACAACACTGAAGAAATGACACTTTGCTACAATGTAAAGTAGTGAGTGTACAGCTTGTATAACAGTGTAAATTTGCTGTCCCCTCAAAATAACTCAACACAGCCATTAATGTCTAAACCGCTGGCAACAAAAGTGAGTACACCCCTAATTGAAAATGTCCAAATTATGCCCAAAGTGTCAATATTTTGTGTGGCCACCATTATTTTCAAGTACTGCCTAAACCCATGGGGCATAGAGTTCACCAGAGCTTCACAGGTTGTCACAGGTTGCCACTGGAGTCCTCTTCCACTCCTTCTTGATGACATCATGGAGCTGGTGGATGTTAGAAACCTTGCACTCCTCCACCTTCCATTGCCCCACAGATGCTCAATAGGGTTTAGGTCTGGAGACGTGCTTGGTCAGTCCATCACCTTTACCCTCAGCTTCTTTAGCAAGGCAGTGGTCATCTTGGAATACTGCCCTGTGGCCCAGTCTCCGAAGGGAGGGGATCATGCTCTGCTTCAGTATGTCACAGTACATGTTGGCATTCATGGTTCCCTCAATAAACTATAGCTTCCCAGTGCCGGCAGCACTCATGCAGCCCCAGACCATGACACTCCCACCACCATGCTTAACTGTAGGCAAGACACACTTGTTTTTGTACTTCTCACACAGTTGCGTCCACACACGCTTGACACCATCTGAACCAAATAAGTTGATCTTGGTCTCATCAGACCACAGGGCATGGTTCCAGTAATCCATGTCCTTAGTCTACTTGTCTTCAGCAAACGGTTTGCAGGCTTTCTTATGCATGATCTTTAGAAGAGGCTTCCTTCTGGGACAACAGCCATGCAGACCAATTTGATGCAGTGTGAGGCGTATGGTCTGACCACTGACAGGCTGACCCCCCACCCCTTCAACTTATGCAGCAATGCTGGCAGCACTCATACGTCTATTTCCCAAAGACAACCTCTGGATATGAGGTTAACCACGTGCACTCAACTTCCTTGGTCCAGGCCAAGGAGAGGCCTGTTCTGAGTGGAACCAGTCCTGTTAAACTGCTGTATGGTCTTGGCCATCGTGCTGCAGCTCAGTTTCAGGGTCTTGGCAATCTTCTTATAGCCTAAGCCATCTTTGTGTAGAGCAACAATTCTTTTTTTCAGATCCTCAGAGAGTTCTTTGCCATGAGGTGCCATGTTGAACTTCCAGTGACCAGTATGAGAGAGTGAGAGCGATAACACCAAATTGAACACACCTGCTCCCCATTCACAACTGAGACCTTGTAACACTAATGAGTCACATGACACCGGGGAGGGAAAATGGCTAATTGGGCCCAATTGGACATTTTCACTTAGGGGTGTACTCACTTTTGTTGCCAGTTGTTTAGACATTAATGGCTGTGTGTTGAGGGGACAGCCAATTTACACTGCTATACAAGCTGTAAACGCACTACTTTACATTGTGGCAAAGTGTCATTTCTTCAGTGTTGTCACATGAAAAGATATAATGAAATATTTACAAAAATGTGAGGGGTGTGCTCACTTTTGTGAGATACTGTATATATATATATATATATATATATATATATTTATTTATTAAGGTCTCCAACCTCCTTCAGTCTAATGGGGACCTCCAGGGCTAGAGATAGCTGACATCCTTCTGTATATGGTGGGTTGTGAGGCATAGTGGATGAAAGGTGGAAGTTATTGGGCGCCAGGCACTTCTTGAATGCAAATGAGATATTTATTTCTCTTACAGTCTTTTATGGGGGAAAGAGGGTTAGGGCCAGGACACCCTTAAGTAGTTGCAAGTTCAATTAGCAGACTCCAAGACTTCAATAGGAGGACAGCCGTGCAGGGAAAGGCCTCCAGCAAGAAGCCACATCTGCACGTGCAGGAATGCTGTCTCTTATGGCAACAGTCTATAACAGTTCCTAACACAAAGCGTAACAGTTCTTTCACCTTCACTACAACTTCTCCTTGTAGTTCTTCCGCACACTGAGCTCCCGGTCTCTTAGTAGACCCAATGATTCAGAGAAGGGATTGCAGCTTGGAGGGCAAACATGACCAAAAAGGGAGTGTGCAGGGGAGCTGGGACAAAAGATGAGCAGAGGCATGTGGAGAGAGGCATGTGGAGTTAAGCAGAGATGAGGGGGTTTGGGATACAGGGAATGGTGTGGGGTGCAGAGGTTAGCAGGGGGATTTAGAATCCACAGGTGTACTGAGAGGAGGTGGATAAAGATGCAGAGATTAGCAGAGAGGGAGAGAATGGTCTGTCATAGTAAATACCCCCGTTACATGTTTGGTAAGTGTAAGGCTCCATTAACATCATGCATCACATGTAGGGCAGCCCCTCCCACTCTTACTGAAATGTGGTCCCACCCACAGTTCTCCGTGGCACGCTATGTGTGCCACATTACTACCCTACTGAGACTAACCAAAGGCATCCTTTTCCTCTCTCTCCTCCCTGTTTCTCTTAACCCCACCTTCTCCCTCTCTCTTTCAGCCCTCCTCTCTCTCCCTCCCACCTTCTATCTCTCTCTCCCCCTCTCTCTCACCCCTACCTCTCTCTTTCACCCCTCCTCTCTCACCCCCTCCTCTCTCACCCTGTTCCTCTCTCTCTCACCCCCTCTCTCTCTGTTTCACTTTCTCTCTCTCCCCTCCTCTCTCTCATTCACCCCCTCTATCTCTGAAGATATCTCTGAAGAAGAGGAGGATTAGGCACAACTCCAACGAGGCAGGATGTCCTCCAGGGGTCAGCTTTAGGGGCAACCACCCTATTGCATCACACTGCAGAGCTCCGCAGGTGCATGGCGCTGCTGACTCCCTGCTGACTTTTAAAAGTTCCTTGGTGTGGGCCTTTTTCAACACGTGTGCAGCAGATCACACTGTTGCTGTTTGTAACCTAAAACGTGGCCAGAACAGCAGAGAGGAATGAAGGTATAGCAATAGGTGTCACAAGTAGTACACCACCAGTTGATTTCAACAGGTAAATTTCCTTACCCCAGATGCTGAACCGTAAAAAGAAATTTGCTTCCAGCCATCCACCTGCTCACCGTATAAATGCTAGCTTGGCCAAATTGCTAGCACTGCAACTGCTGCCTTTTCAGCTGGTAGACTCTGCCCCCTTTCGTGAATTTGTGGAATGTGCTGTAACACAGTGGCAGAAATGCAATTTCTTTTCACATGTGGAAGACAATGATTTGGCTTCGTTGGACAGGGTGGTCGGCAGTAAGGTTCATATTTCTGATGTCTCATGGTCCAGCAGACATGGGCAGGGACATTACCGTTCCTTCACAGCGCACTTGGTAACTCTGCTGGCAGCTGGGAAGGATGAAGGACAGGGTTCAGTGTTGGAGCTTGTTCTGCCACCACGCTTTCAAAAAGCTAGTGGTGATTCTGCCACAACATCTGTATGCTCCCCTCCCTCCAATTCTTCTTCCTCTATGGCCTCTTCTGCATAATTGTCCTCTGATCCAGCAGTGCTCCTTAAACGCTCAAGGGGCTACGCAAACAGTCAGGCTAAAAGATATCATGTAGTGCTTGATTTGGTCGGACAGGAGCCACACTGGGGCAGAGATTCTGTCAGCTCTGCAGGGGCAGGCTCAGAGGTGGTTGACGCCACGCCAGCCTAAGCCAGGAACGGCACCAACCTTCTCTCCGCCCTCTGACAGGGACACTTGACCCATGTTCCATGTTTGGCACACATCCTAAATTTGCTGGTGCAGCATTTCTTGACCAGGTACCCAGGCTTACAAGATCTCCTGAGGCAGGCCAGAAAAGTCTGTGGTCATTTCTGCCATTCATACAATACCAGTGCTCGGCTGGCTGACATTCAAAGGGAATGCAACCTGCCCATCAACCGCCTCATTTGTGACCAGGTGGAACTCAACATTGGCAATGCTGCAGCAGCAGCACACACAGCAGAGGGCCATCAATGAGTACCTGTGCGAGTATGGCACAAGACAGGGTCAGGGGAGCTTGGCTTCTTTTTGCCACGCCAGTGGCTACTGATCAAGGATGCATGCACTGTCCAGTCACCATTTGAGGAAGCCACAAGGATGGTGAGAACCGACAATGCATGCATCAGTGACACTGTCCCTCTAGTCTTCCTGTTGGATCACACGCTTCGTGGAATCAAGGACAGGGTACTTGAGGCAGAACAGCAGGACTTCCTTTCCTCTCAAGGCCCCCTTTATCCAGGTAACATTCCTGCGGGCCTGCCAAACACACAGGAAGAAGAGGAGGATAGGAGGATTGTGTCAGCATGAATGTCGAGGATAACACACAGCAGTCTTCAAGGGATTGTTGTCAGTCCCCAGAAACCCAAGGAGTTGTACGTGGCTGGGAGGAGGTATTTACAGATAATGTGATCCTTAGTGTCCCAGAGGACTCAGAATAAATGCCTCTGCAAACTTACACTGCATGGCCTCCCTGATTCTGCAAAGCCTGTAAAAGGACCTTAGGATTCGTGGTATTAGGGAGAGGGATGATTACTGGCTGGCAACCCTTCTTGATCCACGTTACAAGGGTAAGGTTGCAGAACCCATCCTGCCTTTGCAGAGGGAGCAGAGGATGAAACATCTTCAGGAGGCCTTGAAGAAAAGGGTATGTAGCACATTTCCAGACCCTGGAGGTTACCATTTCTTGGTGCTGGACAATGTGTTTCTGAGGCTTTGTTCGGTCAGGAAGAGGAAGAGCGGTGGAGAAGGTGGCCGGCTGACCGATGCCTTTAAACAATTTTTCAGTCCTCAGCACCAAGGTCTGATAGGTTCCAGCAACCAGCGTCTGCATTATATGGTACAAGAATATCTAGGGGCAAGAGCAGACTTGGAGACCTTTTCAACAGAGCATCCACTGAGTTACTGGCCCTTGAGGTTGGACCACTGGCCAGAACTTGCTCAATATGCAGTTGAGCTACTGGCCTGTCCTGCATCCAGCATGCTTTCTGAACACACATTCAGTGCTGCTGGAGGGTTTGTAAGGGGTTAAAGCTTGCGCCTGTACACAGACTCTGTTGATAGGCTCACATTAATAAAAATGAATCAGTCCTGGATCAGCAGCTATCAAGCACCTGATGCTGATGTAACTGATTGAATTTGCTATGGATCTGGGATCCCTTTAAGCCTGCCTATGCTGCCTATCCTATTCCTCCTCAATCATGATGATGCTAGCTTACAACAATATTTTTGATTTAGGGCACCACCACCACCCAAGGCCCAATTTTTCTGCCTCTGTCTAACAGGGGCAGGTAATTAAAATTTTTGAAATGATATTTAACAGCAGGGCCCATTCCTGCGTCCAAGAGTAAATGTTAGGGGTTACTGTGTTCTGGCACCACCGACACCTAGGGCCCAATGTTTCTGCCCCAGTTTAACAGGGGCATGTATTTACAATTTTCAAATAATATTTAACAGCAGGGACCGTTCCTGCACCCAACAAGAGTAACAATAGGGGTTACCATGTTCTGCCACCACCAACACCTAAGGCCAAATTTTTCAGCAGAGTATATAGTGCAGTCTGTATAGTATATATACTGCAGTTCAGAGTATATAGTGCAGTCCGTATAGTATATATACTGCAGTTCAGAGTATATAGTGCACTCAGTGTAGTATATATAATACAGTGCAGGGTATATAGTGCAATGTACAATATATAATATAGTATATTAAAGCGGTTAAGGGGAGCCCTATGACAGAATTAAGAAAAAATGGCATGGGTTCTCCGTCGATACCAGGCCCTTCGGGTCTGGTATGGATTTTGGGGGGACCCCCACACCACCATTTTTTCAAAACATTTTGACGTGGAGTTCCCCTTAATATCCATACCAGACCCAAGGGGCCTGGTATGGAATGGGGGGGGAGACCCACACTGTTTTTCTTAATGATTTTTGTATTATATTGATGGGGATCTGGCAATACATTACAGCCATGAGCAATTTTAAATGACATTTTTTCCTTTAGAAATGTCATTTTGCTGCGGTACTCTACTAAACATGGAAAATGTGCTAGTTTACATGCAGACTATGGGGACCACCCAGGCACGATATTTAAAGGAATATATCATTTTTATTGTTTCACTTTAAGCATTCTTAAAATCACTGCTCGTCAAAAAACGGCCGTTTTAAAAACTTTTTTTTGCAGTGATACATGTCCCCTGAGGCAGGACCTGGGTCCCCAAACTTTTTATGGAAATAACTTGCATGTAAGCCTTTAAAATTAGCACTTTTAATTTTTCATGTTCATGTCCCAAAGACTTAAACGGTGTTCGCATGTTCGCACACATTTTTTGTCTGTTTACAGGTTCTGGTGCGAGCTGAACGGGGGGGTGTTCGGCTCATCCCTAATAAACCTAGGAGTCCCAAAAAAATTGGCATTGGTGGCTAGTTTCTAACTTGTCTGAGCAGTCAGCTAAGTGTTTTAATGATGCTGAGTAAAGTTAATAATGAGATAGACTTTTTGAGGGGGACAATTGCATATGTGTATATGTATCATAAGGGTGTAATAATGTGATAGAGGTTTCCGAGTAATGGTTGAAGTGTAGTCTGGTGAGTGCAAATACTGGAAATTTATTTATTTTTTATTTTATTTTTTTATGTGAGTGATGTAGTTGGGTTTTTGTAGTGGTGTTGTATAATGATTTGATTGAAAAAAATAAAACTTTCAGACAAGTGCTGCTCAGCACAGACACAGGAAGCACTATAGAGTTCACCTGTGTGCCCCCTTCCTAGTCAAGCTGCATACCAAGACACAGCTCCTGACCTCACCGCCCTGTATATACTGCTGCCAGATCCAGTGAACATCCGGGCTGCCTCTCCAGGAGCTACTGCATCTGCCACCTGCCACTCCATCACGTCCCGATGTCTGTCCCGATGTCCAAGACATTGGCGGATTTTCGGAATTTTACCCAAGACATTCCTAGACTGGGACATTGGCCTGATTTCCAGGAATGTCCCGGGCAAATCAGGACTGTTGGCAACTATGACAGTGTAAAGATGAGTGTAAACTTCCAAAATAGATGGATGGATTGATGTTGAGTAGTTTACCAGAGGCACGGGAAAAGGAAATGATGACACAGGAAAGAGCCTGAAACCTCACATAATACATGACATTTAAAAAAAAAATGCATAAAAATGCAATGTTACTTAGTTTTAGTTTATGTATACAAGGGTGAACCAGCCCATAGATCAGTGAAAAAGAGATGAAGATATGTTTACTCAGAAGATCCAGCTGTGCAATGGAAATTTAAAAAAAAAATGACTTTTTGCTTTAACGTGATTGCATGGATGAAGTGAACACACCTATACTTTATTCACTAATGAACATTCCCTTTGAAAAGTGAAAAACCTCTACTTCTTAACTAAATCAACCCAATTATGTACCAGCTCTTAAAAATATGGATCCAAAAAGTGACGACAAGCCACATTTGTTAATGAGATAAATTTGTCCTTTAAATTATTGTTTGGGTGACAATAAAGCCAGACAGAGTGGGTGTTTGCAGCTCTGTTTGCAATATGTAAGATATAGATAGCTCAGGAGGAGAAAAAAAAAACTAGACAACACTTCATTAATTTGTCTAGGGAAGATGAGTTCAAATTTTGTCATAGCATCAGCTCTTGAGACAAAAAGTCTCAGGCATCCATTATATAATTTAATCCTGACATAGCGCATTAAGACCTGAGAAATGAGGACTATTATCCTGTAAAGTCAGCAGAATACAGTGGAACTAAAAACCCTGCTTGTGTTTCACTGGCCATTTTCACAGAGTTTAACTGCTTCATCAAGCCATTCCCAGCCCTAATGTGAGGACTTACAAGAAAAGCTTTGTACAGGTTATTGTCTACCAAAAGTGTGCCGCTGCTGACCCACTTCTGTTCTCTTATCTTATAATATATTGTTGTTATTGACGATACTAATACTACTAATGATAATGAATAATAATATCAATAATTCATTATAATGTGATACAGTAAAGCTAAATGTAAACCTAATTAAAACAATTCTTTACCATGGTAATGCAATTTTTAAATGCAGTTCTATTTTTTTTTTTGTTTTAATTTCCAGCACCTATTGCCCCTGTCATTAAGGTCCTTGTTCAGACACTTTCAGTTACAGATTGACAACATTCTGTCACTGTCTCCCAATTGTGCTCCTACGGTGCCTTGAAAAGGTGTTCATGCCCCTGGAAATTTTCCAAATTTTGTTGTGTTGCAACCAAAAATGTAAATGTATTTTATGTAATAGACCAACACAAAGTGGCACATAATTGTGAAGTGGAAGAAAAATAATAAATGGTTTTTAACATTTTTTACAAATAAATATCTGAAAAGTGTGCCATGCATTTGTATTCAGCCCCCTTTACTCTAAATCCCCTAACTAAAATCTAGTGGAGCCAATTGCCTTCAGAAGTCACCTGTCCACAAGACAACTATTAGTCGTGCACTCCACAAATCTGGCCTTTATGGAAGAGTGACAAGAATAAAGCCATTGTTGAAAGAAAGCCATAAGAAGTCCAGTTTGCAGTTTGTGAGAAGCCATGTGGGGGACACAGCAAACTTGTGGAACAAGGTGCTCTTATCAGCTGAGACCAAAACTGAACTTTTTGGCCTTAAACCAAAACGCTATGTGATGCTTTTCTTCAGCAGGGACAGGGAAGCTGGTCAGAGTTGATGGGAAGATGGATTGAGCCAAATACAGAGCAATCTTAGAGGAAAACCTGTTAGAGTCTGCAAAAGACTTCAGATTGGGGCAGAGGTTCATCTTCCAGCAGGACAACAACCCTAAGCATATAGCCAGAGCTACAATGGAATGGTTTAGATCAAAGCATATTTATGTTTTAGAATGGCCCAGTCAAAGTCCAGACCTAAATCAAATTGAGAATCTGTGGCAAGGCTTGAAAATTGCTGTTTACAGACGCTCTCCATCCAGTCTGACAGAGCTTGAGCTTTTTTGCAAAGAAGAATGGGCAAAAATGTCACTCTCTAGATGTGCATACCCAAAAAAGACTTGCCAATGTAATTGCAGTGAAAGATGGTTCTACAAAGTATTAACTCAGGGGGGCTGAATACAAATGCACACCACACTTTTCATATATTTAAAATACATTTACATTTTTGGTTGTAACATGACAAAATGTGGAAAATGTCAAGGGGTATGAATACTTTTTTAAGGCACTGTATGTTATTATTCTGTTAGATAGGCTTCCATTGGAGACTACACATAAAGCTGGCCATAGATGGTTTCAATCTCAGCCAGTTCAGCAGGGGCCAGCCAAAATTCGATCCATCTATGGACAGGCTGCTTGTACCAAAGTCGATTCATCGATTGACTTGGGTACAAACAGCAAGGCGAATTTCCAGCTTGCAATTATTGCCAAGGGCTATAGCTGCTAGCAGTAATCATTGTGTTCGCCTGGCAGGGATGGCTCCCCACCCCCCCCTGCCAGGAGAACATAATAGCTCCATGGGTGGAGAGACTGACTGTGTTGATGGGTGTATAGAGTACTTTTTTTCCTACAACCTTCAGTTACAGGAAAGAAAAAGGCATCTATGGTCTGCTTAACTGCTTAAAAACAGATTATATAAGCATTGGTTCATTCTTGTCATTATCAGGACCTCCTGTTATGCAGCCATCTCTTGAGTTCATGGAGACAGAAATTGGCTGTAAAGAAGCTAAAGGAGATCGGCATTGAAATGCAACCAAGGGTGAAAAACTGACGTAACTTGTATTTTTTTGTATGTCAGTTATTTGTTACATTTTATATGAGATTTTAGTAATGATATTTACATATATTTTAAATAAAAAATGGTCACAGTGATTACATAATCACAAAAGCGGTGACATCGATCACATGATACCTTTGCTGATCACAGTGAGCAGCCAGTATCGAGCACTGTGATCCCCCGAGCACAGCGGTCACAGGATCATGCCATTGCGTACCTCGGGGGGTGCACATGAGGTGTGCGAGCAATAAAATGTCCCTGGACATCCCTCCTGAAACTGGAAACCCCCCACCTGGTCCTACAATAGGCTGGGCGGGAAGTGGTGGTTAAAGTGGAAGTAAACTCAGTCCACAGAATACACATTCATCATTAAATCAGTACTTGCAAACATTACAAAGCACACTGACATGTCGATTCTTTTATTCCTATTATGTCAGGTTTTATGTAAAGTTTCCTTACTTTCTCGATCTGTCCCCTGGTAGCAGCCTGCGCCATGTCAGCTTCTGGTATTCTGTTACAGCGTGGCGTATATTTCCGCCCTTCCTGCTGTTATCCTGCGCATGCTCAGTAATTTTTATCTTGCTGACAAGTCCCGATGTTTACACTGCCTGCATTTTGGGAAGTGCCAATTTCCCTATGTCCATGTATTCATTCACCTAACTTGTTCCCATTTGCCAAAAGGACAGGCAACCTCTTGATCTGGGTCATGCAGAGCCCAATTTATGCCTTGTCATTTCTCTGTGTTACATCACAAATGTGGGAGTGCTAATGCAATAAAAACACATCTCTTCCCTTCATTCTAATTACAAGTTCTCTCTTGAAAAACACTAGACTGTGAATCCTTGGCTATTGTAGTTTCTTCACAGTAAGTGTCAGTTTAGTTGAGCTTTGACAAAAAACCTGGAAGCTGTTTCCATGAAGAGTTGCACCAGATTTTGCACACTCCAGTTTTAGTAAATCAACCCAATTGCACTAAAGATGCACATGTATTTGTTGTTAGAATGAAGGGATGAGCGTCGACCTTAGAATGGGGACAATAAAGTCTGCCCTGCCATTTCAGTTAATATCCATCTTTATTTAGGTCCTCCTTATTTCGTTACCCATAAATGCGAAGATCTCCCCAAGCATAACAGGGTGACGATATCTACTGTCACAGCTGACCCATCCATGCTGCCAGTACAAGACCTCTAGCAACCAAGGCCAAGTGGTAAAGTTCATCCCAAGGTGAGGCTATATCAGGGAGGAGGATAGTGATCAGATTTTTTTCTGTACTGGAACTAGCGAAACACATAATGCTTATATCTGCCTGTTTTTGTACAGTTTTTGATGTCGCTGAAGCTGTGTTTTGTAAATGGGCAAGTGTCCACAGTGGTGGAGACATATCACCAGTGTAGGTGCCAACCCTAGCAGCAGTACTGCAGATCTCTCTACCTAAAACCATACTAGGCTTAACTCTACAAGATCTGCTCTGAAGAGCTAAAATATGTATTAAATCCAAAAAACTAAAATGTAATATATTGCAGCTAAGATGCGGCAGCTGCATTATGCCCCATACACACGGTCGGATTTTCCGATAGAAAATGTGTGATAGGACCTTGTTGTCGGAAATTCCGACCGTGTGTAGGCTCCATCACACATTTTCCATCGGATTTTCCGACACACAAAGTTTGAGAGCAGGCTATAAAATTTTCCGACAACAAAATCCGTTGTCGGAATTTCCGATCGTGTGTACACAAATCCGACGCACAAAGTGCCACGCATGCTCAGAATAAATAAAGAGATGAAAGCTATTGGCTACTGCCACGTTTATAGTCCCGACGTACGCGTTTTACGTCACTGCGTTCAGAATGATCAGATTTTCCGACAACTTTGTGTGACCGTGTGTATGCAAGACAAGTTTGAGCCAACGTCCATGGATTTTGTTGTCGGAATGTCCGGTCAATGTCCGACCATGTGTACGGGACATAAGTCTTCTGTTTTAGGCATTTTTCCTTTATTTCACCTGATGATTTCACCAGTAACACACTTCCTTTTTTAGGGTGTCTGTATTCTGGCTGAAGTAGTAAGGCAGACACCTTTGGACGCCAGCATAGTCAGTCTGGGGAGAGGGTAGTGTTTTACTAGCAGATTTAGATGGACTTGACTAACAAATTGAATATTAACTCCAGCTAATACTTTATAAGCAGTTACAGCAAACTGTTTTTTTTTCTTTTTAGGACAATGTTTTTACATATACTGTACGAATAAAAGCTGATCATTGTGAGAACCTCTGTTAGTGGTAAATAGATTTTCTTAACTCTGATTGGCTGATTCTGGTACCATGCACAAGTTCCTGTGGTTGGCCGATTCTGCACCAAGCACAGCCCTGCTAGAACACAATTCCTCCTGCTGAGGCCAACCCCTTCTTTTTCCTGTGCCCTGCTTCTCGCCGTAGGCCTCCTCATGACTTTCCCAGCCATAGACCTTTATATCCAAAAGGAGGACTTCCACACGATACTTAGCTTCACTGCACTTTACTTGTGTTGTTTAGGAAAGAGCAAGACAGTCACATCACAGGGACATACATTCCGCCGGAGTCACTTGCCATCCTCACCCCCCCCCCCCCTTTCCTGGCCAGCAAACCTACATGCTTGGGATAAGGGTCTGGTATGGATTGTTAAGGGGACCCCACACTTTCTTTTGTTTACGTTAGGTCACCCTTAAAAGGATTGAAGGATTTCATGGGGGACCTCATGCCTTCATTTATTTATTTTTTGTGTGCTGCCTCATAATCCATACCAGACTCAAAAACCCTGGCTTGAAAAGGGGTGGAATTCATGCCATTTTTTAATTATTATTAACTATCCCCACCCTTCCTAGATTCCTGGCCATGCAAGTGAATGGGGCTAGTGCGTCACTAGTTGTTAATAACTTGGTGGTGCCTGCAAGGATTGGTGTCCTTGTCAACTGTTGACAGTGGGAAGTAATACCCCTATTATACATGATGTTCAGCCTCCGTCAAACAGGTAAATGTTTGGACGTTTGTTTAAATGCCCAAACAGCCAAAGTACGGTCATCCCTATTTAGGATCCAAAGTGGTTAAGGGTGGTTTTTAGTTAATCAACTACTTTTTTTGGAAAATTCTTTTTATTAAGTTTTATAAAAGACATACAGCGAAAAAAAGTGACATTGACACAATGCCAAGTCACTCATGGCCCAACACGTTACATATAACAGTCAAACTAACTAACATAAACTCTGACTAAAATTCAGAGAACAATCCCAGTGCCCCCCTCCCCCCCCCAACATTCCAAAGCTCAGTCCTCTCATGCTCTGATATGTCATAATCATCTGGAGAAAAGTGCACCTAATGCTTGATATTAAACCTTTGAGGATTTGAATGTTGGTATCTCATTCACCTCCCGCAGTAAACTCTATCATCTATTGCAGCTGAAAAACCACAGATGCATTTTCAGTCCCGGTATATGCGGGACATTAGGTATCTCCCACCTCTAACCAGTGTATTAAAGGGATGAACACTCAAAAACTATCAAATTCTTCAATCCTCTTCCCCCCCATCGTTAAATCAGAGTTATACCATGCCTGCCATACCTCATTGAATTTCTTCCCACATCCTCTTGATAAGTAAGTCGCCTTATAATACGGCATCATTAAATTCACAAGCCCTTTCCAAGAAGGTAAGCTAGGGGCCTCTGATTTCCTCCAGTGTAACAAAATGGCCTTCCTACCATAGAATAACAGGATATTAATCAGAGTTCTATGTGCTTGTGATGGAACCACCTCCTCCACCAGACCCAGAAGACACACCCTGATTGTAAATTGAATTGGCATCACTAGGACCTACGCAATGCAGGAGGTAATCTCAATCCAGAACTTTTGGATCTGCGGCCACCTCCAGAAGACGTGGTCATCAGCCGCTGGTGAGAATGAACACCTCCAACAGTCCGCCAGGACAGATGGATAAGTTACAGCCAGCCTAGCTGGTGTATAATAAATTTTATGCAAAAATTTATAGTGAATCAGTATGTCTCTTGCAGAGACCAGATGCTGAAAGGTTTGATCCCACATGTCAACCCACTCTTCCCCTTGGATTTCAGATACTTCTGCCTCCCAACGTTCCCTACATTTAGTCACTGCCAACAATTGCTTTTTAAATAACTCTTTGTATGTTGCAGAAAGTGTTTTAGGAAGTTCATCAGACATAAGCACGTTTTCTAAATCCGAAGGAAAGGACTCAATGCTCCTGTCCCTAAACTGGGCCTGAAAACATGACGTAGCTGTAGGAACCTGAAATAATACGAATTGGGAAGGTTATGTCTGTGCTTGAGCTGATCAAAGGTTAATAATTCCCCATCACTTGTGTGATAACCTAAGTAGTTTGATTCCTTTTAATCACCCACACCATGGGGTCTGCAAATGTATAAAAGTGAGGCAGTCTGGGATTAATCTACAAGAGAGTTAATAGAGAGAAGCCCAGATGATTGGGATAAGCTATCCTGACCACTTCCTCCCAAACTTTGATGGTGGCTTTTTATAGACAACTGTCAGAGAGCTCACCTTGCTGGTCATGGGATTGACCACCAGAGGGCGTGCCTGTGAGCAAGCCGGCCTATTTAAGTTTGTCAGGCACTCTGTTCA
Organism: Lithobates clamitans; assembly: GCA_037952925.1. Classification (NCBI taxonomy): domain Eukaryota; kingdom Metazoa; phylum Chordata; class Amphibia; order Anura; family Ranidae; genus Lithobates; species Lithobates clamitans. Next base: position 4,444,296 of record JBBGZY010000381.1, on the reverse strand, counting down.
GTGCTGCCTGATCATCAGCTTCCTGTGCCATAGTTCCTGTTTCCTGCCTTGTCTACCTGTTTACCTGATCTCCTGACGACCCGGATTGCCCTTGGATTCCCCTTTTTTGCTGCCTGTACCTGACCTTGGCCTGTTTGACTCCGCTTCTGCCTGCTCCTATTGTACCTTGCTGCCAGTCTGTTGCCGAACCCAGCCTGTCTCCTGACCATCCTGCTCAGTCTCATCGCCTGTGTTCCAGCCTGCACCTGCTGTTCATAGACTGCTATTCCACCAGCATCCGGACTCTAGTTCACAGGCTCTCATACCACTCCGCACTCCTGTGCTTCCTGTTACCTTACCAGGGGCCACGAGTCGGACGCGTAAGGGAGCCTACTCTCTGCCCAAGTGGACTCACCGGTCTGGTAAGTAGGAATCTGATAGTATCAGGCAGCCATGACCGAGTCCGGGCAGGGGGCCTCCCCTATGGATGAACTTTGCAGACACTTGGCAGGATTAACCCAAGCAGTCAAAAGTTTACAGGATGGCTATACCCGACTAGAGGAACGTGTTCAGGCCCTGTCTGCACCTACCAATCCTCAGGGGACTTCGTGTGCAACCGGGGCACCCTCCGTAGTCATGCTCCCTCCAGAGCCCAAAGTACCTATACCGGAGAGATTTTTTGGAGACCGTAGTAAATACCGTGCATTCCGGAATGCATGTAGTCTCTATTTTGCTCTGCAGCCTCGGACCTTCTCCCTAGAAGCCACCAAAGTGGGCTTTGTTATTTCCCTGTTGTCCGGTGAGCCTCAAACCTGGGCCCATCACCTTCTGGAACAAAAGTCGGATGCCCTGGAAAGTCTGGACGCCTTCTTCTTGGCGATGTCTCAACTTTATGAGGATCCTCAACTAACCGCTTCTGCTGAAGCTTCCCTGCACTCCCTTCGGCAAGGCCGCAGGGCAGAGGAGGACTATGCTGTTGAATTTAGGCGCTGGAGTTCTGATACGGCATGGAATGACGTGGCTCTGCGTCATCAGTTTAGAATGGGTTTGTCCGATCCACTCAAGGACGAGTTAGCACGGGTTGGGATACCTCAGACCCTGGAAGAATTAATTAACCTCTCAATCCAAATTGACCGTCGTCTGAGAGACCAACGCACCGAAAGATCTACCAGTGCCTATCGACCACTTGGATGCTTCCACAGGTTCCCAGTCCTCCTAGTAGGCCTTTGGCTCCTCCAACCTCTCCAGTTTTCGACACGTCAGAGCCTATGCAGCTTGGTCTGCTCCGTCCTTCCTTGACTCCTGAAGAGAAGTTATGAAGACGTAACCTTAACCTATGCCTCTACTGGTGGGAACCTGGGCACTACGCCAGCGTCTGCCCCAACAAGACGCGTAAGTGTCGTTCTTCTGCTCGTATATGTGCTACTATCATGCCAAAACCTAGTACTCACCTTACCATCTCTGTCACTTTGCAGCTTCCCGGAAAGGCTATCCAAGTTCCAGTCATCGTTGATTCCGGAGCATGCAGCTGCTTCATGGACCAGGCCTTTGCAGCTCAGCATGATATCCCACTCCGACTCAAGACCCAGAGCCTGGCTGTCCACCTTGCAGACGGTTCCGCCCTCCGTTCCGGTCCTGTCATTCAAGAGACTATCCCTATAATAGCTACTATAAACTCTCAACACCAGGAATTCCTCCGTTTAGATGTCATTTCCTCTCCCCTGTTCCCTGTCATCCTGGGCATGCCGTGGTTGCTGGGCCATAACCCCCATATCAACTGGGTTTCTGGGAAAGTGGAGTTTCTCTCTGATTATTGCCAACAACATTGCCTGCCAAGAATGGCCCATGAGATACCTCAACTCCTCGGCCTACACACTGAAACCAACTCACACCAAGCCATCCCAGAACCCTACCGAGATTTCTCTGATGTATTCAGCAAGAAAGGTGCTGAGACTCTACCGCCACACAGGCCCTATGATTGCCCTATAGAGCTGCTACCTGGAACCGAAGTACCCTTCGGTAGGATCTTTCCATTGACTGAGCAGGAATTGGATACACTAAAACAATACCTTGATGAGAATTTATAGAAAAAGTTCATCCGCCCGTCCACATCTCCGGCTGGCGTAGGCATATTCTTTGTGGAAAAAAAAGATCATTCCCTTGGGCCATGTATCGACTACCGGGAATTAAATTGGATAACGATCAAGAATCGCTACCCCTTACCCCTGGTGCCTGAATTATTCCAGAGGCTAGGAACGGCAACTGTCTTCACAAAACTGGATCTTCGCGGAGCCTATAATTTAATCCGTATCCAGGAGGGGGACGAGTGGAAAACTGCTTTTCGCGCTCATTTTGGGCATTTCGAGTATTGCGTTATGCCCTTTGGTCTATGCAATGCCCCAGCCACATTCCAACATTTTGTGAACGACATCTTCCGGGAATTTTTGGATCTCTACGTCATCATCTACCTCGATGACATTCTCATTTTCTCATCATCACTGACTGATCATCGCAGGCACGTCCGGAATGTCCTCGCCCGGCTCAGGCAACACGGGCTGTATGCTAAACTCGATAAATGTGAATTTGAACGCCAATGCATCCAATTCCTGGGGCTCATCATTTCAGTGGAAGGTATTAAAATGGACCCTCAAAAGGTGTCCGCCATCCTGGACTGGCCCACACCTACGGACAAGAAGGGGGTCCAACGCTTCGTTGGATTTTCCAATTGCTATAGGAAATTCATCAGAGACTTTTCCAAGATCATCGCCCCCATTACTGAATTAACAAGACAGGGAACCCGATTCTGCTGGACCCCCAGGGCTCAATTGGCCTTTGAAAAATTAAAAGGATTATTCACGTCGGCCACCATCCTCAAACACCCTAACTCTGCCTTGCCATTCGTGTTGGAGGTTGACGCCTCAGAGGTCGCAGTAGGAGCTGTACTCTCCCAACGTCAGGGCCCCAAGGCCCTTCTGTTTCCAATAGCTTTTTTTTCTCGCAAATTATCGGTGTCTGAAAGAAACTATGATGTAGGAGACCGGGAGCTTCTGGCCATCAAGACGGGTCTGGAGGAGTGGCGCTATCTTTAGGAGAGAGCTGTACAGAATGCTCCCTCCCGGCAGTGACCGAGACATTGGAATTCTTCTCTACCAACAACAAACTTCTGCAGGAAACAATGGCCCAATCCCAGGCTTCTTATAAAAAAAGTTCAAAAAGAAGAGGCGCGGGGAGCTTATCCTGGAACCTGGCAATCAAGTATGGCTATCCACAACTAACTTAAAAATGGCTTGCCCTTCTAGGAAACTAGGGCCTAAATTCATGGGACCCTTCTCGGTGAGAAGAAAAATAAACAACGTAGCGTACGAGCTCAGTCTGCCGGACTCCTTCAAAATACACCCGGTTTTCCATGTGTCCTTACTGAAACCGGTCGCTCCTGATCCTTTCCCCAACCGTAGTACCAGTCCTCCTGAGCCTGTTATGATCAATAACGAGGAGGAGTTTGAAATCAAGGCTATCCTGGACTGTAGGAAAAGGCGCAATCAAATACAGTATCTTATTAAATGGAAGGGGTATGGTCCGGAGGACAATTCCTGGGAACCAGAAAACAATTTACATGCCCCGGAACTTTTACAGACTTTCAGAAATGTTCATGCCTCCAAGTTGGCCCGGCTGGGCATCCGGAGGCTGCCCTTAGGGAGGGGGCACTGTCAGAGAGCTCACCTTGCTGGTCATGGGATTGGCCACCAGAGGGCGTGCCTGTGAGCAAGCCGGCCTATTTAAGTTTGTCAGGCACTCTGTTCAGTGCTGCCTGATCATCAGCTTCCTGTGCCATAGTTCCTGTTTCCTGTCTTGTCTACCTGTTTACCTGATCTCCTGACGACCCGGATTGCCCTTGGATTCCCCTTTTTGCTGCCTGTACCTGACCTTGGCCTGTTTGACTCCGCTTCTGCCTGCTCCTATTGTACCTTGCTGCCAGTCTGTTGCCGAACCCAGCCTGTCTCCTGACCATCCTGCTCAGTCTCATCGCCTGTGTTCCAGCCTGCACCTGCTGTTCATAGACTGCTATTCCACCAGCATCCGGACTCTAGTTCACAGGCTCTCATACCACTCCGCACTCCTGTGCTTCCTGTTACCTTACCAGGGGCCACGAGTCGGAGGCATAAGGGAGCCTACTCTCTGCCCAAGCGGACTCACCGGTCTGGTAAGTAGGAGTCTGATAACAACGTAAGGGGAAGATCCGTCTTAGTACCTCTATGAATGGCCATATGACCCCAAGTGAGCCACCTCTAATACCGTACCGAGTCCCCATCATCTGAAATTAACCAGCGGTGAGCAAACACATCTGACTTGCTAAATAGTATTCCTGCCAATCTGGCAAAGCTAATCCTCCCTGACCCCATGGCTCCTTCAGTACCTTCAGCCCCATCATGGGTGGTTTAGGGGACCATAGAAATTAACTTGTGATGCCATCCAATTTTTTGAAAAAGGATTTAGGATTTAGGAGGGGGCATGTCTCAAAAAATATAGTATAACCGGGAGAATTTTCACCTTAAGTAGGTTTATTTTCCCTTTCAGAGACGAAGGAAGCCTCTGCCATGCCTGGACCTTCTGTTTAAAGAAGGTCACTAGAGGTGTCAGGTTAAGGGGTATATAATCAGCGATTTTCGCTGTGACTTAACTGCTAAATATGTAATGGTAGAGACTCACTGCAATGGTAAGTCAGGGTCCGCTAATTATCCAACTACTTTAAGAGAAATGTAAAACATAATATGGAAGAGTAATGTTCTTCAAGCACATAAGCAACTTGTAACTGCAGTCGATGGATAAAGGCCTGGACTTCTACCTGTGCCCTTGCTGATGTACTTGAAAGAACATGGACATTTAAATTCAAAACTGTTGTTTTAATAGACATCTTGACAGCAATCTAACAGCAGAGCTGCGAAATCAAAATCTACCATACAGTATGTCTAGTGTATAAACAAACACCAAGAGATTTCCTTTTCTATACTTAAGGGACTCTGGGAGTTCTCTTGAAAAATCAAAGCAAAGTGAATAGTGCATATGCTACATGCTCCAGCAATCACAGAAATGCCGCCACTGTGCCCTATACAGAATCTTACTAGTTTTGGGGCCTCTGGCAGCTGGTAGTTTGAAAGTACAGTACTGATAGGAGGAAAAGCATAAATAAATGATGGCCTCAAAACTGGAATAGTTACTTAAACAAAAATATTAGGCTTCAGAATATCATAAAATATTTGTTCCTTGAATTTTGTCCCAAACCTTCAGGAACCTGGAACCTTCAGGATCCTGAAAGAAAGTCAATTTTCCTGCATAGAGTTGTGCTTTCAGCCTTCGGAATGAAGGTGTTTCTTTAAGTGTTCCTAGAAGCTTTATTCTCTACTTTTCTTCCTGGCTAATGGAGTCGGTTTGAAGTATTATCCTAAGAAACAATAAAAGATAAAATTACATCTAAAGCCCAAAGCCTTTTAACTGTGGATAGAGTAGAAAAGGGCTTAGAACGCCTTCCAGGTATTTATTGCTACCTCTCCATTTGCCTTGGTAAATATTGTCATTGGGACAGAACGTGACAGGAAATCAAAGATGGTGCTTTTGTCAGTAATATGGGAGCATACTCAATTCAGCTGCTTCCTTTAAAAACTTGGCGACCGGCTCACACCGATATACGTCGGCAAAGTGGCACGAGTGCGCAAAACAACGTACCCGTACATTGCTGCGTCATCCGCGGCTAGCAGGCGCCCGCCATGCACCGTGGGGGCGTGCCCGTGGTCCCGCAGACTCGATGTCTGCCAGTGGCCCGCGATCATGGCATGGAGAAGCAGAATGGGGAGATGTAAACAAAGCATTTCCCTGTTCTGCCTAGCAACAGGACAGGGATCTACTGCTCCCAGTGATCGGGAGCAGTGATCTCTGTCATGTTCTAGTGAGCCCACCCCCCCGTACAGTTAGAACATGCTGAGGGAACACAGTTAACCCCTTGATCGCCCCCTAATGTTTAACCTCTTCCCTGCCAGTGACATTTACGCAGTAATCAGTGCATTTTTATAGCAGCACTGATCACTGTAAAAAATGTCAATGGTCCCAAAATAGTGTCAAAAGTGTCCAATCTGTCTGCCGCAATGTCACAGTCATGATAAAAATCACATAACTAATAAAAAAAATGCCATAAATCTATCCCCTATTTTGTAGACGCAATAACTTTAGCGCAAACCAATCAATATACGCTTATTGCGATTTTTCTTTACCAAATATATGTAGAAGAATACATATTGGCCTAAACATTGGAAGACTTTTTTTATATATTTTTTGGGGATATTTATTATAGCAAAAAGTAAAAAATATTGCTTTTTTTTTCAAAATTGTCACCCTTTTTTGGTTTATAGTGCAAAAAAGAAAAACCGCAGAGGTGATCAAATACTACCAAAAGAAGGTTCTATTTGTGGGAAAAAAAGGATGGAAATTTTATTTGGGTACAAAGTCACGTGACCGCGCAATTGTCAGCTAAAGCAACACAGTACCATATCGCAAAAAAGGGCTTGGTCAGGAAGGGGGTAAATCATTCTGGGGCTAAAGTGGTTAAACAAAACATCAGGTCTGGGCAGGAAAATTCAGCACGGTACTTTAATCTTAATTTAACCACTTTAAAAAAGATGCTGAAGACTGACTTTTCTCTACCCTTAATTGAATCGCACAATGCAAATTTTACCCCAGCACTAACCTTTACTCCTAACCTAGCATTTCAAATTAACCCCTAAAACCCAATCTCTAAGCATAACACGTTATTAATTGCTTAGCCTATTAACACACACTTTAGCTTTTACCCTTATCCTTAATTCTTAATCAAAGCCTTAAACTAACCCCTAGGCTAACCTGTAACAACAAATTAAAAGCGGAAGAACCTTGCTCGTCTCATACCCAGAACTATTGGCACCAAGAGATGGCTTTCCTGCAGCACGATCTGCCAGCACAGAGAATCACTTATTTGTCCTTTGTAATCTTTAAGCACTGTCCTAATACAAGGTGCAGAATTTATGTTTTCTGTTTATTGACATCACAGACAGCTTTGGACCTTGCTTCTGGTTCCTTACACCTATTGTTTCCCCCAACGTAAGAGTTGCTGCAAGTGTTGTCAAGCTGTACTTCTTCTGTTCTCTTCCCCTACATGCATTAATTGGGAGCATGGGTATGCTCACGAGTCATAGTCATTTATAAATATTATGGCTTGGTTATATTGTAATGGCCATGCATCTGTTCACAATTTAATATATATCGCTAGCTAAGCTTTTGAGGGCCTAAGAAACTTTATTCTACCGAGTGTGATGGATATTACCCATTAGGACATGTATTATTATTAATATTATTATTACAATACATGGTTTGTATAGCACCAACAGTTTACAATATAAAAGGTAGACAATACAGATATGCCCCGTACACACGGTCGGATTTTCCGATGGAAAATGTCCGATCAAAGCGTGTTGTCGGAAATTCCGACCGTGTGTGGGCTCCATCGGACATTTTCCATTGGATTTTCCGACACACAAAGTTGGAGAGCAGGAGATAAAATTTTCCGACAACAAAATCCGATCGCGTCAATTCCGACCGTGTGTGGCCTGTTCCGACGCACAAAGTGCCACGCATGCTCAGAAGAAATTCCAAGACGGAACAGCTCGTTCTGGTAAACTTAGCGTTCGCAATGGATACAGCACTTTCGTCACGCTGCAATGTTAAAAATGGTTTAATACAGCGCACTCTCTTCTTCTTTATAATGTGACAAGAATTAAGTAGTTTTGCTGCTCATATTCACACACACTTCTCACAAACTTATTTTGTTACTATTTATCGTGATTCCCTCAATATATTTTTTTTTTTGTTTACAAAAGTTTATTTGAAAGACATATAATAAAACGGTTGCAGAGTACAACAATATGGTTTAACATGAGTAGTACATGAAAGTAGAATATACAAAGTTGGGTAATTAGTGAATAAAATATAATGAAGACATTGTATAAAGATGTAAGGGATATATAAAATAAAGCTGATATAGAAGGATGGCTAATAATATTTAATCGTTAGAGTGTAGGTGATACGTTATCATGAAAACCAACAATATATAGGAATGAGTTCTAGAGTGGAGTGAAGAATTATAAGCGTTGAGGGTTTGATAAGGGCCAGAACTTCCATTTTTCGTTATAAATATGCATAGTGTCAAATAGGGTATGATGGATTCTTTCGGAAAGTCTAAGTGATTCCATTCTAGATTCCACCTGGGGCCATGGTAGGTTTTGTGATTTCCAATTGAGAGCTATCATCCAGTGTATTGAACTGATTAGAGAGTGGATTAATCCACTGCAGGGAGTTGGAACATCTGGAACTGTAGCGTATAATAAGCATATTTGGGGGGATAGGGAAATTTTTTTCTTAAGAGGATTTTCTAGTATATTGATTAACTTATCCCATATTGGTTTCAAGAAATCACAGCTCCAAAAGATGTGCATATAACTGCCCTCCAAAGGACAACCTCTGAAACAGTTCGGGGAGGTTGAGGGGTAGAAGGAATGTATCTTAGATGGAGTCATGTACCACCTGATGTGAAGTTTTAATGGAGATTCTCTAAATGCAGCAGCGCAATTACTTTTGCGAAGGTTTTTGATCATCTTGGTCCACGAGTCCGTTGAGAATGAGCTACCGATCTCTGCTTCCCATCTAATCATGGGGCCTGTTTTTTCGGGTTGGAGAAAGTTATTGAGATTACTATATAGGAAGGATATTAGTCTCTTGTCTCTAGGTGAAGAGATACAGATGTGTTCGAATAAAGTACTAGGGGGATTGACAGATAGTGAGTAGTATGTAGAGTAGAACTCGCGGACCAAGGTGTAATGGTAGTACTCCGAAGGGGGGAAATTGCATCTGGATTGTAATGAGGCAAAAGATGGAAATTTAGAGCTGAGTGTGATAGACTTTAATGTGGTAAGATTGTTTTTGATCCAGTTGTGAAAGGGTGTGTGGTCAAGGAATGCGAGCGGAAATCTGGGGTCCCCCAAGAATGAGGCCAATGGAGGAGTTGCAGAGAGGAGTTTAAAGTTATCTTTGATTTTATTCCAAAGAAGTATAAGATGGGCAATTAAAGTGTTTTTTTTACTAAGAATATGGTGTAGTTTTGTGTTGGACCACAAAATTCCTCTGATGTTCAATGGATGAATAGAGGTGGATTCAAAGGTCAACCAGGGGATATTTGCATTAGGGGAAGACCACTGAGCCATTTGTACTAGTTTGGTTGCTAAGAAATAAAGCCAAAGGTTGGGAAGTCCCAGCCCACCTCTATCTTGTGGTCTATGCATGAGATTGTAACTACACCTGGGTTTTTTGTTGTTCCAGATAAATTTATTAATTTCACGTTGTATAGATTCCAGTTTGGTTTTGGGTACATTAATGGGAAGTGCTCTAAAATAGTATAATAATTTTGGAAGGATTGTCATTTTAAAAGCACAAATCCTTCCGAGAAAGGAAATATGGTAAGAGGACCAGATTTTTAACAGTGAGTTGATTCGTGAGAAGAGGGGAAGGTAGTTACTTTTATATAATAGATTATGGGATATTGTAATATTAACTCCTAAGTATTTAAAGGAGTGTGAAGACCAAAGGAAGTTGAAGTTTTTTTTCAGAAGTGAGGTTAGATCTGGGGGGCTGTTTATAGGTAAAATGGAGCATTTGTTGGTGTTAATAAAAAGACCAGAGAGTTTATGGAATGAATGGAGATCAGAGAGAAGGTTGGGTATTGAGATTAGTGGGTCTGTTAAAAATAAAAGTGCGTCATCTGCATAGAGACTGAGTTTAAAGTCATATGGAACTTTTTGATAGCCTTTGATGTTAGGGTTATTTCTGATGGCAACTGCGAGGGGCTCTATGGCCAAGGCGAAAAGGAGAGGAGAGAGAGGGCAGCCCTGTCTGGTTCCTCTGCTTAGGGGAAAGAAATCAGAGTTGATCCCTGGAATTTTAATTCTGGTTTGGGGTAAATTATAGAGAGCATTAAATCCATGTATAAATTTTTCTGATATGCCGAATTTAGGTAGGAGGTGATTAAGATATGACCAATTAACGCTATCGAAGGCCTTGTGAATGTCAAGGCTAAGCAGATATAGGGGGCGAGAATGGAGGTTGGCATCTTGAACAATGTTTGTGACAAGTCTAATGTTATCGACTATTTGTCTGCCTGGGATAAATCCCGTTTGATCCGTATGGATCAGAGATGTGATAACTGTAGCAAGCCTGTTTGCCAGTAATCTGCCAAATAGTTTAAGGTCATTGTTGAGGACTGAAATAGGGCGAAAATTTTGGGGAAGGGAATGGTCTTTTTCAGGTTTAGGGATTAATGATAAGTTGGCCAGTAACATATCTTCTGGGAAGTGACCACCTGATAGGATATAATTGAACATTTTTGTAAGGCTGGGAGTCAGTAAAGAGGCAAATTTTTTATAGTATGATGTGGTGAAGCCGTCTGGGCCTGGTGCTGTCGATGTTTTGAGGTTCTTTATTATATTGAGAATTTCGCTGTCCGTACAAGGATCATTCAATGAAGAAGCTTGGAGTTGGGTAAGTTTAGGGAGTTGAAGGGAGTTTAACCAGTCTAATGTGGTGAGAGATGGGTGTGTTTGGGGGCCAGAAAGGAGGTTTTTATAGAATGAGGTGAAAATGTTTAGGACATCTTGGGGGTGCGTTACGATATTGCCTTTTTGGTTTCGCAGTTTATATACGTGTGGGGGTTTAGTGTCTTGATTTAGTTTCCTGGCAAACATTGATGAGGAAGAGTTGCCATGTAGTAGGAATTTGGCTTTGGAAAATCTGAGGGATTTCTCTGTGTCTTCAGAAAGTAAATTGTTTAGGGATTTACGTTTTATCTGAATAAGATTTACTATATCTGGAGTAGTATTGTGGTTTATTTTAATATATAAATCATGTAGTTCTTTTGTAAGACATTTAATTTCTGTCAGTTTAGATTTATTTCTGGCTGCGGCAATATTAATCAAATGACCCCGCAAGACCGCTTTGTGGGCTGCCCAGACTGAGGTAGGGAGGACATCTTCTGAAGTGTTTATGTGGAAATATTCTTCAATGTGGGTATTTATTTGTTGGACGGTAGAAGGGTTAGATAAGAGAGAATCATTAAGGCGCCAATTAAAAGGGGTAGGAGTCATGCCAATATGGGAGGTATCAAATTCTACTATATTGTGATCTGACCATGGGCATGGGTGTATATCAGTATTTGAAGAGTTTGCCAAGAGGATTGGTGTGCAGAAAATATAGTCTAATCTGGCAAAACAATTGTGGGGGTGAGAATAGTGAGTATATGCTCTGATACCAATATTATGGGCCCTCCAGGAATCAATGAGCTGCAGTTTGCTAAGAGAGCGGTTTAAAGTTTTACTAAAAGCTTTGGAGGAGGGGGCCATTTTACTCCTATCAAGAGCAGGGTGTGCAGAGAGGTTGAAGTCGCCTCCAATTATCAAATGAGGTGAAATATATTGCTCTAATACGTTGAAGAATTTGGTGAAGAATGTTGTCTGGGCCTCGTTTGGGGCGTATATAGAGGCTATAGTGATATTTTTCCTATTTATACAGCCTTTCAGTATAATAAATCTACTGTCCACATCTCTGTAGATAGAATGGGGTTCAAAAATTATGGAATTTTTAATAAAAATAGCGACACCACGGGATTTGTTGGAGAATGTAGTATAATGGGATTGGTTGAATGATTTATCAAAATATTGTGGGTGATTGGAAGTAGAAAAGTGGGTTTCTTGCATTAGTATTATATCTGCACCCAATCTTTTGTATTGTTTGAATGCTTTTTTACGTTTATTGGGGGAATTAAAGCCTTGGACATTATGGGAGAATACTTTAAGACCCATAGTAGTTGAGGAAAATAATTCTAATTATATAAATAAGGAACGGTGTATACCAAAATAGGGGAAGGAATACTAGTTGGATGATAATGAAGTAGTAGGTTGTATGTGATTTCATAAATCGAAATGAGATCAATAGCTTTGTGTTAAGGTTTGAATTCAGTGTGTTATTACAATGAGTAATGATAGTTATACAGTTGAAATTACCCAAAATTAAATGAACTGTAATAAAAAGTCTTCCATAAAATATAATATTTGCATAAATTGCCATAAGGGCAAAAAAAACAACTATTAAAATAACAAGAAAAAGGGGACTGAAGGACATATGGTCGTTCAGCCTTTTAAATTTTTTCAAAGGACGAGAACGTCCAGATTCCACCAGCGGGGGTCGCAGCAACCCACTAGGGGAAGAAAGGGCCGCAGGCCCCTCTGGTAGAATGGGGGACAAACTAGCGACGGCGGATAGGCCAGGCATTAGTAAAGTAAAGTCTAGGTATGAAACCAAGAAAAAGATTGGTGCATGGTAAACATATAATATAAATAGCATTAGTGTATCACAAAAATGGTATAAGTCCTCAAGAAATAAACGTGGAGAACATTTTTATAATATTTTATGTCTCTCTACCATTACCCTGCTATATCTGGGTTAGAGTGACACAGCAATAATATCTAAACTTAGGTAGAGATAATGCATATTAGATTAGGATACCTGAATAAGTGAGAGGAGAAAAAGAAAAAAAAAACGGAAAAAACCAGAACACTATATATAAAAAATAATGGGAACATGGGAACATGGGGGTTACACTTCTTGACCCCACCACCCCCGTTGCGACCCCTTACAAACTTTTTCCTCCCAGAAACAAAAGGTCCATGAAAAATTAGGACAAAAAAACAAAAATAGTATTGTTCGTCTGGGTAGGAGATTGAATAGGTGATTTGCTCTAAAGTTTTGAGCTAGAGTTGATTGTAGAATCAGGGGCATTTACAGTAAGCAAGAGGGTATATACTCCACTGGGGAGTTAGATAGGGGAGAAAGGTCGAGGCTGGAGATAGAAGGACATCATATGCAAGTGGTCATAAAGTCGCAGGCTTGATTGTTGTGTAAACAGATCAGGCGACACGATCTTGGGGGGAGTGTTGTTGCCATCTTCTTTGGTCTCTTGGGATGCGTCTGGTCGAAGGTGTGGACCATATAGGTGAAGATCTGGGAGTGGCGGGCAAACGCTGTGATGGTTGTGGGTCTAGTAGACCTAGTTTAATGAGTAGATCTTTTCCTTCAATGACGTTATAGACCGTATAGGAATTGCCATTATGGGTTAATGATAATTTGAATGGGAATCCCCATCTGTACTTGATTCTGGCTGATTGAAGAACATTTGTGACTTCTTTCATTCTGCGTCTTCGGTCTAAAGTCGCAGGGGAGATATCAGGGAAAATCTGCAGCCTTGTTCCTTCTAACTCTATGGATGGGGAATTTCTGGCAGCACGCATTACATCTTCTTTGGTAAGAAAGTCTTTCATGCACATTATAATATCTCTTGGAGGTTTATCTGCAGTAGGTTTTGGGCGCAGTGCCCTGTGCATTCTATCACAAGCAAAAGCAGAGAGGGGTTTGTCTGGTACGAGATCATGGAAAAGCTTTGTAATAACCTTATTTATGTCAGTGACTGACTCTGGGACACCACGCACTCTTATATTGTTCCTCCTGTTTCTATTATCGAGGTCTTCGATATGAGCTTGCATGAAAGAAAAACTGTCTGCCAATGTTTCATAGTCCTTTCTGAGGTCATTGTGTGCAATGGCTAGTTCATCATGCTTGGCTTCTAATAGGTCAGTGCGGCCTCCTATGCTAGCAATCTCCTGTGAGAGAGCAGTGGTAGATTTGTGAATCTCTCTTTCCAGTTTGTCCACAAATCTGTCATAGATTGCTGAGAGGCTTGCATCAAGGTCAGCTTTAGAAAGGGGTTGAGGGTACTCACTGTCTTTAGCTGTGTGTTCCGGACCGCTGGAGGCCGCATGATGGCCGGCGCCATTTTGGGTCTTCCTCTCCATAGTAATGAGGTAGTTTGTGAGGGTATGTTGGGAGCGGTTCTGTCGCTCTTTTTTGCTGGATGGCATGCACAAGTTGATCCCGCAGGGGTGATCGGTCGGATGGTGCTATTTTAAGCTCGGAATAGCCCCGGGTATCGTGCCTGGCCTGCCTCGTCGGACGGAGCTCAGCTCAGCAGCTTCCGTTCCGCATCGCGCCGCGCATGCGCCCCTCCCTCAATATATTTTGATTTCTCACATCTGACAGCATATTTTTGTATATTTTTTATATATTTTTTGGCTTTAATGTAGATTCTTTTTTTGTGTTTGTATTTTATTTTTATTTTGTTTGCGATTTTGATTTGTACTCCCGAAAATGTTTGTGTGTGTTTTTTGTGACAAGTTCCCACAACACCATTGATATGTTGTTCTATTTAATCTGTAGGAGATTGTTTGGTGTTGTTGTCTCTTGTTAATTTCACATTGTACTTTAGAAATGTACCTGAATCGTCACCAACAAACTGTCCTTTTTGGATGAAAACACACACACAGGAGAGTATAATTTACCTAAAAAATTTTATTAAGGGCTCACAACTAAACAAAGAGGGAGGCAACGCTGGGGAAACTGCAGAGGTGGGTGAAGCCTTGTACCCCCAGGGCAGACATCAACTATTTTTAAGCAAAATTGGTGGCCTGAGGAGTCCTTATCTAAGGGAGGGCAGTCTGGTCCAGAAGTCCCAGAGATCCGGAAAGCAGCAGATGACATCTGTGTCCCCAGGCTGTGGTCATACGAGAGACTACATCTTCTGTCAGACCAGACTGAACCCAGGGCCATCACTCTTTGGTCTTCTTTCCACGCCTCCTTCCACGCGGTGGCTGTGGTGGTGGAGTTGTGGCAGCAGGAGGAGGAGGAGGATGGTCCAACTCAACCACGTTGGTCTTGGGTGTTAGTTCCCCACTCACCCCCTTACGTAGGACTTTATAAAGCAGGTCCTCACAGAGCCTGCGTTGACCCTCCTGCATGCCCTGCAATTTGGTGGCAGCCATGCAGGCAAAGGCCTCTTCAGGAGTTGGTAAGGCTCTGAGGGACGCCGAAGCCTCCTGGATCAGCCTGAATGCTGAATCCTGCACAGGACTCGGAGTGGTCTTCCTGGCTCGTTTATATGGCAGGCGGAGGGGAGGGACCTGAGACTCAGTCAGGCTGCGACTGGTCCCAGGCTTCTCTTGGCTGACACTTAGCCCCGCCTCCTCCTGGCTGCCACTAATCCCCGCCTCCTCCTGGCTGCCACTAATCCCCGCCTCCTCCTGACTGCCACATTCCACAACCTCCTCCTGGCTGAGGTCTTCCTGTGTATGAAAAAGGGACATAGTTTTAGTTTTTTCTTCATCAATCACACACAATTTTCACCTCCTGACTGCTGCAAATTGAATGTTAACAAATATAATAGACTATCCTTCTGAGCCCAGCATTTTTCATTCTTGTCCCAATTTTGGGTGCCCACTACTGTCTATTGATATGTAAAACACTTTTTTCAATCAGCAATTAGTGATCAATAATAACATCTAGTAAACATAATTTATTTATTGCCCAGAAATCTGTAGAAGAATGCTATACCTGACTCCAGCTGGGCTCCTCCACTTCTTCCTGGCTGGAAGGCCCAGGTTGGACATCGGAAGCCTCAGCTGGGATGGAAGGAAGCGTGGAAGGAAGAGTAGAGAGGGATTCCCTGACTTCAGTGTGGTCTGACAGAAATCGCAGTCTCTCGTAGTACCACAGCCTGGGGACATAAACCTAATCTGCTGCAGCTCCGGATCTCAGGGAATCTGTGACCTTCTTGCGCTCCCTAAGATATGTGCTCCTCAGGCCACCAATTTTGGCTTTTAAATAAGGGATGGTTGCTGTGGGGACCACCGGCTTCACCAACTCCAGCAGTTTCTCCAGCGCTGCCTGCCTCTTCTGTTTGTGATTATAGTGGGGGTGTCTGACCTGCCACAGACAGGGCAGCTCCCTGTATTTGTCAATGAACAGGGGCAGGAAATTGTGGTCGTTGAACCCATCCATTTTCTCTGCAAGACACAACACAAGACAAACCCTAATGTCAGGCAAAACTCCCCTAATCTTGTTACAATATAGGCTTCCATTTCGAAGCAGTATAGGCGCAAGTTTAGATTTTACCTTCGTTATCACGATCGGCGTCTCCGATGCTCCTTCCTCCGCTCACAGATCGTACGTAATACGCACGTGTGTTACGCTTTATACACACTGCGCATGCGTATAACTCCGCCCGCCCCTGACGTTCTTTCTAGTCTATTCCCCGCCCCTTTTCGTTCGGCGCAGTGGGGGAAAAGCACATGGTGGATAGACCGCAGGTACGTGCTAATTGTAGCAACGAGGAGGAGGAGGAAAGGCCGGAGCCTGAAACGTCCTGATCCAGAAGGAGATTTAAGGACTCAAATATGTCCTTTGGGGAGATGTTGGAAATGGTGGACATCCTGAAGAAGTCCGACTATGATGGAAAGTATGGGCCTTACCCCAACCCCAATATCCGAAAGGCCAAGATCATGGCGAAAGTGGTCAGGAGTCTGCACCGGAATTTCGGGTTACGACGATCGAAAGATCAGCTCAGGAACCGGTGGTCGGACCTGAAATTACGAGAACATGAGCAGTACAGAAAGATCCGGAGAGTGCTGCAAAAAAGTAAGTAGTTGTGCTGTGTTCCTATTCTTTTTGTCTTTATTACGTTCGTGCTGCTCCATGTGCTTTTAGGAACTGTTGTACAGTTTAAAATGGCAACTTTCATGTTCATGGGCACATTATTCGTTCGGATCAAAAATTTTTCGTTCCAACTATAAAATACCATTGTTTAGCCCATATGCATTTGGCCACCATTTTGACGCCCTATACTTGTCTTCAAAGAATTGGGTTGTGTAGATGGCTTTGTTACTAGAATGAAATGCAAACTAGATTCTGTGTAAGGAGAGGACACTGAGCAGCTGTTTACACATCTGGACACTGGAGCACTATAGTGTGGGACAAAAGAACACCATTTTTATTAGGGGGGGCCACACAGGTGCTCCAGTGTATACTATAGGGGGGTCTCCATCTGTGAAGCTTGTACTAAACAGGTAAAGTATTGCAGCTTGACAAAGGACACTAAAAAAGCGACATCTTGGAACTCTGCCAAAATAGACAATTGTACCCCACTTCCAAGCAATGTTTCATCTTTATAGTTCTGACATTAAATATCTGTGTGCCAAGTATACCTTTTTTGTTTTACATAGGGGAGAAAAGACTCGGAGGACACCCCTCATCTGAGGAGACCAGACCCCCCCCCCCTCTGGAAGAAGGGGAAATCCCCCCAACACAAGCTGAGCAGGAGGAGGAAGATGTGGTGAAACTAGTCACCACAACAGGTGAGTGTCTGCAACCACAGGCTCAGATAAGAGATGGATGGCGGCATTTTTTTGAAACCAAATTTATTTTGGGGTTCCTCTCTTTTTAGGTGATCGTGATGTTGTGGATCCAGATCCTTTCACATCCGAAAGTGCCCAGATCCTGATCGGGGAGATCATGGGGTGTAATTTACAATTGGAAATCATCAAGCAAAACATCAATGATGTTATTCCAAAATATAAAAACATCATTGATGTTTTGGGGCGAGTTTAAAACCCCTCCAAATCACTTTCTTCTTTTGTGTGCTACAATGTGCTAAATGTTTTTGTGATTTTTCCCAAAGCCAAATTTGGAGGATGCACACAGTGTGCCAACATGTGCTATCTGCCATCACGGGAGATCAATGGACGCGTTTTGGGGGTGCAACCCCTTCCTCAATAATAAAGTAGTGGTGAGGAAGGGGTTCTCCCCCAAAACACGTCCCTTGATCCCCCGTGATGGCAGGTCACACATGTTGACATTGGGAAATTTGTGTGCATCTTCCAAATTTGGCTTTTCCTGGGGGGATTTCCCCCCATCTGAACGCAATATCAAACACAGTTCCTAAAAACTCATGTCTGATATTGCCTTCAAATTCAACCAAATGTGACGTTTGTAAGTTCAAGATTTGTGTCTTTCTTGTTGGTTTTACACAGGCCTGTTTTCTATAAAATGGACATTTTGATTTTGGATAACGCCACCACAAAAATTGTTATACAACAAACATGTTGGTTTGTTTGAAAAACCTTTGGTAAATGCACATGTGATTGTGCAGGTATTAAAAATATTGTTAATCAAGAATGTGTGGATTATTGTCTCAACGCTACAACACTTTTGGGGTGATGTAATTGTTGTTTTCTGAGAAAATGGGGTTATTTCCTAAGGGCAAATCCACTTTGCACTACAAGTGCAGTTTCAGAGCAGTTGCAAGTGCACTTGTAGTGAAATGTGTTTTTGCATTCAGTAAATAACAGCCAACAGTGCTTTGTATAAGGTTACACAATCACGCCATTTTCTGCACTCAAAACATTTCTGTCAGGGTCAGCTAAAACAAACACAAGCAGTAAATGTCCACAAAGACTTTCTTTTTGTTTTTTATTATAAAAAGGCTTCACATATTTGCTGGCATATTGATAGCCCCCCTACCCGCAAATAACTCCAGGTAGCGTAACCGTACATCACGGGCACTCAGGGAGGGCAAGCCAGGACGGCCACTTTCAATCGCCGTCAGTGTGGTTTGATGTATGATTCCGGCCTCAGGCCCAACTGAGCCAGCATAGTTGGCCGAATGTTTCCTTAAAAAGTTATGGAGAACACAGCATGCAAGTATAATATGGTTCAGTTTATACTCCGCCATATGGATGGGTGTCATAAATAGGCAGAACCGGCTGGCCAGGATTCCAAATGTGTTCTTCACCGCTCTTCGGGCTCTGGCCAGCCAGTAATTAAAAACCCTCTGTTCCGGGGTAAGGGTCCTCATTGGGAATGGCCGCATCAGGTGGTCCCCCAGCGCAAACGCTTCATCAGCAACGAACACAAATGGGAGTCCTTCAACATTGTCCTCTGGAGGTGGCAAGTCCAAGCTGCCATTCTGGAGACGCCTGTAGAACTCCGTCTGGGTGATTACTCCACCATCGGACATCCGGCCATTCTTCCCCACGTCCACATACAAGAAGTCGTAATTAGCCGACACCACCGTCAACATCACTATACTATTGAACCCCTTGTAATTATAATAGTATGACCCCGAGTTGGGTGGTGGGACGATGTGGACGTGTTTCCCATCAATTGCCCCTCCGCAGTTAGGAAAGTCCCACCGCTGGGCAAAGTGGGAGGCCACAGTCTGCCATTCCTGTGGCGTGGAAGGAAACTGTTGAGGAAAAAACAATAAACATTACTATTTTTTCACAGAAACATGGCAAGCAGATTAGACACAAACATTATGGGGCAACCTCCAGATAGCATTTAGTAAGGGGAATTTAACAAGGCCAAAGTATAAGGTACACCTATCATATTCCCCCTCCCCCCCTCTGATGGGCCATTTCTAACATTATAGGGGGTGTGTGGAAATCTTGGACAGGTAACCCTCTTCACTTCATTGAGAGATGAATGCCTAAATAATGGGTATTACTTGGAACAGCCCCTCCTTAGTTACACTATTGGCAGCCCACTGGACAGGTAAGAAGTGTCATAATACAAAGATATAAATACACATTGTACACATTTGAGGACATTTGGACATTTGGATATTCTGCTATTACCTGTCAAGATAATAATAGGACACAAAAACTTTAAACAGTACCATTGAAAGTATACAGGCAGGCCCTTGCACTACATGCTTTGGGGAATTCATCCATACATCTGACCACAAAAGAGGTGGATATAGTGTGTATGGGTTTGGCAAAGTCAGCAGATAGATGATTGAGGATAGATA
Source organism: Lithobates clamitans (assembly GCA_037952925.1). Classification (NCBI taxonomy): domain Eukaryota; kingdom Metazoa; phylum Chordata; class Amphibia; order Anura; family Ranidae; genus Lithobates; species Lithobates clamitans. Next base: position 4,424,501 of record JBBGZY010000381.1, on the reverse strand, counting down.
GAGAATTGGGATCAGCTGACTTAGAAGTTGGGGGAGTGAGGGTTACTGAAAATTATTTGGGGACACCACAAAAAAAAGCCTCTGGCACTCTGCCTGAATTTAAATCAAAAATAACATTTCCAAACATTTTAGGGGGTGTTTGGGGTAAAGCACTACTATAGAGCTGATAAAATACATTGTTAAGTGACTACATGAGGTGAATATAGGGCAGGAGACACCATGCTTGGGAGGTTATTGAAGGTTATTATTGAAGGTTATTGAAGGGCAAATATGTATGAAGGACATAAAATAATAATTAAATACAAATCCAGCATGAATGAGGACAAAGGGGACATTCACAGCATACTGCAATCATGGTAATTAGGGAATGAGGAAAGAAATACAAGATATTAGCAAACATTCAATACAATAAAATGTGATATAAAAGGATAAAAATCTTACCTTCATATACTCATTCTGCAGGACCTGTATGATGGCAGAACAGGTCTCTGGGATAATGATCCCCAGAGCCTGGGGGGAGATACCTGTCGAGAACTTGAGATCCTGCAGGCTTCTCCCTGTCGCCAAATACCGCAGGGCTCCGCAGTGATGGCTTACCTCATGCAGGTATCCTGCCTGCTGATATAGGGGGTCAGCGAAGCCAACAGACGGTGAAATACGGGGTCCGTCATCCTGAGAAAGTTCCTGAAATCATCAGGATTATTCTCACGGATCTCACGGAGCAAAGGCATATGAGAGAACTGGTCACGCTGAAGCAACCAATTCTTGGTCCATGAACTCCTCCCCACCCTGTTCATGGACTGGACTTGTGTCAAGGTCAGGACCCCAACACCAAGCCCCCCGCACAGCACGAACTCTACGAGGAGTACGCATACGAAACATGGCTAGAAAACGGTCGGCTGCTCAGAACGAAGTAACAGAACGCACTGAAGAACAGCAAGGCCTGTGAAGAGCGGCCTGAAAAACAGTAACGAACAAACAAGAATACAATGACTACCAAGTCATGCGGAACTTGCTTGCACGCACTGAAGAGCAGATACAAACCCACAAGCACAAACTGAACGGCAGAAAACGATCTGAAAGCCACGAGTCTGAAAAAGCGCGAATCGTCTCTCACCAAACTTTTACTAACAGGAGATTAGCAAAAGGAGCCCAAAGGGTGCCGCTCGTGGTTCTGAACCGGCCTTTTCTAGTCTTGTCTTACGTGGTGTACGTGACCGCGTGGTTGGCGATCGGAAATTCCGACAACTTTGTGCGACCGTGTGTAGACAAAAAAAGTTTGAGCCAACATCCGTCGAAAAAAATCCTAGGATTTTGTTGTCGGAATGTCCGAACAAAGTCCGACCGTGTGTATGCCCTATTACAGTACAAGAAAATACAAGAGGATTAAGAGGCCTCTACTCAGAAGAGCTTACAATCTAATAGGGTGGTGCAGGTGGTACAAACGGTTGTAACTATGGGGAATGAGCTAATGGAAGAGGTAAAAGTTTAGTTGGAGGCGTGGATAGGCTTCCCTTAAGAGATGAGTTTTCAGGGATTGCCTGAAGGCAGCTAGAGTAGGAGAAAGCCGGACAGATATAGGTAGAGAGTTCCAGAGGATGGGAGAGGCTCAGAAAAAATGCTGGAGAGGAACACGAGAGGAGGAGACAAGGGAGCTTGAGAGTAGGAGGTTTTGAGAGTAGCCGAGAGGACAGTTTGGGTGATATTTGGAGACAAGATCGGTGATGTAGCTGAGGACAGAGTTAGGAATGGCTTTGTATGTTGCGGTTAGTATTTAGAATTTACTTTGCTGGGCGATCGGGAGCCAGTGTAGGAATTGACGAGGGGTGGCAGACACTGAGTGGTTGGTAAGGTGGATAAGTCTGGCAGCAGCATTCATGATAGACTGAAGAGGGGATAGCCTATGGAGAGGTAGGCCAATGAGAAGGGAGTTGCAATAGTCAAGGCGAGAGATAACAAGGGAGTGAATGAGTAGCTTGGTGGTTTCATTAGTTAAAAAAGAACGTATTTTAGAGATGTTACGGAGGTGAAGTCTACAAGCTTTTGACAATGATTGGATTTGGGGCTGAAAGGACAGGTCAGAGTCTAGGATTACACCTAGTACCCTGGCATGAGAGGAGCGATTGATGGTTGCATTATTGATTTTGATGGAAAAATCATGAAGGGGAGACGGGCGGGGGGGGGGGAATATTACCAGCTTGGTTTTAGGGAGATTAAAGTCTTACTAAACCCAGTAATATGAAAATAGTTCATCCCCCCCCCACATTAAAATACTGCCACTATATAGCTCTTTGGCTGATATATATACCACGGTCACATAAACTGTAGGGTCTACCTGAGTGCTGAGTGTTCAGGTAGGAGGAGATTCCCACTATAGCCTGTGTCCTCATGCTGTTATGGGAGGCGACTCATCCATCAATCAAGATGTGACATCCCACCCACTGTGTTTTATTTTAGTTAATGGGCATGGAGGAGGTGGGAGGGACTGGGCTGTCATTTAGGATCTGTATACACACCCACATCTGTGATGTCAATATCATGTGACCTGAAAAGCTCAGCTCAAACAGGAAATATTCTCTCCAGCAATAGAGAACCAAACTGAGCATGTGCAGCAATACTACCCTCATTCTGTCTTATCTGGAATTTCCAAGAGAGACCCTGCAGGAGGGGGAGGATCTGTCCATACAGAATCAAAGAGCCTTTTTACACAATACAGAGGATTAACCCCTTGACCTGTCAAATCGCGCTAAAGTGAACAGGGGCTAAAAGTCACTGACGGCCAAACTGTCCATGGGAACCAATTCTGTTTTAGCCATCAGAAAGTCACTACCTGCCATTGCTATTCCACTTAGGCCTCATTCACACCTGAGCGATTTTATGCTTAAAACTTGTAGCTCTAAAAAGCTCAACAAGCCAAATCCCATTCACTTCAATGGCCCCTGTTCACATCTGAGCGTTCTGTCAACTGAAGCAAAATGCCCATCGCTCAAAAAAGTACATGAGCTTCTTTTTTGGCAGATTACAAACGATTTTGGCCCCATAGACTTCAATAGAAACGCCTGACTTTTACAAGCATTTTGTTGCTCATTTTTTTTTGCTCAAATAGCAGTTCTCCACCCCTAATTTTTTCTCCCTCTCTTCTCCCTATTGCTATTGGCTAAACAAAAACGCCTGAAGCTGCAAAACGCTTGTAATATGCTTCTAAAATGCTTTAATACCGATTGTAAAACGCTGCAAAAACAATTAAAAAAAACACCCAAAAATGCCAAATTTCTACACTTGGTTGTGAATGGAGCCTTAGCCCAGGTTCACACTGAGCTGCGGGAATGAAGCCGTGTGAGTTCAGCTGAACTCGCATGACTTCACTCCCGCATGTCAGTCACGATTTCGGCTGCGATTTCAGAGACATCTGTGCAGGTTTCTGCACAGATATCAATGTAAATCACAGTCCGAAATCACAAAAAGTAATACAGAAACTACTTTTTGAAATTGGTGCGGCGCCGCAAATGCAGCGTTGCACCGATTAGGACGGTGCAATTCCCACCGATTTGGCATGTGAAATCGCATGTCAGATTGCACCAATGTGAATCAGGGCTCAGCTCTGGTTCACACTGGAGGGTTTTGACATGCGATTTAACATTTTAAATCGCATGTCAAATCAGCGGCAATTGTCATCAATGGCACCATCCTAATCGGTGCAATGCCGCATCTGCGGTGTTGCAGTGATTTCAAAAAGTAGTTTCTGTACTACTTTTTGCAATTTCGGGCTGCAATTTACATTGACATCTGTGCAGAAACCTGCACAGATGTCTCTTAAATCGCGGCCGAAATCGTGACTGACATGCGGGAGTGAAATCGTGCGAGTTCAGCTGAACTGAGCGAGTTCATTAACATTGCATAACATTAAATCCTGGAAAATGACGAATTCACAAACGTATGCTTTTGATAAATGGGGATAAAATAAAATTGGATATAAATAAATAAAAGTATATATTCTAATCCTGTGGGGTCAACTTATTAGGTAACCCGGTCTGGTGGAGAGCACTAAGGAAATAGAGGTATTCCCAACCCCCGGCACCCCTAACGGGATCATGCTGTGCAGAAGGAGTGAACCCTCCACCCCCCCATGACCCCACCCCCGGGTCAAGAAATGTTTTGACAGGAATATCCAGTCCAACAAAAAGAAAGATAAAATAAACTTATCTATAAATGTTGATATAATAAATTAAAATTGGAGATGAGAATCCTCAAATGTCATTTCCAGGAGTCCTCAAAACATATAGATAAAAAGACAGAAGAAGAAAAGAAAAGGAAAAGGAGAAAAAGAGAGAGGATACGGGTCTATCCTAATGCTTGGGAGTAGAGAGAGGCGATATAACACCATAATAAATATAAGTCCTTATATATTTAACCCAAGGATCCCAGATTTTTTCAAACTGTGGGATCTTGTCGGCTAAAATGCTGGCTAACTTTTCTTGGGTTATTATCCAGGAAACTTTTCTTCTGACCTCTGACAAGAAGGGCCTAGGTTTCTTCCAAGCTTTCGCTATTATAAGCTTGGTTCCTGTGAGTATGAAGTGGATTAATTTTTGTGTGTGCTTGGGAATGAGAGGTATGTGGGCATTAAGAATAGCTACAAGAATGGACCTAGGAATCTGATGACCAGTCATCTTAAATATCATATTAAAAACCTTATTCCAAAATGGTCGGATCCTAGGACATCCCCACCAAGTATGAACCATCGTTCCCAATAGTTGACAACGTCTGAAACAAGTTGGGTCTGCGGTTGGATATATGGTTGCAAGCTTGGTGGGGGTTAAATACCACCTGGTTATAACCTTAATGTTAGCTTCCATCAGAGAAACATTAAGAATTCCCCTGAAAGATTTTGAGTAGGCGGAATGCCAGGATTCTAAGTTCCAACTGAATTGAAGATCATTTTCCCAGGCCTCCATATAGGAGGATTTAGCTGTAGGGTGAGTGGGGCATGAGTAAACAACAGAAATTCCTCTTTTTTGTTCCATAGCTCGTTCACACCAGATCTCAAATTTTGTGAATTGGAGCGGAAGGAGTTTATCCTTCCAAATTTGGTGTAAGAATTTAGAAATGAGATCGAAACGGAGTCTTTCAGAATATGGAAGTTTCAGCGTATTGACGCAATATGAAAGGGTTATAGGCTTTCCAGATCTAAAGAAATGTCCTATACGATATAGTCCCTTGTCCACCCACCATTGGAATGTTTTTCTATCTAAGCCTGGAGGGAAGTCCGGATTATTGAATAAGTGTGATAGGGGACGTCCCATAGAAATGAGAGACGGGTCAGTTCTAAGGCTGTCCCAAAGAGCGCAAGATTGGGACATAGTTGGGGCCATTATGGGAGGTCTTTTTTTAGGTGGACACACACTAGTGATCCAGTCTGGTTTTTCAGGTTTTGAGTAAATTATGGATAGTTGAGCCAGTCTAGCGGCTATATAATATTTGTGAAGATCAGGAAGACCTAGTCCTCTTTTACTTTTATGGTGAAACAAGGTGTGTTGGGGTATTCGATAGCCACAGGCATGTGAGTTTGAAAATCTTGCTCTGGAGTTTTTTTAGATGAGATTTATTAACTGGAATGGGAAGAGATCTGAAAAAATATAAAATTCTTGGGAGTAAGGTCATTTAAATTAAATTGATCCTACCTAAGCAGGAGATTTCATGTTTGGACCAGGTTTTAAGGTCATTTTCTAATTTCTTATATAAAGGGGGATAGTTGTTTGTGTAGAGATTTTCAAAGCAGGCAGTAAGTGTAATACCCAGGTATTTGATGGAGCTGTCATTCCAATCGAATTTGAATGACTGTTTTAACTGAGATACAGTTGGTGGGGGGAGCGAAACATTAAGGGCTTGGGATTTTGTATAGTTGACCTTCAGGCCTGTTATTTTAGAAAATTTATTAAGGGTCTGACATATGTTTGAAAGAGAGGTCAATGGAGAGGTCACGAACAAGAGATCATCCGCGAAGAGCTCACATTTGTGGGTTTGATCTCCGCATGAAACCCCTTTAATGTTTGGATTGTGGCGAATATCTGTTGCCAAAGTCTCTATAGCAATAGAGAATATTATAGGGGAAAGCGGACATCCCTGTCTCGTTCCCCTGGCTATAGTTATTGGTTTCGAATAATGTCCTTGTAGACGAATTAGCGCCTTAGGTTGCGATTATAGGGTTTGAAGCAGGCCTATGAAGCGCTTAACAAAACCCCAACGCTCTAAAAGGGAGAAAATGTATGGCCAAGAAATTGTATCAAAGGCCTTTTGCAGATCAAGTGATAAAAGGAGCCCCTCCTGTCTCACTCCCCCCCCCCCCAGCCAGATTGTAGAATGGAGATCAAATTAATTGTTCATCTTACTTGGTCCAGGCCTTGTCTGCCCGGAATAAAGCCCACTTGGTCTTTATGTATATAGGGATTAATAAAGGATGATAAATGGTTGGCCAACATTTTTTCATTATCTTGATATCATTATTAATGAGAGAGATTGGGCGATAATTGTTAACTTCTTCAGGGTATTTATCAGGTTTGGAGATGATTGTGATGTATGCGGAGTTGAGGTGAGTATCTAAGGGAACACCCTGTGTTTTAGAAATAAAGAAGTTGGTCAGATGCGGTGCTAAAGTTCTTGAAAAGGGAATGGATAAACCGTCAGGTCCTGGTGCTGACCTTCTTTTGAGGTCTTTAATGACCTCCTGAACTTCATCTACCGTGAAAGGAGCTTCTGGTAAATTTTTATGTGAGGCAGTTAAAGTTGGGATAGGGAGTTCATCTAGATATTTAAAAATTGGATCTTTGTCTGAATGGGGAGATGAGCTGTAAAGGTTGGAATAGAAATTTTGGAATGCGTCCAAGATTTTGACTGGATTAGCTGTGGTGGGTTGACTTGCTATTTTGATCTTGGGTGTTGTATGAATTTTGATTCGGGGGGAGAGTTTTGTCGCTAGTAATGACCCTATCTTGTTTGTATGTAAATAAAATTTATTACTGCTCCATCTTATCGCTTTTTCTGCTTGTGTAGTGAGGGCTAGGTTGAGATCCAGTCTAGCTTTATCTAATAGGGAAATAGACCAAGGATGGATCTCGTTTGTGGCAAGCTCTGAGGGTAGTAAATTCAGTTTCTAGACGCTCTATTTCAGCTCTTTGTTCTCTTTTGGTTTGGGTAGAGATTTGAATAATTTTACCCCGAATGAAGGCCTCGTAGGCAGCCCAAAGAGTTTCAGATGAAATGTCCCCCGTGTCATTAAAAGAGAAATAATCTTTAAGTGCTTTATCAATTATCTCTACATTATGTGGCTTAGATAGAATTGACTCATTTAATTTCCAATGACCTCGCTTTCTACTTAGCATATTAGAACATAAAGTTATGGCAACCACTGAATGGTCAGACAGGGCCGCGTCTTTAATGTGGGTGCTGCAAATTGATGGTATTAGGTATGTGGGGGTAAAAATATGGTCTATTCTAGCATAAACATTGTGAGGGTGTGAATAATGTGTAAAATCACGTTTAGTGGGGTTTAGTTCCCTCCAGGCATCAGCTAATCCACGAGTAGAAATTATTCTTGCAATTTTATGACTTTCTTTGTTTGGGCAAGATAGTTGATCCTTTAAGGGTTTAGATTTATCTAAAGTCTGGTCAAATGCTACATTCGAATCTCCCCCAAAAATGACTGTGCCTGCAAGCATAGGGTTTAATGTGTCCATCATAGTCTTAAAAAAGACAGCCTGTCCTCTATTGGGAGCATAATAATACCCTGTACCAAAAGGATTCTCCCTTCAGGATCAGTATACTCTATTTTCTTTTCAAATTTACACGATTTTGAAAAAATGATAGCTACCCTTTAGTTTTATTTTCAGCGCTAGATAGGTGAAATTGGGGGAAGTGTGGGTGTACAAATTTGGGACTATACCGTACAGGAAAATGCATCTCTTGGAGTAGGAGTAGGAGAATATCTATGTTAAGGGATTTATGGTAATCTAGAATTTTTCTTCTTTTAATTGGGGAGTTAAGGCCTTGAAAATTGTGAGTAGCTATTTTAAGGAAGGCCTGTGTGTTGTCAGCCATGAAAGTCAATTAGAATGTACCCGTGAATTAAATCCTCACTCACCCTAGGAAGTCTGCTGACCAAACGCATGATAATGACCTCATTTACTGGATAAGATTGGAGGATTATATGCGTTGTTAATCTGAGAATGTGGATTTCTGTAACGTAAAGACAGGTTAGACACGTATCAATTAAAGGGGGAAGAGAATAGGAAGAGAAAAGAAGAAAAAGGAAAAAAGAGAAAGGAAAGTCTCCTATCATACAGAATCAGGGTTCGGGAGAGGAGACACCCCCCCGAAGCCTGGAAGAAAAAAACAATAGAGGTCTGACCCAACGGGTGCAGACAACCTAGTCCCCAGAGACCTACTGGTTTCTAAGGAATAGGTGGAAGCCCATGTGGACCAGCCCCACACAGGGCGCCCGCAGCAGGAAAAAAATATTAATAAAAATAGCACTATAAGATTGACTTACACAATTATGCATTGTCACAGTCCTCTAAAAATTAAAATTTTTTCATGAAGACCTAGACATCAATGACTGATATATGTTGTTAAAGCCTATAAGCGTATAGATGGAACCTATAGGCTAAAAGGAAAAAAAAGTCTGTAGCATTGTGAATAACTATAAAACCGGTAAGGGGACTAGAATAGCAAATGAGGTTAAGATCCCCTAAGAAGTGTCACAGAAAGGTCTGTGAGCGGTCTCTATATCCGTTTAAGAGACAAGTAACAAGAATGGAGTAGAAGTCATTATTCAGGAGGGTCCGTCATCCTTGCTTTTCTTCGCCCTTCCCTTGTTCCAAAGTGGGCCTTGTGAGCTCGTCGGGTTGGGTCTTTTGGTCGGGCTGGGACAGGCAGTGGCGGTATCCATTTTTGTTTCTTTCAAGATGAGTTTGAGTAGTAATAGCAATCTCTCCCCTTCCTGGAAGCTGGAAAAGGAGAAGGATCTCCCTTTGTCAGTAAACTTGACCTCTAGCGGGAAGGCCCATCTGTATTTTATTTCTTTCTGAGTGAGGATCAGTAAAAGTGGCTTCAATGCCCTCCTTCTTTGAAGTGTGGAGGGGATAGATCTGCAAAAAGTTGAATCGGGTGGCCATGGCAGAATAGTTGCGGGGCAGATCTGGTTTGTTTCATGACCTCTTCTTTTACGGCATAAAAATGGGGCTTGACGATAATATCTCTGGGTTTTCCATCCTTTCTAGGAGGTCCTAGGGCTCTGTGGGCTCTATCCAGTTCTAGACGGTGCTGGGAGATATTAGGAAGTATGGTTCTGATCATTTCCTGGACTGCTGATGGTATGTCCGAAACAGATTCAGGAAGCCCTCTGATCCTAATATTATACCTGCAAAATCTGTTTTCCAGTTCATCGATTCTAGAAATGGCAAAATCGAATTGTTCTTGGACAGTGTATAACTGTTTTGCATTTTGGTTCGATGCAGTCACTGTTTCCTCCAATTTGTGCTCTATAGCGTCAATTCTTGTTCCAATATTTTGAAAGTTGGCTTTCAGGTCTCCGGTAATTTTAGCCGCTGTGTTTTCTAGTCCTCTATCAAGGAATTCTGAAAACCTTTGAAATAGGTCCGTCAAAATAAATGCCTGCTCCCCTAAAAGAGCCTCTGAGGGGACTGAGGTATTCTGAGAGGAAAAATTTAGTCCAGAGGAGACTATGGCATGGTCAGGTATTGAGTGGCTAGTAAGGGGTTCAGAGTATGACAGTTGAGGTATAAATACCCGAGGAGTGCCTGTCTGAAGCCCTGAGGTAGATTTCAGTGTCTCAGGGGTGAAAACTGGCGTTTTTCCTGTGAGGCAGAATGCGCTGGGTTCTGTATTCTGCATCGGTGGCCATTTTGGATTTTTCCCCTCATAGTTCAAAGATTTAAATTATGGTCCGGAGTCCCTCCTAAAGAAAGTATGAATATAGGGGGGTGTTCCCCTTTAAGTAGGTAGTCTGCCTGTAGAATTTTTAGTCTGTGTGACTGTCGGTTTGTCTGCCACGGGCGCCGCTATATCAGGCAGGAACGGAGCTCTCGGCTCAGGCAGCCATCCACGGAGCCCCGCGCATGCGTTCTCCAATAATTCCTGTTTTATGCTTTCTGTTGGTTGTGCCTGTCTGTTTTGGGGGTTATATTTGGGCAAGGCTTAGTGTTTTATGGGAAAAGGTTTTTTGTCATGTTCCTGTTGCCATTATTTTATTACAAAAAATATATATATATATATATTTTTTTTTTGTAATAAAATAATGGCAACAGGAACATGACAAAAAACCTTTTATACACATATATATATATATATATATATATATTTATATATATATATATATATATATATATGTATATTTATTTAATTATTATTATTATATTATATTTAATTATATTTATTATTGAAGGAAAAGACAGGATAGTTATAGCGCTGTAAATCTGTTATTAGATTTCAAAATTTAAATGACTGGAATTTTGTGTTTCCTTTGCAGCTGACCTATGTTTAACCTATGCACATGCTCTTGTGTTTAGCTTGTGACATATGTGGTAATCAATATATATATATATATATATATACATATATATCAATTAGGTTTGGTAGATACATGTGGGGTCTATTAGAGCCCTAAGGCCCATTATACCAATTATAGGACATGAAGTGAGTTTGACAGATTCTCCTCTTCACTTAACTCCAATTAAATAAAATTAGGTGGTGTTTGAAATGAACTAAAACATTACTTTTTCTTTTATGGGCTTAATTTCCTAACAAGTGTTAAACAGTTATTATCATTTATAAAAGGAAAATGTTCTAGGACACTGACTCAGAAAGCATTGAAGCTACGGAATCAATATGACAGCCAACATAACAAGTAATTTACCCCAATGCAGCTTCAATACACACGCATTGCAGTGCACCACAATGCAGGATAATGCACTACTGTGTATTCTCATGCGCTGCATCGGACAAAGTGTTGCATGTCCAGTTTTTGTAATTTTCAATGCATTGGCAGCCTATTCAAAATGAATAGTCTGCCTTAAAGAGGACGTAAACTGTGCCCAATTTTCTTTTTTTTTTTAAAAAAACCCTGTAAAGTAAAGGCATAATGTGCTAGTATGCATCACATACTAGCACAAATATGAAATGCTTACATTAGAACGAAGCCCTGCACTGCCATGCTGTCAGCTCTGACAGACGCTTCCATCCTCACCCTGTCTTCCTTCCGGGTTCACGTCCTTTGGCCGTCTGATGGGCCGTATCACAATGATGTCACTCCCGCGCATGCGCACAGGAATCACGGACCGGGGCGCGGAGCTCTGAAGGGACAGCACGGGTATACCTTCCTTTCACATGTGCTGGTGACATCACCAGCTGCATGAAGTGTGAATATCTCCTAAACCGTGAAGGTTTAGGAGATATTTATAGTACCCACAGGTAAGCCTAATAATAGGTTTACCTGTAGGTACAAGCCTGCAGAGTGGGTTTATTGCAACGCACCTTAACACATAACACAAAACATAAGTATAGAAATGTGTGAATGGGCTCTAAAGGAACCCAGAAAAATTAGACTGCATTCCTGACCTTATTCAAGTGGATCAACCTGTAGTAGGTTCATCAAGAAACTATGCAATATGGACAAAGTTCACTGACTGGCATAATTCTGTATTGTGTGGAAAGAAGGAAGTTGGCCATGCTACACCTAAACATGTAGGTGTAAGGATCTGCCACCCTCTGCTGTCTGTAATTGTAAGTGGTTGTGCTTCTTATGCCCCGTACACATGATCGAACATTGATCGGACATTCCGACAACAAAATCCATGGATTTTTGCTGACGGATGTTGGCTCAAACTTGTTTTGCATACACACTTTCGCACAAAGTTGTCGGAATTTCCAATTACCAAGAACGCGGTCACATACACCACGTACAATGAGACTATAAAAGGGCAGTTTAGAACCAAGCGCGGCACCCTTTGGGCTCCTTTTGCTAATCTTGTGTTAGTAAAAGTTTGGTGAGAGACGATTCGTGGTTTTCAGATCGTTTTCTGCTTTTCAGTTTGTGCTTGTGGGTTTGTATCTGGTCTTCAGTGCATGCAGTGAGTTACCCTTGACTTGTCTTTGTGTTCTTGTTCGTTCGTTACTGATTTTTAGGTCACTCTTCACAGGCCTTGCTGTTCTTCAGTGCATTCTGTTATTCATTCTGAGCAGCCGACCGTTTTGTAGCCATGTTGCATGTACGTGCTCATCGTAGAGTTCGTGCTGTGCAGGGGCTTGGTGTTGGGGTCCTTACTTTGACACAAGCCCAGTCCATGAACAGGGTGGGGAGGAGTTCATGGACCAAGAATTGGTTGCTCCAGCATGACCAATTCTGTCACATGCCTTTGCTTCGTGAGATCCCTGAGAATAATCCTGACGATTTCAGGACCCCGTATTTCACCGTTTGTTGTCTTTGCTGACTCCTTATATTAGCAGGCAGGATACCTGCATGAGGCAAGCCATGACTCTGGAGCAGAGGTTAGTCGCCACCCTGCGGTACTTGGAGACGGGGAGAAGCCTGCAGGACCACAAGTTCTCGACAGGCATCTCCCCCAGGCTCTGGGGATCATTATCCCAGAGACCTGTTCCGCCATCATTCAGGTCCTGCAGAAGGAGTATATTAAGGTAAGATTTCTATCCTTTAATATCAAATTTTATTGTATTTAATGTTTTATAATATATTGTATATATTGTAATTACCATGATTGTAATATGCTTTGAATGTCCCCTTTGTCCTCATGCATGCTGGTTTTTAGGTAATTTTTTTTGTCCTTCATACATATTTGCCTTCACTTACCTCCCCAGCATGCTCTCCTGGCCCTATAGTCACCTCATGTAGTCACTTAACAATGTATTTTGTCAGCTCCATAGTAGTGCTTTCCCCTAAATACCCCCTAAAATGTGGTAAATTGTGATTTGTGCTTTAAATTCAGGCAGAGTGCCAGAGGCTTTTTTTGTGTCCCAAAATCATTTGGAACCCTCCCTCCCCCCAACTGCTAACTCAGCTGATACCAATCATCTATCTGCTGACTTTGCCAAACCCATACACACTATACCTACCTCTTTAGTGGTCAGATTTATGGATGAATTCCCCAAAGCAGTGCAAGGGCCTGCCTGAATACTTTCAAATGGTACTGTTTAAAGTTTTGGTATCCTATTATTATCTTGATAGGTAATAGCAGAATGTCAAAATGTGATTAAATGTGTACAGTGTGTATTTATCTCTTTGTATTATGACACTTCTTACCTGTCCAGTGGGCTGCCAATAGTGTAAGTAAGGAGGGGCTGGCCAAAGTAATACACATTATTTAGGCATTCATCTCTCAATGAAGTGGAGAGGGTTACTTGTCCAAAACATATCCCCCCCCTAAGAAATTTTAGAAATGGCCTATGAGAGGGGGGGAAGGAGGAATCTGATAGGTGGACCTTATACCTTTGTCTTTAAATACTCCCTAAAATAAATGTTATACTGATGTTGGTCAAGAATGTTTAATCTGCTTTCCTTGTTTATGTGCAAAATGATTAATTTATTTTTCTTGTTTGACTCCACAGTTTCCTTCCAACCCACAGGAATGGCAGACCGTGGCCTCCCACTTTGCCCAGTGGTGGGACTTTCCTAACTGCAGAGGGGCAATTGATGGGAAACACATCCACGTCATCCCACCACCCAACTCGGGGTCATACTATTACAACTATAAGGGGTTCAATAGTATTGTGATGTTGGCGGTGGTGTCGGCTACTTATGAGTTCCTGTATGTGGACGTGGGGAAGAATGGCCGGATGTCAGATGGTGGAGTCATCGCCCAGACGGAGTTCTACAGGCATCTCCAGAATGGCAGCTTGGACTTGCCACTTCCAGAAGACAATGTGGAAGGACTCCCATTCGTCTTCGTTGCGGATGAAGCGTTTGAGCTGGGGGACCATCTTATGCGGCCATTACATATGAGGACCCTCACCCCCGACCAGAGGGTTTTTAATTACCGGCTGGCCAGAGCCAGAAGAGTGGTGGAGAACACGTTTGACATCATGGGCAGCCGGTTCCGCCTATTTCCTACACCCATACACATGGCGGAATATAAACTCAATCACATCATCCTGGCTTGCTGTGTTCTCCACAACTTTTTAAGGAGAAATTCTTGGAACTATGCTGCCTCAGTTGGGCCTGAATCCGGAATACATGTAAATGAACCAACCAATGTCTGAGACATTTTTTAAATAAAAAAAAAAATTAACTACTAAAATATTTGCTGACATTTACTGCTTGTCTTTCTTTTAGCTGACCCTGACTGAAATGTGGGTAGTCCTGAAAATGGCGTGATTGTGTAACATTCAAAAGCACTGTTGGGTGTTATTTACTAAAGGCAATGACACTTTGCACTACAAGTGCACTTAAGACTGCCCTGAAACTGCACTTGTAGTGCAAAGTGGATTTGCCCTTAGCAAATAACCCCCATTGTCACAGAAAACCACAATTTAACCACAAAAAAAGTTTTCGAGCATTGAAACAATAATCCACACATTCTTGATTATCAATCTTTTTAATACCAGCACAATCACATGTGCATTTCTAAAAGGTTTTTAAAACAAACCAACATGTTTGTTGTATAACACTTTTTTGGTCACATTAATAAAAGTAGAAATGTCCATTTAAGGTAAAACAGGCATGTTTAAAACCAAAAAGAAATACACAAATCTGGAACTTACAAAGTTCAACTTTGTTATAAATTGAAGGCAATATCAGACATGAGTATTGATAAACTGTGTTTGATATTGCGTTCAGATGAGGTGAAGTCACCCCTGGAAAAGCCAAATTTTGAAGATGCACACAAATTGCCGAATGTCAACATGTGCTAGCTGCCATCATGGGGGATCGAGGGACGTGTTTTGGGGGTGCAACCCCTTCCTCTCAGCTACTTTATTATTGAGGAAGGGGTTGCACCCCCAAAACGCCTACATTGAGCTCCCGTGATGGCAGATAGCACATGTTGACACACTGTGTGCATCTTCAAAATTTGGCTTTTTGAGAATATGTAAAAAAATGTGAGACATTTTTAGATTCCAAAAAGCACAAAAGAGGAAAGGGATTTGGAGTTGTTTTAAACTCTCCCTAAAACATCAATGATGTTCTTCATTTTGTTTTGAACATCATTGATGTTTTTCAGGATGTTTTCTAAGTCCCTATTACACCCCATGATCTCCCCTATCAGGATCTGTGCACTTTCACTGGTGAAATGACCTGGATCCACAACATTATAATCATCAAAAAATATAGAAACAAAAACACACCATGTATTATAAATATGCCGGCATTCATCTCTTACCTGAGCCTGTGGTCGCAGACACTCACCTGTTGTGGTGACAATTTCCACCAGGTCTCCCTCCTCCTCCTCCTGTTGGTTTTGGGGGATTTCACCTTCATCCTGAGGTGGGGGGTCTGTGGTCTCCTCAGATGACTGGTGTCCTTCGAGTCTTTTCTACCCTATGTAAAAAAAAAAATTGGTATACTTAGCACACAGATATTTCATGGTAGAAATAGGAATATGAAACATTGCTTGAAAGTGGGGTACAATTGTCTATTTTGGCAGAGTTCCAAGATGAAGAAATATTTTTGTCCTTTGTCAAGCTTGAATACTTACCTGTTTTGTACAAGCTTCACAGATGGAGACACCCCTATAGTATACACTGGAGCACCTGTGTAGGGCCCCCTAATAAAAATGGTGTTCTTGTGTCCCACACTAGTGCTCCAGTGTCCAGATGTGTAAACAGCTGCTGAGTGTCCTCTCCTTACACAGAATCTAGTTTGCATTTCATTCTAGTTACAAACCCATCTACACAACAAAATTATTTTAAGAGAAGTAGCCTAGCAAAAATGTATTCAAATGCATATGGCCAAAACAATGGTGTTTTCTATGCCGAACGAACAATGTTTCATACTAATGAACAATGTGTCCATGGACATGAAAGTTGCCATTTTAAACTGTACAACAGTTAAGAAAAGCACAAGGAGCAGCACGAACGTAATAAAAATAACAAATAGGAACACAGGACAGCTACTTACTTTTTTGCAGCACTCTCCTGATCCTTCTGTACTGCTCATGCTCCCTTAATTGGGGTCCGACCACCACTTCCTGAGTTGATCCTTGGATCATCGTACCCCGAAATTCCGGTGCAGACTTTTGACCACTTTCGCCATTATCTTGGCCTTTCTGACATTGGGGTTGGGGTAAGGTCCATACTTCCCGTCATAGTCAGCCCTCTTCAGGATGTCCACCATCTCCAACATCTCCCCAAAGGACATATTTGAGGCCTTAAATCGTCTCCTTCTGGATCCAGACATTTCAGGCTCCGGGCTTTCCTCCTCCTCCTCCTCGTTGGTGTAATTATCAGACACCTGCTGTGTCTCCGCCATGTGCTCTTCCCCACTGCGCTGAACGAGAAGGGGCGGGGAATAGACTAGAAAGAAAGTCAGGGGCGGGCAGAGTTTTAGGCATGTGCAGTGTATATTAAGCGTAAGACGCGTGCGTAGTACGTACGATCTGTGAGCGGAGGAAGGAGTATCGGAGGCGCCGATCGTGATAACGAAGGTAAGATTTAAAATTGGGCCTATACTGCTTCTAGATTGAGGCCTTTATTTGGACCAGTTTAGAAGACTTTAGGCTGACATTAGGGTTTGTCTGGTGTTGTGTTTTGCAGTGAAAATGGATCTAGTCAATGATCAGGACTTTATGCCAATCTTCATAGATATATTCAGGGAGCTGCCCTGTCTGTGGCAGGTAAACCACCCTGATTATAAGAACCAAACAAAGAGAAAGGCAGCGCTGGATAATTTGCTGCAATTTGTGAATCCGGTGATCCCCACGGCAGACATCACCTATTTGAAGATACTAATTAGTGGCATGAGGAGCACTTATCTAAGGGAGCGCAAGAAGGTCCAGGATTCCCAGAGATCAGCAGCAGCAGATGACATTTATGTCCCCAGGCTGTGGTACTACGACAGGCTGCATTTTCTGTCAGGTCAGACTGAACCCAGGTCAGCACTCCAGTCTTCCTTCCACGCTTCCTTCCCCCCCCGCTGAGGCTTCTGACGCCCAACCTGGGCCTTCCAGGCAGCAACATGTGGAGGAGCCTAGCTTGAGTCAGGTATAGCATTCTTCTAAATATTTCTGGTTGTCCAATCAATGATGTTAAATAGATGTTAGTTTGGAGTACTAATTTATGATTGTGATTTAGGAACCAAAAACTAAAACCATGTCCTTTTTCATACACAGGAAAGTCTCAGCCAGGAGGTGGCCAGGCCAAGTAGCCTGCCCGATACCCAGGTCCGTCCCCTCCGCCTTCAAAGAAAAAATGGTAGGAAGAGAAGTAACCTGGAGGAGGCTGCAATTGGCCTATTTTGGAAGGCTACTGAGGCACTCAGAACACCCCACAGTGTGGAAGAGGATTTTGGTGAGCTAACTGTATGCAAAATGATGCAAATGAAGGAGGGCCAACGCCTCTTATGCGAGTTTGTAATTTTAGAAGCTCTAAATAAGGGGTGGAGGGGCCAACTCACATGCCAAAGCCACATTTGTGAGCTTACCCATGGTCCTCCTCCAGGTCCTCATCCTCCTCCTCCTCCAGGTCCTACTCCTCCTGCCACACCTACAACACCAGAGCCACAGCCGGGAAGGAAGCATGTAAGGAAGACCAGAGAGTGATGACCTGGGTTCAGTCTGGTCTGACAAAAGATGCAGCCTCTTGTATGACCACAGCCTGGGAACATACATGTCATCTGCTGCTTTCATGATCTCTTGGACTTCTGGGCCAGACTGTACTCCCTTAGATAAGGACTCCTCAGGCCACCAATTTTGCTGTAAAATAATTGATGTTTGCCCTGGGGGTCAAAGGCTTCACCAATTTCTGATGTTTATCCAGCATTGCCTCCCTCTTTGTTTGGTTCTGAGCCCTTAATAAAGGATTTTTTGTTTTATTATACTTGCCTATGTGTGTTTTCCTTCAAAAAGGACAGTTTGTTTGTGAGGAGGCACGTACATTTCTAAAATACAATGTGAAATTAACAAGAGACACCAACACCAAGCAACCTTCTTGAGATTAAATAATACAAGATAATAATGGTGTTGTGGTAACTTGACACACAAAACACACACAAAAATATTCTGGAGTAAAAAAACAAAAACAAAAAAAAACAAGATAAGGCTTGAAAAAAAATACAAAAATACAAACAAAAAAAAAATGTATATGTTTTTGGTCAGATGTGACAAATCAAAATATATTGATGAAATCACGATAAATATTAAAGAAAGAAGTTTGTGAGAAGTCTGTGTGAATATGAGCAGCAAAACAACTTCATTCTTCTAGCATTATAAAGAAGAACAGAGTGCGCTGCATTAAACAATTTAAAACATTGCAGCCTGACGAAAGTGCTATATCCATTCCGAACGCTAATTTTACCAGACCAAGCAGTTCCGAATTTATTCTGAGCATGCGTGGCACTTTGTGCATAGGAATTGGCCACACACGGTCGGAATTTCCGACAACAAGCTCCGATCGCACATTTTCCGTCGGAAAGTCTGACCGTGTGTACAGGGCATAACTGTCATGGAGCTATTTATGTACATCACTTCCTCTCCCTGCTAGCTGGGTCAGAACCCCCAGATTGTAGGGCTTTGATATTTTTTTAAAGGTCTAGTTTCCAGGAAGTAGACTGAGAGAGAACTGAGCCACATGTTCTGTCTGTGGAGGTGTTGCTGTTGTGTCTTACCCAGATCAAAAGAGAATATTATTTCCTGCTGGGGAGAATTCTCATTCCAGGCTGGTCGGACAACAGTTGGAGGATACCCCTGTGACCACTGATCTTGTCTTCAGGTAGATGCTGCATCTTTCGCAGGAGCCCCTGCAACTGGACTTTGCTGCAACATTCACCTGGGAGGTATCTCTTTGAACCACTTGACCTCCGAAAGATTTACCCCCCTTCATGACCAGGCTATTTTTTTTAGATACGGCACTGCGTTACTTTAACTGACAATTGTGCAGTCATGCAATGCTGTACCCAAATAAATTTTTTACCACAAATACAGCCTTCTTTTGATTGTATTTTTTCACCACTGCATTTTTCTATTTTGCTCTATAAACAAAAAGACAAACAATTTTGAAAATATATATATATATATTTTACTTTCTGCTATAAAATATATCCAATAAAAAATTTAAAAAATCAAATTTCTTTATAAATTTTGGCCAATATGTATTCTGTGACATATTTTTATAATTTATTTATAATTATATTATATAATATAATTTTAAAAAACATCCCAATAAGTGTATATTGTTTGGTTTGAGCAAAAGTTATAGCGTCTACAAACTATAGTATATCTACTGGGCATTTTTATTTATTATTTTTTTAATATTCTTAATGGTGGCGATTAGCAACTTATAGCAGGACTGCGATATTGCAGTGGGAAATCAGATACTAACTGACACTTTGTGGGAACCAGTGACATTAATACTCTGATCAGTGCTATAAATATGCACTGTCACTGTACTAATGACACTGGCTGGGTAGGGGTTAAACATCTAGGGTGATCAAAGAGTAAACTGTGTGCCTAACTAGTGTTTTTGTGTCGTGTGTGCTGCTTTTACTAAGGGAAGTGATGGATTTTATATCCTGCTTTGCAGGGATACAAAATCAATCCCTCCCCTGTCAGAACAGAGCTCTGCCTTGTTTACATAGGCAGTGCCCCATTCTGTGTCTCTGCATATCGGCTTTTGTTGTGAATAATCACAGAAAAAGTGGCCCACCAGCGCTGTGTGTGCCCCCTGTAGGCAGAAGTGCAAAATCACTTCACTTCACTTCTATATATACACATGATTCTGCACAGGAGGGCCGCCCTGTAGCAGTAAATCTGCTATGGGGCGGTCAGTAAGTGGTTAATAACTATATATTCCTGGCTATATGTGCACAATTCCACCAGGACTCCTATCGGGCTCTTTGCTGATAACACTTGTTTGTACATTGGGTGCATGCACTGTTATTAAACATTTTTTATACATAAAGCATGCATTATTTCTATACTGTTTTGTATCTATATATATATATAATATATATATATATATAATATTATATATTATATTTGGACTGCTCTCAATTACTTGTTTAGATTACAGATCAATTTCCCAGGAATGAAATCTCCTTTGTTTACAGGGGCCCTGTGCTGGATGGAGGTACTGACAACTTTATTATCCATCCCATTCTTCCACTTAAAGTGGTTGTAAAGCCTAAACATGTTTTACCTTAATGCATTCCTTGCAGTAAGGTAAAACATGTTTAGGTGTCAGCATCCCCCCTCACCCATCCCCCCTTTTGCTTATCTGAGCCCTTATACGATCCAGCATTGTGCACTTCTGCAGCTCTTCTCTCCCCCCTCCAGTGGCGGCTGGTGCTCCAAATTTTTGGGGGGGCACAAACAAACTGAAAAATTCTGAAAAAAAACTCATCAATTGTAGCCTCACTGTACCAATATCTGTATCAATAGCAGCCACTGTTCCATCAAACGCAGCCACTGTGCCCATCAATTGCCGCCACTGTGCCATCTAACGCAGCCACTGTGCCATCAAACGCAGCCACTGTGCCCATCAATTGCCGCCACTATACCATCAAACACAGCCACTGTGCCATCAAACGCAGCCACTGTGCCCATCAATTGCCACCACTCTGCCATTAAACGCAGCCACTGTGCCCATCAAATGCAGCCACTGTGCCCATCAAACGCAGCCACTGTGCCCATCAAACGCAGCCACTGTGCCATATCAAATGCTGCCACTGTGCCCCATCAGATACAGCTACTGTGCCCATCTTATGCAGCCACTGTGCCAATCCCGTGCAGCCACTGTGCCCAGCTTATGCAGCTACTGTGCCCCATCGAATGCAGCCACTGTGCAGCATCGAATGCAGCCACTGTGCCCATCATATGCAGCCACTGTGACCATCATATGCAGCCACTGTGACCATCATCTGCAGCCACTGTGTCCATCAAATGCAGCCACTGTGCCCATCAAATTCAGCCTCATTTTGCCCCATCAAATGCAGCCTCACTGTGCCCATCAAATGCAGCCTCACTGTACCCATCAAATGCAGCCTCACTGTGCCCCATCAAATGCAGCCTCACTGTGCCCCATCAAACGCAGTCTCCCTGTGCCTCATCAAATGCAGCCTCAGTGTGCCCCATCAAATGCAGCCTCACTGTGCCCCATCAAATGCTCCCACTGTGCCCCATCAAACGCAGCCACTGTGCCATATCAAATGCTGGTAGTGTGCCCCCCGCCCACCGTCTGTACTTAACCTGTCTCTGTGGCGGTGGGACAGCTCCTCGATGTCTTCTCCCGTCCTCTCTTCCCATCCTCTGCTATGATTGGATGCCTGATAGGCGTCCAATCACAGCGCCTGTCATTTCAGCCAATCAGGTGATGGGTAACAGATCCGAGCACCTGATTGGTGGAAAGGCGGTTTAGTGTTAGGAAAGCGAATATTCATTCGCTTTTCTAACACAGCTGAGTGACCTGCGAGCGCCCAGCATAGCGCTCTCAGGTCACCTTTTTTTGACGCCTATTAGAGCCTATGGCTCTAATCAGGTGCTTAAAAAGACCCCTGCCGCTGTAATTCAGGCGCCCGGCGACCAAAAAGGGGTCATGCGCCTTAATAGGGGGTGGCAGCGGTGGCCATAGATAGATTCTATTGGTGCTAGAGGGGTGGCTGGAGAGAGGGGGCAGCGCCCGTGTGCCCTTATGGACACACTGCCACTACCCCCCTCACTTCCGGGTCTTGCTGGCTTTCGCCGTATATTGATTGGTTTGCGCAAAAGTTATAACATCTACAATATAGGGGAAAGATTTATGGCATTTTTATTATTATTTTTTTTACTAGTAATGGTGGCGATCAGCGATTTTTATCGAGACTGCGATATTACGGCGGACAAATCGGACACTTTTGACACATTTTTGGGACCAGTGACATTTATACAGCGATCAGTGCTATAAAAATGCACTGATTACTGTATAAATGACACTGGCAGGGAAGGGGTTAAAACTAGGGGTCGATCAAGGGGTTAACTGTGTTCCCTAGGTGTGTTCTAACTGTAGGGGGAGATGGGACTGACTAGAGGAAGAGAGAAATGGTTGTTAATACTTAGTATGAACAAACGATCTGTCTCTACTCTCCTGAAAGAAACGTGATTTGTGTGTTTACACATACACATCCCCATTCTCATCCTGTAATGAGCAATCGCAGGTGCCCGGCGGTCATCGCGCCCGCCGGTCACTCGCAACAGCTCCGGGGACCTGACGTACAGCTACGACGGCTCGCGCAGGGGAGCAAACCTGCCGCAGTATAACTGCCGCGGCTGGTCTGGAAGCGGTTAAAAAAAATGATATTAATTACACCACTAACCTAGGTTCAAACCCAATCAGCATCTGTATCCAGACAACACTTTCAGATGATCCAGTGTTATACAGTTCTCGCTCATGATCAGTGTAAGAAGTGGCACTTTTGGCACTAAGCCAAAAAAATATATAAAAACAGAAACAAAAAGCAACTGACACACAAACAAACCAAGTCCGCTGAGAAATGAAAATAAAAAATGCAGCGCTAGAAATATCTAACATGCAATAGTAAACATGTAAATATAAGACAAACGCACATTCAAGTGCAAAAAGTGTGAGAAAAATAAAAAATTATAATCAAATGTCCATATGTGAAATATGAAACAGAAAATGTGAAAGTCCATATGTGAAGTAACAGTGAAGGGATATCTCCTCAAATTTCAAGGCAGAGGTGAACACCAGAAGACGTATGGATATTCAATAGGAAAGAATGGGTACCCTTACTGGATCAGTAGAATGCACATACCATATAGCAGTGCGTCAGAAATGCATAGGCAGGATCTCCCGTGATGTCCAGCCAGGCAATATTTTGTAAGCCGCGAGCACCGATGGGCACAAGAGGGAAGGTGATCCCAGACGGAAGTTGGACGGCTGTCACTCACATTACCCGTTTCCAGGAAGGGATGGTCCAGGGAGGTAATCAGCATTCAAACATGGGAAAAGAAAAAGGGGAACTCCACATGGTGCAGGTCAACTAAATCGGGATTTACTGTAATAAAACACCATACACAAATAAAAAGTGATCACTGTAAAAAAAAAAAAATGGCAATGTGGGAAGCTAAGAATGCTAACCCTACGCATTTCGATTGAAAAGTCTTCAACAGGGGCATGAATCAGCCTCGTCACATTGCTCTTACATATAGACTGTACAATGATTAAAAATTAGACAGATCCGCCCCCATCATGGTGGAACCGGAAGTGAGGAATTGTAAACCTGTAAATGTATGTGGCTAAACTGTGTTAAGAAGCATCCACAGTCATAACCCCCCAGATCAGAGAGGCTAAAGTAACAGGCAGTAGTGTCTTGAACCTGAAAATAGAGCGAACTTCGGCTGTATATCTCAAGGCAATAAGGGGCAATGGCGTCATACAAACGGCTTGCGTTCCAAGCCTCATGTGGGTGGGGGGAACCACCAGGCCGAGATGCTGCGTCACCTCCAATCAGCGGCTGGTAGTCATATACACCCACACACAGGAGGCCTGCGTTCCAAGCCTCATGTGCGTAGAGGGTACAGTCTTGCTGAGACGCTGCGTCACCTCTACTCAACATCTGGTGATTGGTCCCTCACTTGGGAACGATCAGCCAAACCCTGCCCACCTGTGTCCTGCGCCGACACCGGAAACACAGCGCCAGACACAGAGGGCATAACAAGGAGGGACTGACAGAATTATGTACAATGCACTAGGCATAACAATCTAGGTATATAAAAAGGGTAATGTAAAATGAAAAATAAAATAAAATGTGACGATGGCCAAAAGTAATGGTGAATACAGGTAAATTACCTTAATTCTATTTTCTTAAGATGCAGGAAATTCATAGGGCAAAGCCATTTGAAGGAACAGACAAGTAATAAGTGCCCAAACACTTGCAGCAAGCGCGTGTTCACGCCACAATGCTGTCCTAAGGAGGGGGAACACAACTAAACCGGAGTTTGGGTGAAGATGGTGTCACGGCTCCCATAATGGGTGCAGGGGCATTCACACCACAAACGACCAGTGAGTGTGGACTACCCTCATGCGGTATTGGCACAATAACCTAAAGGGGTGCCCGGGGTCCTGCCAACCCTCATATCAACTCCAAAAAGTAAAAATAAAAAATAAACTGGAAATAGATACCAACACAAACCCCAAAAAGTGTGTATTGAAAAATATCATATGAAGTTAAAAAAACACTATTACGCCCCCTGTGAAAGATTCAAAATAAAAAAGAATGGGAGATGTAAAGACCTCCAAGGTTGTATTCTCAGGAATACTACTGGTACATCGAGCCACACCAGAAAGGCAGAGGGAGATTAGGGAAGTAAACAAGTGGCTGAAGAGCTGGTGTAGTAAGGAGGGGTTTGGGTTCCTGGAGGACTGGGCCTACTTCTCAGTCGATAACCGGTACTATAGAAGGAACGGACTGCACCTAAATGAGGAGGTTGCAGATCTGCTGGGAATGAAGATGGCCAAAAAGGTAGAGGGGTTTTTAAACCAAGCGATTGGGGGGAGGGTCCAGAGGTAGAGATAGTCAGCGCGGAAGATATTCCAGAGGGTAGTATTGGGGGCATTAGTGGTAGGATGACCAAAGCACAAAAACACAAGGTAAGTATAGTAGCAAGTCCTAGTTGCAATCTCGAAACACCCAATACGAGGACAATAAACGATCGGTCTAAACTATGTGGCATGTTCACCAATGCCAGGAGCATGGCGGACAAGATGGGTGAACTAGAGATATTGTTATATGAGGATGATTTGGATTTTTTAGGAATTTCAGAGACCTGGTTCAACAGCTCTTATGATTGGCTGGCAAACATTCAAGGGTATACCCTTTACCGCAAGGATAGAGAGGGTAAAAAAGGGGGAGGGGTATACCTATATATCAAGAATAATGTACAAGTGAATGTGAGAGATGACATCACTGAGGGATGAAGCTAAAGGGAAAATAATACTGGGAGTATGCTATAGGCCCCCTAACCTGAGGGAGGAAGTGGAGACTATCACAATTTGGATTAGCAGCAAGGATGGGAAGTGTTATCATAATGGGGGATTATCCAGACATAGACTGGGCGGAGGGAACCACGCATTAATTTAAGGCTCGCCAGTTCCTTAATGTCTTGCAGGACAATTTTATGGGTCAGATGGTAGACGCACCAACTAGAAATAAAGCATTACTGGATCTACTGATTACCAACAATACAGACCTGATCACGAATGTGGAAATACGGGGCAATTTAGGTAACAGCGATCACAGGTCAATTAGTTTCAGTATAAATCACACAAATAGGAAACATAATGGGAATACAAAGACACTGAATTTCAAAAGAGCCAACTTCCCTAAACTACACACCTTGCTAAAAGGCATAAATTGGGATAAAATATTAGAAACAAAAAACACGGAGGAGAGATGGGTTTGCTTTAAGAGCATATTAAATAAGGGCATTAGCCAATGTATCCCATTGGGTAATAAATTTAAAAGAGCGAACAAAAGTCCAGGGTGGCTTAACTCCAATGTAAAAATGTATATAAAAGCAAAGGAGAAGGCCTTCAAAAAATACAGGGTTGAGGGATCATCCTCAGCATTCAGACTTTATAAAGAATGCAACAAGAAATGTAAGGGTGCAATTAGGACGGCTAAGATAGAACATGAAAAACACATAGCAGAGGAGAGCAAAAAAAATCCCAATAAATTCTTTAAGTATGTAAACAATAAAAAAGGGAGGACAGACCATATTGGCCCCATAAAGAATGAGGAAGGACATCTGGTTACAAATGATGGGGAGATGGAAAAAGTATTGAATTTATTCTTCCCCTCAGTCTTCACGAGTGAATCGGGTGGCTTCAGTAACCAAAACTGCAGTGTTTATCCTCGTGACACAACACAGGAAGCACCTCCATGGTTAACAGAGGACAGAATTAAAATTAGACTTGAGAAACTTAACATTAATAACTCACCGGGACCAGATGGCTTGCATCCAAGGGTACTTAGGGAACTCAGTCAAGTGATTGCCAGCCCGTTGGTCCTAATTTTTACAGACAGTCTACTGACTGGAATGGTACTAGCTGATTGGAGAAAAGCCAATGTAGCACCAATATTTAAAAAGGGCCCAAAATATATCCCTGCGAATTACAGACCAGTTAGCCTAACATCAATAGTATGTAAACTCTTGGAGGGGATGATAAGGGACTATATACAAGATTTTAGTAATGAGACCGGTATCATTAGCAGTAATCAGCATGGATTCATGAAGAATCGTTCTTGCCAAACCAATCTATTAACCTTCTATGAGGAGGTGAGTTGCCATCTAGATAAAGGAAGGCCCATAGACGTGGTGTATCTGGATTTTGCAAAAGCATTTGACACAGTTCCCCATAAACATTTACTGTACAAAATAAGGTCCGTTGGCATGGACCATAGGGTGAGTACATGGATTGAAAACTGGCTACAAGGGCGAGTTCAGAGGGTGGTGATAAATGGGGAGTACTCGTAATGGTCAGGGGTGGGTAGTGGGGTTCCCCAGGTTTCTGTTCTGGGACCAATCCTATTTAATTTGTTCATAAACAACCTGGAGGATGAGATAAACAGTTCAATCTCTGTATTTGCAGACGATACTAAGCTAAGCAGGGCAATAACTTCTCCGCAGGATGTGGAAACCTTGCAAAAAGATCTGAACAAATTAATGGGGTGGGCAGCTACATGGCAAATGAGGTTCAATGTAGAAAAATGTAAAATAATGCATTTGGGTGGCAAAAATATGAATGCAATCTATACACTGGGGGGAGGACCTCTGGGGGAATCTAGAAAGGAAAAGGACCTAGGGGTCCTAGTAGATGATAGGCTCAGCAATGGCATGCAATGCCAAGCTGCTGCTAATAAAGCAAACATAATATTGGCATGCATTAAAAGGGGGATCAACTCCAGAGATAAAATGATAATTCTCCCACTCTACAAGGCTCTGGTCCGGCCGCACCTGGAGTATGCTGTCGAGTTCTGGGCACCAGTCCTCAGGAAGGATGTACTGGAAATGGAGCGAGTACAAAGAAGTACAACAAAGCTAATAAAGGGGGTCTGGAGGATCTTAGTTATGAAGGAAGGTTGCGAGCACTGAACTTATTCTCTCTGGAGAAGAGACGCTTGAGAGGGGATATGATTTCAATATACAAATACCGTACTGGTGACCCCACAATAGAAATAAAACTTTTTCGCAGAAGAGAGTTTAACAAGACTCGTGGCCACTCATTAAAATTAGAAGAAAAGAGGTTTAACCTTAAATTACGTAGAGGATTCTTTACTGTAAGAGCGGCAAGGATGTGGAATTCCCTTCCACAGGTGGTGGTCTCAGCAGGGAGCATCGTTAGCTTCAAGAAACTATTAGATAAGTACCTGAATGACCGCAACATACAGGGATATACAATGTAATACTGACACATAATCACACATAGGTTGGACTTGATGGACTTGTGTCTTTTTTCAACCTCACCTACTATGTAACTATGTAATTATCTAACTATGAATGCTGATTACCTCCCTGGACCATTCCTTCCTGGAAACGAGTAATGTTAGTGATAGCCACCCAATATCCGTCTGGGATCACCTTCCCTCTTGTGCCCTTCGGTGCTCGCGGCTTACAAGATATTGCCTAGCTGGACATCACGGGAGATCCTCCCTATGCCTTTCTGACGCACTGCTATATGGTATGTGCGTCCTACTGATCCGGTAAGGGTACCCATCCCTACCTATTGCATATCCCTTCACTTTTACTTCACATATGGACTTTCACATTTTGCTGTTTCATATTTCACATATGGACATTTGATTATAATTTTTTATTTTTATCACACTTTTTGTACTTGAATGTGCGTTTGTCTTATATTTACATCTCTCTCATGATCAACCCAGTTAACCGCTTGCCGACCACCACACACAGATGTACATCGGCAGAATGGCACAGGCAAGCAAATGGGTGTACCTGTATGTCCCTTTGAATTTGCCACCTATCGGGCACGCGCGCACCGCGGGAGCGTGCCCTCGGATCCCGGGAACTAAATGCTCACCAGCGGCCCGCGATTGCGGTGAAGAGAGGCAGAATGGGGAGATGCCTATGTAAACAAGGCATTTCCCCGTTCTGCCTAGCAACATGACAGAGATCCACTGCTCCCTATCATCGGGAGCAGTGATCTCTGTCATGTTGTAGTGAGCCCATCCCCCCCACAGTTAGAACACCTCCCTAGGACACACTTAACTCCTTGATCGCTGCCAGTGTTTAACCCCTTAATTGCCAGTGTCATTTATACAGTAATCAGTGGCTATTTGTAGCTCTGATCACTGTATAAATGACAATGGTCCTAAAATAGTGTCAAAGGTGCCCGATGTGTCCGCCATAATGTCGCAGCCCTGATAAAAATTGCAGATCGACGCCATTACTATAAAAAAAAATAATAAAAATGCCATAAATCTATCCCCTGTTTTGTAGACGCTATAGCTTTTGTACAAACCAATCAATATACACTTATTGCGATTTTTTTTACCAAAATTATGTAGAAGAATACATATCGGCCTAAACTGAGAAAGAAATTCGTTTTTCTATATATTTTTTTGGAAATTTATTATAGCAAAAAGTAAAAAATATTGCTTTTTTTCAAAATCGACGGCCTTTTTTATGTTTATAGCGCAAAAAATAAAAACCGCAGAGGTGATCAAATACCACCAAAAGAAATCTCTATTTGTGGGGAAAAAAAGGACATCAATTTTGTTTGGGTACAATGTCGCACGGCCGCGCAATTGTCAGCTAAATCGACGCAGTGCCGCAAAAAATGCTCTGGTTAGGAAGGGGGTAAATCATCCGGGGTGAAGTGGTTAATCAGCAATACCTGTTAATTCACATTAAGATCGCTTTATATGCAAATGGGGTGTATGGGGGAGGGGGCAATATCCCTACCGTGTGTTTAGACATCATGCCACATCTAATGTCCAAGATGATGTCTGACTTTGTTTGTTTACCAATGTAACATCCATGTACAAATGTATAACAGGATATGCTACAGCTTTCTTATCCTTTATATTTTCTTTCTTTGTATGTATAAAACTTTAATAAAAACCATTGAAACTAACAAAAAAAACAAAAACTTTACAATCACTTTAAGAAACGTTCTGGTTCTTTTATTGTCCTACAGGTTTAGCACAATATCCTGTTTAGGGAGGGACATTTCTCATAACCCTTCCCAAAAGAGGGATAGACAAAGCAGGATAATCATACAACCAAATGTTTCTACTCATCAATCAGCTAACTGAACACATTTCTGCCTCTCATATAGCTAAAAAATAATCCGTAAGGTTATTTATCTGTAAGGTGGTGGGGGGGTCTTACTACTAATGACAAATGTAACAAGCATTCTTCCCACTGACGATCACACTAATGTTCCGTGAGATGTAACTACAGTGATTATTAGGCTTCATGAACACTGGACGTTTTTACAGCTGCTGTTTTTGGCTTCAGACATTTTTTTCTACAGTCAATAAACCCTCCAGCATGTTATCCTACGTGTCCATACACACATTGGCTGTTATCAACTGTTTTTGGCTGGGGCGTTTTTTGGCTATAAAAAAAAACATACAAAACTAGTGGGTTCTGAGACATGTTTTTCACCTGTAAAAATGCCAGAAAATGCAGATAAACGCCGATAAATGCTCAAAAGCGCAGCTCACCAGCGTTTTTTAATGTTTTTGATCCCATTGAAAAGAAAACAGCTTTAAAACACTAACGCTAAAAAATTCTGAAAAATGCTACAAAACGCTTAAAAAACGCTGAAAAACATTGAAAAACTCACTGCAACGCTACTGGCATTTTGGCACCGTTATTATAACGCCCAGTGTGCATGAGGCCTTAGCAGGGGTTGCCTAAGTCCAGAAAGTTACAGTATTTCATAGGTTCCTCCATGTTAAAAAGGTTGGAAAAGGCTGTTCTAAGCATTAATCAGTGTGTGGGCACTTTTTTGTTTCCACTTGGCTTTCCGTTTTCAGTAACCTTATGTCAGTTGAATTATTATTAGCAATAATTTAGCCAAAAACAATAACACTCTTTCTGAACAATAACAGAGAACAATTACTGCACTTTTTCTCCCACGACCCAGAATGACTGCTAAAAGGCACTTTTGACATGATGATATAGATGAAAGTTACAGTAAAGATTTATTGAATTTTCTCATTCCTAAACCTGCCTGTGGTATTAACAGGAATCAATAATTTTTCTGAAAGTTTTTTAGATTTACATTTATATGTGATCAGCTAAATGTAAATAATCTTCCCAACACTGAAACTTCAAGTGAACTTCAGCCAAACTTTTTATTATTTTGTATAGTTGTAACTTTCATTGCAGTCTGTGCCCACACTGTGGTTCCCACTTCCTGTTCCTGAAGCACAACAGAAAATAATTGGAGATCTCACTCAAATAAGGGGAACAACTGCACTCATTGGGAGAATTCTCCTCTACTATTGTTCTAATGGCAACCATGAAGTCATGGAATTTCACTCACCTTTTTATCCCAGTAAGAATGATTGTCATGATATAGTATATAGGGGGAATTTATAAAGAGTGTAATTTATGACCTTTAGAATTCCGCCGGGCCACCGCACTGAAATTGTTGGTGCTTGTTGGCACATTCATTTTTTGGAGGCCAGGACAGATGTCAGAGGGTCCAGTATGGGCACTCCTTCCTCAGTGTGCTTTATCCCAGGTGACTGCATCCATCACGTAAACAGACACATGGGTAAGGAGTTTTATAGTGGGGGGGGTTCTTGTCTGGAACTGAGACACCATCAGGTCTGCCTGGCTTTTGATTGACAGTACACAGCAATGGGTGGATTGCAAAGCAACACTATTTATTCAAAAGCAAGATGGACTTGATAATCAATTTGTTTCTCAGTTCCCCATAAGGCTATGCCCACCCAAAAATCACTGAGGCCATAGAGACTAGTTCCCCATCAGGTGTGCCTCTCCAGTGACCTGTCATGACATTACCAGTATATGACCCCTTTATTTACATTTAGCTTTGCTTTAGGGAATTTCTTGGGTGACAACTGAATGGGGCTAGGGACAGAGCCCTGTATGGGAAGTTAACCCCTTTACAAGCTTTCAGCGCGGTTTATAATCATGTGACCGCAGTGATTGCCTGTCACTGCAATCACGTGATCAGAAAGCTCACGATTGCAAAAAAAGATCAGGAGCTTTCCGTTAGCCGCCGGAAGTGCAAATGGCATGTGCTCTCAGCACAGCTGTAGGTACGTATATATGCGGCCACT
Source organism: Lithobates clamitans (assembly GCA_037952925.1). Taxonomy (NCBI): domain Eukaryota; kingdom Metazoa; phylum Chordata; class Amphibia; order Anura; family Ranidae; genus Lithobates; species Lithobates clamitans. Next base: position 4,392,985 of record JBBGZY010000381.1, on the reverse strand, counting down.
CGGCGCTAAAGCCCACCCGCCGAGAGACCGCATATTTGCATACTGTCAGAGCCTAGGGATTAAGTGGAATATTCCCATTGCACATGTTCCTGGAAATGGTTTGATGCAATTGGGTACTGTAGCAACTACTGGCTTGAAACTGGTATCAACACAATTCAAAGCACATACAGCCGTGGCAAAAAGTTTTGAAAATGACACATATATTCATTTTCACAAAGTCTGCTGCCTCAGTTTTTATGATGGCAATTTGCATATACTCCAGAATGTTATGAAAAGTGATCAGTTGAATTGCAATTAGTTATCCCCTGAAAATGAACTTAATCCCATAAAAAAACATTTCCACTGCATTTGTAAAGGAGGCTTCAGGGTACCAAAGAAAGTCCAGCAAGCGCCAGCAGAGCCTCCTACAGTTGATTCAGCTGCAGGATCAGGGCACCCCCAGTGCAGAACTTGCTCAGAAATGGCAGCAGGCAGTGAATACATCTGCATGCACAGTGAGACGAAGAATTTTGGGGGATTACCTGGTGTCAAAAGGGGCAGCAAAGAAGCCACTTCTCTTCAGGAAAAACATCAGTGACAGACTGATATTCTGCAAAAGGTACAGGGATTGGACTACTGAGGACAGGAGTAAAGTAATTTTCTCTGATAAATACCCTTGTTTGGGGCATCCAGAAAAAGCTTGTCTGGGGAAGAAAAGGTCAGAGCTACTATCAGTCCTGTATCATTCCAACAATAAAGCATCCTAAGATCATTCATGTGTGGGGTTGCTTCTTTGCCAGGGGAGTGCCTTCACTCACATTTTGCCTAAGAACACAACCATGAATAAAGAATGGTACAAAAACATTCTCCGAGAGCAACTTCTCCCAACCATCCAAGAACAGTTTGGTGACAAATAGGGATGAGCTTCGAGTTCGAGTCGAACTCATGTTCAACTCGAACATTGGCTGTTCGCAAGTTCGCCGAACAGCGAACAATTTGGGGTGTTCGCGGCAAATTCGAATGCCGCGGAACACCCTTTAAAAGTCTATGGGAGAAATCAAAAGTGCTAATTTTAAAGGCTAATATGCAAGTTATTGTCATAAAAAGTGTTTGGGGACCTGGGTCCTGCCCCAGGGGACATGGATCAATGCAAAAAAAAGTTTTAAAAACGGAAATTTTTTCAGGAGCAGTGATTTTAATAATGCTTAAAGTCAAACAATAAAAGTGTAATATCCCTTTAAATTTCGTACCTGGGGGGTGTCTATAGTATGCCTGTAAAGGGGCGCATGTTTCCCGTGTTTAGAACAGTCTGACAGCAAAATGACATTTTGAAGGAAAAAACTCATTTAAAACTACCCGCGGCTATTGCATTGCCGACAATAAACATAGAAGTTCATTGATAAAAACGGCATGGGAATTCCCCAAAGGGGAACCCCGAACCAAAATTTAAAAAAAAAATGACGTGGGAGTCCCCCTAAATTCCATACCAGGCCCTTCAGGTCTGATATGGATATTAAGGGGAACCCCGGCCAAAATTTAAAAAAAAAATGACGTAGGGTTCCCCCTAAATTCCATACCAGACCCTTCAGGTCTGGTGTGGATTTTAAGGGGAACCCCGCGCCCAAAAAAAAAAACGGCGTGGGGTCCCCCCAAAAATCCATACCAGACCCTTATCCAAGCACGCAACCTGGCAGGCCGCAGGAAAAGAGGGGGGGATGAGAGTGCGCCCCCCCTCCTGAACTATACCAGGCCACATGCCCTCAACATTGGGAGGGTGCTTTGGGGTAGCCCCCCAAAACACCTTGTCCCCATGTTGATGAGGACAAGGGCCTCATCCCCACAACCCTGGCTGGTGGTTGTGGGGGTCTGCGGGCGGGGGGCTTATCGGAATCTGGGAGCCCCCTTTAACAAGGGGACCCCCAGATCTCTGCCCCCCCCCGTGTGAAATGGTAAGGGGGTACAAAAGTACCCCTACCATTTCACTAAAAAACTGTCAAAAATGACGAGACAGTTTTTGACAATTCCTTTATTTAAATACTTCTTCTTTCTTCTATCTTCCTTCATCTTCTGGTTCTTGACTGGAAAGATTGATAGCAGCGCAGCCATTGGCTCCTGCTGCTGTCAATCAAAAACAATGATGTGGGCGCCGGGGTACGGGGCCGAGTCATACATTTGACGGCTATGGATGCCAAATGCTTGACTCAGAAGCACGCCCAGAAGGTAACCCCCTCAGGGAAGCGCTTCCCCGAGGGGGTTACCTGATGCAGGGAGGAGCCGTGAGAGCAAACCGGAGACCCCAGAAGAGCAGGTTCAGGGCCACTCTGTGCAAAACGAGCTGCACAGTGGAGGTAAGTATGATATGTTTGTTATTTTTAAAAAAGTAACGAACCCTTACAATTACTTTAACACTCCACCAAAAGTAAAAATAAATTATTTTAAATGAAACAAGATATATACATTATTGGCACTGAAAACATTTCATGAAGAAACCTAATGCCCCTTACACACGAACGGAAATTCCGCCAGCAAAAGTCCGATGAGAGCTTTTGGTCCGAAAATGCGACTGTGTGTATGCTCCATCGGACTTTTGCTGGCGGAATTCCAGCCAGCAAAAGATTGAAAGCATGTTCTCAATTTTTCGGAAATTTGGATCGTCTGCACGAATTCCAACTCGCAAAATTCTTTTGCATGCTTGGAAACAATTCGATGCATGCTCGGAAGCATTAAACTTAATTTTCTTGGCTTGTCGTAGTTTTGTACGTCACCGCGTTCTTGACGAAAGTTCAGGGAAATTTTGTGTGACCGTGTGTATGCAAGCCAAGCTTGAGCGGAATTCCGTTGGAAAAACCATCCAAGATTTTTCCGATGGAAATTCCGCACGTGTGTACGTGGCATTACAGTTTTTTCACTTTACAGTGCTGATATTTGAGTGGTGTAACAATGTGATTTTAATAATGTTGGTCAGGTTGCGTCTTATTTAAGTAAGAATCTTTAAATGATGTATGTATATGTATACAATTTAAAACTATTTTAAATTACTTTTGGCAGTGGTAGTGTTTTTTACCGTGTTTGCTATTGATTAATACAGAACGTTTGGAGTTTGAATGATACCCTTTATTGGTTAACTTAACTTATTTAAGATAAAAGCATTCTGGATCTATGTTATCCGAAAAGCCATCAACTCAAGTTAGCCAATAAAGGGTATCTCCATATACTATTTAAGTAGTAGTACAATATTAGATTAATGAAATCCACATTATTAAAAACTTTACACAAATGGTGTGTTACATGCTGTTCATACTCACTCAGTCACTATGAAATTAATTTTCTGTGTTCTGCAAAAAACCTGGTTGATCCTGCTGCTCTCTATCTCCCCCTTCTGTCCATATCCCTACTGCAGTTGGGGATTTTCCTGAGCAGTGTTGGCAGCTCTGCACATGCTCAGTTTTTAGTGTATTTTCTACACTGAGCACATCCTCCCTATCACAGTGGTAAATGACAGTCCACTCTCTCTCTCCTTCTCTATGCGCACTAACCAGCTAAACACAATGGGGTGGGATATTACATCTTGACTGATGGTGGCTTCACCTCCCTGTTATTTTAAGACATAGAGTGAAGGAGCATGACACAGCCAGTGACTGTCAGAAATCCATCCACACCATGTTATTGCCAAAAAAATAATACATATTTCATTCAAATATATATTTAGATGACAATTTAAAAGTTTATTGATATTATTTATTTATTAATTTTTACCCTGTATCCCTAAGGCTGTTTTTTTTAATTTATTTTGAATGTGTGACCAGCAGCAGAGGACTAGGAGCTCCTCTTGCTTATGTTTCCCTGCAGACAGGCTGGGAAAGATCATGTGACATCTGTATATCAATTAGAAAAAAGGTACTTAGATTTTTATTTTTTTATTAAAATATTTAAAGTGCCATCATCCACACACAGAAAGAGAAAGGGCAATGTAAATTAAACAGTGCATGTTTAGTATGAGTTTAATAACACATATTTAGCAGTAAATTAGAGCTTGTTTAAATTGTCACCATCGGCGTATGAACTTTAGTACGTGATACGTCATCAGCAAACCCTATTGCTTGTCTGAAGCAATTTTTTTATTATCACATAAAAGCTCCATTTTATGTGACCATTAAACTTTGGACAAGCAACCAGTGTACTTATGATATACCACTTACTCAAACTTTATATTGATGTTGCCATCCATCATAGTCATTCCAACACTCTTAGTTTAATGATCTGATTGCTGTAAGGAAGTGCACCTGAAATGTCTTCATTCTGACCAGTGAATGAACTTGTCTCACGCCACATACAGAATAGCTTTCTGTTTGTAAGATAAACGGTGGAGGAACCATTTGTGGTTTTAATGGCATTTATCTCCGTCTAGCACTTATTCTGCTACAAATGTTTGCATGTTTTAATGGACTCAAAATTAAGAAAAGATTGGAATGAAGAATTCACAAACTCACAGTTTGCGGATTCCCTTGATTATCAAACATACTCATCAAAACAAGGGAGTAACCACATACGGTACCTGTTTAATGAAGAAAATGTTTAACTGTTAGAATAATTGTACAGTTTAAATAATGTGCTATTTTTACATTTCTTTTTGAGTTCAACAAATAATTCTTCTGCATACCAGTGATGTTTTCTTACCTGAGTTTGAGTGTGCATACTGCAAAAAGTTCTTATATTTTATATATAATTTGAAACATACTGGTGAAACAAAACAGTGTATACGCCAATTTCTTGTTGCCTGTGTCATCTACAGTGGTTGCACTTCCAAAAGCACTTTCAGTGCACTTTCAAGTGCACTTGCAGTGCAGAGTGGAATTGCCTTTAATAAATAACCCCATTTTTTTTATAGGTATTGCTTGGTTTAAAACATTTTGTATATTTACATGGAAGCTTTAATTCATACATAGGGATCTGGACATGGACTGGAAATTAAAGGTCACCATGTAGGTAGCAGACATAGGGGGTTATTTACGAAAGGTAAAACCACTTTGCACTGCAAGTGCACTTGAAAGTGCACTGAAAGTGCACTTGGAAGTGCAGTCGCTCTAAATCTAAGGGGTAGATCTGAAATGAGTGGAAGCTCTGCTGATTTTATCATCCAATCATGTGCAAGCTAAAATGCTGTTTTTTATTTTCCTTGCGTATCCCCCTCGGATCTACAGTGACGTTACTTCCAAGTGCACTTTCAGTGCACTTTCAAGTGCACTTGTAGTACAAATTGGAGTTGCCATTAGTAAATAAATCCCATAATGACAAATAAAAATCACCTTACACGCTTATGCCCCGTACACACGATCAAACATTCTGACAACAAAATCCGTGGATTTTTTCTGACGGATGTTGGCTCAAACTTGTCTTGCATACACACGGTCACACAAATTTTGTCGGAAATTCCTAACGTCAAGAACGCGGTGACGTACAACACGTACGACGGCACTAGAAAAGGTTCAATACCAAGTGCGCCACCCTTTGGGCTCCTTCTGCTAATCTCGTGTTAGTAGAAGTTTGGTGAGAGACGATTCATGCTTTTCAGCCTCGTGCTTTTCTGATCGTTACTGCTCTTCAGTTTGTGCTTGTGGGTTCGTATCTGGTTTTTAGTGCATGCCCCCCCAAAGTGCACGAGAGGTCCGTGTATAATATATGGAGTATGGAGCGACGAATGTGCTATCTCCATTACGAACGCTAGTTTTACCAGACCGATCGCTTTCGTCTCGTACGTGATTCTGAGCATGCGTGGAACTTTATGTGTCGGAATTGTGTACACAAGATCGGAATTTACGAGAACGGATTTTGTTGTCGGAAAATTTGAGATCCAAATTCCGATGGAAAATGTTTAATGGAGCCTACACACGGTCAGAATTTCCGACATCAAGCTCCCATCAAACATTTTCTGTCGGAAAATCCAACCGTGTGTATGGGGCATAACATTTAAAATCACTAAGTGAAGATTTAATTTTTGGGTCCTATTGTCAAAGATTGGCAAAATATTTAAATATTGTTTTGCAGTAGTTCCACCTGTTTTGCTGCAAAAATATTTTTAAACATTCTTAACTGAAATTTTAATGTCAAGATGAAGTTAAACAAACAATGACAAATAATATATCAAAACACATTAATTCACAGTTCAGGTAAGACAGGGCCACTTTAGTTGTAATAAGCAACAATGAGAGAAGCAACACGGCTCCAGGTGATCTGATCACTGGGCTGAACTTGAAGAGATATGCAAAGAAGATGACTGCGCTCCAATCTTCCGAAAAATGAGTAACTTTATTCCATAAAATCCATATAAGAGATCAGACACCAAATGGACATGATACACGAGGACAAGAGCAGCACAGTGCCTCAGTAGAAGAACTCTCGTTCGAAACATGCCGGGTTTATAGCCTGTTGCGCTTTTTATACCACGCTGTTCTTTTTATATAATAATATAATTGTGATTACTCCATGTGCGCATCGTGATTGATGGTCTGTACGTTTTTATTTTTTGTTTTTTGCTTTTTTATCGATTAAATATTTTTTTTTTACCTTGGATTCATCTGCACTATGTGGAGGCCCTTTTCTTTCTATATTTTTTTTCATGATTTATGCTGCTGATTAGATGTCGGTGTGATGTCGGTGTGAAGACTACAAACTCTTGTCAGTCTAATCCAGTTTGAGGATACCTGCCAGCGGTTGTCCCCAGGGTGAGGTATCCATCATCCATCCTGTCTGATGTGGACGTAGGTACACACCATTGTACCACAAAGGTCCCAGTTGGAGAGTCCGTTGGAGGCAACTGTTTGATGCCTGTTTGACCCACAGCCGTACAGCGTGTGTGTCCACACTTTAGGGTAAGTGTATCCATTCCCTCTATTGTCCCATATACACACCTGTGGTTACTGCATGGAGAAGTCTGCTTCCTCATATTTGTCAACACCCCAGAAGAAACATCTTTCAAAATATTTTTTCTGAATAGACTATACTACACCACACAGAGGAGCTCTTAGATGTGCTCTGTTTACCATATATTTATTATCATTTTTATTCTTAGTTTGTATTACCACTTGCACATGTGATTTTCTCATGCGTTTATGTTACACACATATGAGTCTTCTTGTCAGTATTTTTGCACATATTACTCTCAGTGTTTATTTGCATACCACTATTTTCACAATTTTTGACTCACTAGTTGAACGTCCACTCCCATAGGTGATCCTGGGGGGCCGAGGTTCCAAAAGCGCTGCATTTTATATTTCCATTTTTTTAATGTTTTTATATGTTGTGACATTGGTAGGCCTTTTCACAATATTTGTATACCGGAGTTCTGATTGCAGTGATATCTTGGTATGACCAACTTTATCAACTCCTCTGGAAAGGGCTTGGTTCTTTATTGTACCCAACAGGATGGAGATGGCTTACCTTGACTGCTTTGCAGTCTTTAAAAAGTTCTGTAAAGTGGACCGGTGACTCAACTACATCAAGTTTGCCAGATGCATACTATTCTTTCTAATTTCTAAGAGAAAACCACACATACAAAAATCCTTTATTTTGGTCATAACAAACCTTAGCACTCTTATGCTGCGTACATACGATTGGACATTCTGACAACGAAATCCTGGGTTTTTTTTCCGACGGATGTTGGCTCAAGCTTGTCTTGCATACACATGGTCGCACAAATGTTGTCGGAAATTCCGATCGTCAAGAACGTGCTGACGTACAACACGTACGATGGCACTATAAAGAGGAAGTTCAATAGCCAGTGTGCCACCCTTTGGGCTCCTTCTGCTAATCTTGTGTTTATCTCGTGTTAGTAAAAGTTTGGTAAGAGTCGATTCGTGATTTTCAGCCTCGTGCTTTTCAGTTCGTTACTGCTCTTCATTTTGTGCTTGTGGGTTCGTATCTGGTTTTCAGTGCGTGTAGTCATTTCGCATCTGGTTTTAAGTGCGTATTTTTATAATACGTATTTGATTTCCAGTGTGTTCTTATCCTCTCGTTTCTCATTTTCAGCTCGCTCTTCTCAGGCCTTTCTGATTTTCAGTGCATTCTGTTAGTTTGTTCTGACCAGCCGACCGTTTTGAAGCAATGTTGCGGGTACATACTCATCTTACAGTTTGTGCTGTGCAGGGGCTTGGTGTTGGGGTTCTTACTTTGACCTAGGTCCAGTCCATGAACAGGGTGAGGAGGAGTTCATGGACGAAGAATTGTTTGCTCCAGCGTGACCAATTCTCTCATATGCCTTTGTTGAGGGAGATCCATGAGAATAATCCTGATGATTTCAGAAATTATCTCCAGGTGACGGACCCCATTTTTCACCGTCTGTTGGCTTTGCTGTCTCCTTATATTACGAAACAGGACACCTGCATGCAGCAAGCCATCACTCCTGAGCAGAGGCTCGACACCACGTTGCGGTACTTGGCGATGGGGAGAAGTCTGCAGGACATCAAGTTCTCAACAGGCATCTCCCCCCAGACTCTGGGGATCATTATTCCAGAGACCTGTTCTGTCATCATTCAGGTCCTGCAGAAGGACTATATTAGGGTAAGTTTTATCCTTTAACATCACATTATATGTATTTAAATAAATGTATTTTTAAAATAAATTTGTATTTTAAAATAAAAATATTTCCTTTGATTTACTGCTTGTGTTTCCTTTAGCTGTCTCCTTGGTTCTCCAATGTTTGGGTTTTTTTTGGCCATTTTCTTTAATAGTTCTTTGATACATGAGGTGACAATCTCTTCTTCAGCTATTAATGTTGTGGGTCTGCTACACACACCTTATTTTTGTTGTTAATGTATGTAATGCATTAATGATAATAATATTCATCATTTTCAGCACCCTGTATTTATTTTTTGGAGTGACGATAATGGCCTAATTTATGCAAATTATAAAGCACTGTGGGTGTTATCTACTAAAGGAAAATCCACTGCAAAAGTACACTTGAAAGTGCACTGAAACGGCACTGAAAGTGCACTTGTAGTGCAAAGTGGATTTGCCTTTAGGAAATAACCCCCATTGTCACTGTAAACACCAACTTAAAGTGGATGTAAACCCAATGTCATCCTTTCTAAACTACTGCCATAGGGGTTATCTATAAGGATATACAGGCCTCCTGCATGTATCTTTACCTGTCAAATGTCTCCTCTCTGTCTGTTATTAGACCCGAAAAACTGCATATTCTGTGGGTGGGTCTGTTGTCTAGAGCTTGGTGGGTGGAGTCGTGATGTCAGTATACTCCCCGCCCACCTCTACACTCCCCTGTGTATTTCTAACACTGAACTTCTAACATCCAGTGAAAAGACAGGAAAGTAACCACATGACTTCAGCATGCCAAATCATGCTGAGGTGTGGAACAGCCAATCCTTGCAGAGCTGCTAAAGAAAGGAGTGGGGGAGGGAATTAAAAAATACTGCATGTGTCTTAGGCTGTCACTCACAGCAAGGGGGAGTATTGGACAAAGTTTTTCTCAGTTTGTGAAGAATTATCTCACTGAACAATGAAAGAGGATTGCTCAGAGATGGATTAACTCTGTGTGGCAAGACTGGGCTCAAATGATAGAAAATCTTATACTCTACAGTATGATATCAATTTTTTTTTTTCAGGTTTACATCCACTTTAAGCAAAAAACTGCTATTGAGCATTGAAAGAAGAAGCCACACATTGTTGAGTAGAAAAAAATTTACTCTGTGCACATTCACATGTGCATTTAGAAAAGGGTTTTTGAACAAACCAACATATTTTTTGGAATATATTTTTGGGACAGTAGAAATATCCTTTTTTGTGATAAACCGGCATGTTTTTCAAAACAAAACAATACACAACTCAGGAACTTACAAAGGTCAACTTTGATAAATTGAAGGCAATATCAGACATTAGTATGTCCAAACTGTGTTGAAATTGCCTTCAGATGGGGTAATGTCACCCCTGTAAAAGCCAAATTTTGAAGATGCACACAAATTGGGAGTCAAAATAGGAATTTCACTCCTGATCCCACGCCTAAGGTCAACATGTGCTAGCTCCCATCATGGGGGATCAATAGACATGTTTCGGGGGTACAACTCCTTCTTCTCAGCTACTTGAGTTGCGAGGAAGGGGTTGCACCCACAAAACGCGTACATTGATATGCCGTGATGGCAGATAGCACATGTTGACACACTGTGTGCATCTTCAAAATTTGGCTTTCAACGTTTTTTAGAAAAGTTCTAATAAAAATTAAAAAATCCTAAAATTTTGGTGTGTTTTATATTCTGCCTAAAACATCAATGATGTTTTTGAGTCTTTTTTCAACATCATTGATGTCTTCCTTGATCTTCTGTAAATCCCGATTGCACACCATGATCTCCCCGATAAGGACGTGTGCACTTGCACTTGTGAAATGAGATTCTTTTTCCACATCCACATCACCTAAAACAAAACAACACACCATGTATTATAAATATGCAGACATACATCTATTACCTGAAGCCGTGGTCTCAGACACTCACCTGTTGGGGTCACTATTTCGCCCACTTCATAAACCTCTCCTTCCTCCACATCCTGAGGTTGTGGTGTGGTGACTTCCCCTTCTTTAGAAGGTTGGGGGTCCCTGGTGTCCTCTGACGTCCCAATTCTTTTCTCTCCTATGTGAATAAAATAAAGGTATACTTATCACACAGATCTTTGAGGCAAGAAATAGGAATATGAAACATTGCTTGGAAGTGTCGTACAATTGTCTGTTTTGGCAGAGTTCCAATGTGAAGACATGTTTTTTTTCCCTTTCTTCAAGCTGGAATACTTAACGTTTTTGGTGAAGTATCACACATGGAGAGACCCCTAGTATCCACTGGAGCACCTGTGTGGGACACACTAAAAAGTTTGTTCTGGTGTCCTACACTAGTGCTCCTGCGTCCAGATGTGTAAACAGCTGCTGAGTGTCCTCTCCTTACACTGAATCAAGTTTGCATTTCATTCTGGTTACAAACCTAGACAACTATGTACTGAACTTCTTTTAATACAAATAGGCCTGAACAAATGTAGTTAACCTGCACCTGCCAAAAACATCGTATTAGTGGGCGAACAAACGGTGTTTACTACGAACGATTACTGTGCCCACAAACCTGAAACTTGCCATTTTAAACTGTACAACAGTAAAGAAAAGCACATGGAGCAGCACGAATGTAATAAGAAGAATAGGAACACAAGACAAAATACTTACTTTTTTGATTCTTCTGTACTGATCCTGCTCCCTCAATTTGAGGTCTGACCATCGTTTCCTCAGTTGATCCTTGGATCGCCATACCCCAAAATTCTTCTGCAGACTTTTCACAACTTTAGTCATGATTTTGGCTTTTCTCACATTTGGGTTTGGGTAAGGTCCATGCTTCCCATCATAGCCGGCCCTCTTCAAGATGTCCACCATCTCTACCATCTCTACAAAGGACATATTAGAGGCCTTAAATCTCCTCTGGGATCGGGACGTTCATGGCTCAGGGCTTTCGTCGTTGTAGATGTCTTCATGCACCTGTTGTCGCTCCGCCATGTGCTCTCCCACTGTGCCGAAAGACAAGGGGCGGGGAATACACTATAAAGAAGGTTAGGGGCGGACGGAGCTTCATGCATGCGCAGTATATATATAAAGTGTAACATGCATGCGCCGTGCCTATGATCTGTGAGCAGAGGGCGGAGTATCGGAAGCGCCGATCGTTCTAACGAAGATACAATTTTAATTTGGGGCATCAGTGGCCTATACTGCTTAGAGATTGAGGCCTATATTGGGACAAGATTATGCGAGTTTAGCCTGACATTAGGGTTTGTCTTGTGTTGTGTCTTGCAGAGAAAATGGATCGATTCAATGATCAATCATGATTTCCTCCCCCAATTCATTGATTTGTACAGAGAGCTGTCCTGTCTGTGGCAGACAAAACACCCTTTTTATACAAATCGACTAAAGAGGAAGGCAGCACTGGATACATTTCTGGAATTTGTGAAGCCGCAGATCCCCACGGCAGACATCAACTATTTAAAGTGCAAAATTGGTGGCCTGAGGAGCACATATAATAGGGAGTGCAAGAGGGTCCAGGATTCCCAGAGATCAGGAGCAGCAGCAGATGACATTTATGTACCCAGGCTGTGGTACTACGGCAGACTGTGATTTCTGTCAGACCAGACAGAAATCAGGCCATCACTCTCAACCCTTCCTTCCACTCTTCCTTCCACCCCAGCTGAGGCTTCCTACGTCCAACCTGGGCCTTCCACCCAGGGAGAAGATGTGGAGGAGCCCAGCTTGAGTCAGGTATAGCATTGTTCAACATATTTCTCAAAATTGTGTGTGATAGATGATCCCACCATCCTTGGACAGACCATCTCCCCGAACACCAAAGCCAAGAGTCTCGGAGTCATTTTTGACTCAGGAATGACAATGGACGCACAAATAGGATCAGTGGTGAGCGGATCCCACCATCTCCTCCGCCAACTACGCAGACTCATCCCCTTCATCCCAGAAGAGGACAAAGCGGCAGTTGTGGGGACAATCATCAATTCCCGACTCGACTACGCAAATTCGCTCTACGTAGGACTACCCCAATATCAGCTTGCGCGCTTACAACTCATCCAAAACACGGGGGCAAGACTGTTAACAGGAAAAAAACCCTGGGAATCCATCTCCTCCACCTCCCTAAAGAGCCTACACTGGCTAACCGTGAAGAATCGGATCACATTCAAGACCCTCTGCCTCACCCACAAATGCGTACAAGGAAACGCCCCACCATATCTCCGCGAGAAAATAAAACACTACACACCGAATCGCAGTCTTCGATCGGCTAACCAAAACCTCCTTACCGTTCCCAAATACCGCTACAAAGCAAAGGGAGAAGGAAGATTCGCAGTCCAAGGACCTCGACTATGGAATGCTCTTCCAACTAACATCCGCATGGAAGAAAACCACCAGGCCTTCAGAAAAAAACTCAAGACCTTCCTTTTCTGAGAAGCTGACATCAGAGAATGCATCCAGCGCCTTGAGGCGATTCAGTTCGCATTTGCAGCGCTTTACAAATCATTCATTCATTCATTCATCAATAAACTAAAACTATGTCCCTTTTTCATACACAGGAAATCCTCAGCCAGGAGGAGGCTGTAGAAAGCGGCAGCCAGGAGGTGGCAGGGGAAAGTAGTAGCCAGAAAGTGGCGGGGGTAAGTGGCAGCCAGGAGGTGGCCGGACCCAGTAGCCTGACCAAATCCCAGGTCCCTCCCCTCCGCCTTCAACAAAAAAGGCCCAGGAAAGGGAGGAGCATGGAGGAGTCAGCACTTGGGTTAATTCGGCAGGCTTCTGCGGCCCTCAGAACCCCCACCAGTCTTCTTGAGACCTATGCCTGCATGGCTGCCAACAAAATGCATGAAATGGAGGTGGGCCAACTGGGCCGGGCCAAAATAGCCTGATTAAATCCCAGGTCCCTCCCCTCCGCCTTCAACAAAAAAGGCCCAGGAAGGGGAGGAGCATGGAGGAGTCAGCAATTGGGTTAATTCGGCAGGCTTCTGCGGCCCTCAAAACCCCCACCAGTCTTCTTGAGACCTATGCCTGCATGGCTGCCAACAAAATGCAGGAAATGGAGGTGAGCCAACGCCTCTTTTGTGAGGAACTAATATATATGGCCCTAAATAAGGGGTTGAGGGGCAAAATCACAAGCAAAACCCACCTGTGTGATTTGGACCCTCCTCCACCACCTCCACCTCCTGCCACAACTCCAACGCCAGAGCCACAGCCTGGAAGCAAGCGTGGAAGCAAGTGTGTAAGGAAGACAAGAGAGTGAAGGCCTGGGTTCAGTCTGGTCTGGCAAAAGACGCAGGCTGTTGTAAGACCACAGCCTGGGGACATATATGTCATCTGCTGCTGTTCCTGATCTCTCAGAGTCCTGGACTGGATTGTGCTCCCTATTAAATGGACTCCTCAGGCTCCCAATTTTGCCTGTCAAATAGTTGATGTGTGCCCTGGGGTACAAAGGCTTCGCTAATTTCACCAGTTCATCCAGCGTTGCCTTCCTCTTTTTTTTGTTATGACCCCTAATAAATGTATATTTTTTTCTTAAATCATTGGCTATGTGTTATAATTAAAAAATGACAGTTTGTTTGTGAGTAGGGGGGTACATTTGAGGTTAAAAAAAAGATTATAATAGTGTTGTGGTAACTTGACACACAAAACGAAAAAAAAAATATTATGGAGATCACTAGAAAAATAATAAAAAACAGGAGATCTTGATTTTTTTTTAAAAAAGGAGATTACTATAAAAAAAAATTAAAAACAATATTCTGGAGATCTGGCGAAAAAAAAAATGTATTCATGAGATCACGAGAAATAATAAAGAAATCAGTTTATGAGAACTCTGTGTGAAGATCAGCAGCAAAACAACTTAATTCTTCTAGCATTATAAAGAAGAAGAGAATGCGCTGCATTAAAAACTTTGCAGCGTGATAATTGTGCTATCTCCATTACGAGCGCTAGTTTTACCAGACCAAGCGCTTCCATCTTGTACTTGATTCAGAGCATGCGTGGAATTTTGTGTGTCGGAATTGTCTACACATGCTCAGAAATTACGACAACGGATTTTGATGTCGGAAAATTTGAAAAACAGCTCTCAAATTTTTGTTGTCTGAAATTCCGACAAAAAATGTCCGAGGGAGCTTACACACGGTTGGAATTTCCGACAACAAGTCCCATCGAACATTTGTTGTCGGAAAATCCGATCGTGTGTACGCAGCATTAGACAATATTTAGTGAGGCAGGTGGCATCAACGTGGAAAAGCTCATAGAGTGCCCCCCCCTTGACTGATTTTCAGTTTCATCATAAGACAATATTGGCTACAGGAATAATACTGAAAAAACAATATTAGAAAAAAAATTTCTCCAATATTGTTCTTTGCTACTGCATTAACAAATAGCTTTTTGTTTCTAAGAGAGAAACATGGCAAAACATTGGGAAATAGAAAAAGAACCTTAACCAACACCTTCAAAGACACACACGTGAAAAACAAATTTAAACACTTTATTTTTCATTTACCTATTAAACACCAGACATTTGCCAGCAGCAAGAGTTTTCTTTTCAATTTGTACTGTTTGGAGGCAAAGCAACGTTTGATCGGTTTACTCCTTTATAGTGAAAAGTAGAAAAATAGGTTAAAAAAATAAACTAAATGCAAGTGCACTCCTTGCTGTATGTTCACCTTTCTGCACAGATTCATCCCATGTGCCAAGGGCATAACTATACATGCCATACTATATGTTCACTATTCATAAACACCTATCCCATATGTTATGCTGCATTTTACCTATATTCTATATGTTATACTGTACATTCACTATTCCTTATTGGCTAACTTTGTACGTACTATATGTTCTCTATTCTGCACCGGCTCTCACCATATGCTATTCTATATGTTTCCAATTCCCCAACAGCCCACTCCATATGCCATGCTATATGTTCTTTTTTTCACACTGGCTAAAATTGTATGATACAGTATAATCTACATTTCCTATTCTGCAACAGCTCATTCTATATACATGCACCAGCACTTTCTGTATACCATGCTGTACATTCACTATTCTGCACTGGCTTATTCCATATGCCATGCTGTACATCCCTATTCTGCAAAGTTTCTTTCCATATGCCAGGTTGTATGCTCCCTTTTCCGCAAAGTCTCATTCTATATGTTATACTGTACATTCACTATTCCTTATTGGCTAATTTTGTACGTACTATATGTTCTCTATTCTGCACCGGCTCTCACCATATGAAGTTCTGTATGTTAATTTTTCTGCAATGTCTATTTCCATATGCTATTCTATATGTTCCCAATTCCCCACCAGCCCACTCCATATGCCATGCTCTATGTTCCTTTTTTCACACTGGCTAAAATTGTATGATACAGTATAATGTACATTTCATATTCTGCAACAGCTCATTCTATATGCATGCTGTACAATTTTCTATTCTGTATACCATGCTGTACATTCCCCACAGCCTCATTCTGTATGCCATTCTTTTCATTTTTTTCTGCACTGCCTTATTCCAAATGCCTTTCTGTACATTCCCTACTCTGTAAAACCTCATTTTGTATGTTCCTTATTCTCTCCTGCCTCATTCAATGTGTGCAGTTCTGCACTGCCCCATTATGTACAATGTGCTTTACATTCCTTATTCTGCACTGTTTCCCTCTGTATGCAATGACATATACAATACAGTCACTGTTTCAGCCTGCAAAATTCTGCATTCGGTGCTATACATTTTATTTCCTGCACTGCTCCAATCTTTATGCTGGACTGTACATGTTATATTCCACTCAATCCAATTCAGGTGCACATTTTCTATTCCACAAAGCTTCATTCACTTTGCTGTGCTGTACATTTTTTTATTTCACTCCTCCTTTATAAACACTGTGCTTTGGCTTGGTCCCACAGCGGAATGTAAAAAAAAGACCCCCTCTTGCATTGGTGTCAATAGGACTCCCACTAATGCCAATAAAACTTTATTTATTAGTATCACTGACATCAATGCAAGAAGGGGATTTGGTCTCTGAAACACCCCACCCCCCAGTAAGCAACCCTATCACTGGCTTCTCATGATGATACTTAGACCACCTTGTAAAAGACCCTAGAAAATTTCCAATAAATCACCTAAAATTAGCAGGTTTTTGACTGCACACCACTTCCAAAAAGACTGCAACTCCCTAGACATCCATGTCTCTCTTAAATAAGATAGCTGTGCTGCGCTCAATATAAATCACAGATCACTGTTTGTCACACCGGTCCTAATGCCCCGTACACACGATCGGACATTCCGACAACAAATCCATGGATTTTTTCCGAGGCTCAAACTTGACTTGCATACACACGGTCACACAAATCTTGTCAGAAATTCAGAACGTCAAGAACGCGGTGAAGTAAAACACGTACGACGAGCCGAGAAAAATGAAGTTCCATAGCCAGTGAGGCTCTTCTGCTTGATTCCGAGCATGCGTGGAACATTGTGCGTCGGAATTGTGTACACACGATTGGAATTTACGACAATGGATTTTGTTGTCTGAAAATTTGAGATCCAGATCTCAAATTTTGTGTGACAGAAATTACGCACGGTCGGAATTTCCAACAACAAGCTCCCATGGAACATTTTCTGTCAGAAAATTCGACCCCTGTGTACGGGGCATAAGACTTCAAACTAATGTGACTCCCCAGATGGGATACTACAGCTGTGGCCAAAAGTTTTGAGAATGACACAAATATTAATTTTCACAGTCTGCTGCCTCAGTTTTATGATGGTAGTTTGCATATACTCCAGAATGTTATGAAGAGTGATCAGATGAATTGCAATCTTTTGCAAAGTCCCTCTTTGCCATGAAAATTAACTTAATCCCATAAAAAAACAAAACATTTCCACTGCATTTGTGAAGAAGGCTTCAGGGCAGCAAGTGCCAGGACTGTCTCCTACAGTTGATTCAGCTGCGGGATCAGGGCACCACCAGTGCAGAGCTTGCTTAGGAATTGCAACAGGCAGGTGTTAGTGCATCAGCACGGCAAAGACTTTTGGAGGATGGCCTGGTGTCAAGAAGAGCAGCAAAGAAGCCACTTCTCCCCAGGAAAATTGTCAGGGACAGACTGATATTCTGCAAAAGGTAGAGAGATTGGACCACTGAAGACTGGGGTAAAGTAATTCTCTCTGTAAAAAAATCCCCTTTCCAATTGTTTGGGGCATTCGGAAAAAACCTTGTCCGGAGAACGTGAGTGCTACCATCAGTCCTGTGTCATGCCAACAGTAAAGCATCCAGAGATGTAGGGGGTAGCTTCTCAGCCAAGGGAGTGGGCTCACATTTTTGAGAACACAGCCATGAATAAAGAATGGTACAAAAATATCCTCAGAGAGCAACTTCTCCCAACCAATCAAGAACAGTTTGGGGATGAAGAATATGTAAATAGAAAGTGCAATCAAGTGCGGCCAGTCTGTGCTCCAGGCATCAAACTACTGATCTTTTGTGCCCTGATTAAAATAAAGCCCCAACAGTGCCAGAAATGAGTACCCACCAGTGCCAGCAATGAGTGCCAACCAGTGCCAGCAATGAGTGCCCACCAGTGCCAGCAATCAGTACCCACAAGTGCCACCAATCAGTGCCCATTATTGATTCCAGTCAGTGCTGGCTATCAGTGCTGCCCATCAATGCCCATCAGTGCCACCCATCAATGCCCATCAGTGCCCACCAGTGCTGCCTATCAGTGCCCATTAGTGCCACCTATCAGTACCCACCAGTGCCACCCATCAGTGCCACCTATCAGTGCTCATCAGTGCCACATATCAGTACCGCCTCATCAGTGCTCATAAGTGCCGCCTCATCAGTGCCTATCAGTGCAGCCTATCAGTGCCCATCAGTGTTGCCTTATCAGCGCCCATCAGTGAATGAGAAAAATTACTTATTTACAAAATTCACTGATAGAAACTAAGAAAATCTTTTTTTTTCTTTTTCTAATTTTTGGTCTTTTTTTTTTTTTTGTTTTAGGAAAAAATAAAAACCCAGAAGTGATTAAATAACACAAAAAGAAAGCTCAATTTGTGTGAATAAAATGAAAAAAAAAAATCACATGTTTACAGTGCAGCATGACCACGCAATTGTCACTCAAATTATGACAGCGCTGAAAGCTGAAAATTGGCCTGGGCAGGAAGGGGGTGTAAGTGCCCTGTATTGTGGTGGTTAAAAGGGTTGTAAAGCCTCACAGTTTTTCACCTTAATGCATTCTATGCAGCTGCCCCCCAGACCCCCCCTCCTTTCTCTTACCTGAGCCAAATCGTTCCAGTAGCTCCCGCTGCTGTCAATTAAATCCAGTGATTCAAGAGCTGGGGGCGGGGCCAAATCCTGCTGTCTGTGTCAATGGATGCAGCAGCAGGGCTTGGGAGCACGCACGTGCGAGTTCCCCCCTATGGAATGCGGATTTCCGTGGGGGCGTTGGAGAAGAGGAGCTGCGGGGGGACCCCAGAAAATGAGGATTGAGGCCATTCTGTGCAAAACACTTGCACAAAGCAGGTAAGTATAATAGGTAATTCTACAACAACAAAAAAACAAAGCTTTACAATCACTTTAAGCAAGAATGGGCTGCCATCAGTCAGGATGTGGCCCAGAAGTTGATTGACAGCATGCCAGGGCGAATTGTAGAGCTCTTGAAAGAGAAGGGTCAACACTGCAAATATTGACTCTTGTGCATGAACTTAATGTTATTGGTAATATAAGCCTTTGGCATGTATGAAATGCTTGTAATTATACTTCAGTATATTATAGTAACATCTGACAAAAGGATCTAAAAACAGTGAAGCAGCAGACTGTATATAAAAAAGACAGACTCCAATAGCGTACAAATGTAATGCATCCCCCTTTATTTAAAAGGTAAAACATTTTTCACAAGGTATAAAATTTAAAAGCATCAATAAATTCCATCCAATAAATAAGTAACTCAGTGGTTACCTAGAGGACTTCTGCCCAGAGCAACAGTGTCTCACCAATCCTCACCATTACCACCCACAATATACAGAGGATCCCTGACGTAGGCACTGCAGCTTCCACATATATTTGCAAATGTGTGCAAACAAAACCCTCTGTTTTTAACATGAATTGCTAGACAGGATCATTTTTTTTTGTTTTTTTATTTTTTTGTAGGCTAGCTGGGAAATTTTTTGTAAGTGTGCTGGGAAATTTTTGTCTGTGTTCAACAGTGTCTGACCAATGCCCGATATGTCACTTTTGGTAATCACATCTGACAAACTGAGATCACATCTGGTTACCCTTCAGCTAAGCCCCAGGGGCTTTTAAATAAAGGGAAGTGCTTAACATTTTTACACTATTGGAGCATTTGTCTTTTTTATCTCATCTGGGGAGCCACATTAGCAGAATAAGTTGCAGGACCAGTGTGATATACAGTGATCTGCTATTTACATTGAGCACAGCATGCCAATCTTGTTTAGCAGAGGCATGGATGTCTGATGAGTTGCAGCTTGTTGGGGAGTATTGCAAGCACTGAAGCACTTGGTGGAACACACATGAAGATTTGTTTGTTTTTCTACTGAAATGATAAAGAACTTTTTTTTTAAATTTAACTATATATAAATATTAGGGGTGCTGAAATTAATTGCTGCATGAATGCATCGCGATTTGGGTGTCCCCGATGCGGCATCGCTGCATAAGACCGTAAAAATAGATTGCTGGGTGAAGTCATCCCGACTTGTCCCGCCCCTCCCGAGAGAGCGCTCCGAGCGTATTGTTAAAATAACTGTGTTTTAATAAATCCCATGTTACAATCAATGACGTGCCCCGCTGTATGTGCTTTTTAAAAAGCATGCAGCTATGCAGCTTCATACCTCATTTCTCATTGTGTGTGTGTACTGTACAATACATGCCACTCGTGTGTCTGCCCTGCCCGCCTCGCCTCTCTCCATGCTCACAGCTCCCCAGCTTCCCCATTTGCACATTCCACTGTGTTAACTCCTGGTGTGCTGGAAGGTGCAAACGGGGAAGACAGGGAACTGTCAGCACAGAGACAGTACAGGGAACTTCACAGGGCTGTTTGTCAGCTGTGGATTGTAATCCCTCTTGATAGCAGCAGTGTGTGTGAATGCCTGTACCCTGTAGTGCACCGGATTAGTGCACTTTTTAACCACTTCCCGCCCGCCCTATAGCGGATTGACGTCCGGGAAGTGGTTGTGTTATCCTGACTGGGCGTCATATGACGTCCAGCAGGATAACATGCCGCAGCGCGCCCCCGGGGGCGCGCATCGCGGCGATCGGTGGAGCGGTGTGTCAGTCTGACACACCGCTACACTGATCTTGGTAAAAAGCCTCCGGCGGAGGCTCTTTACCACGTGATCAGCCGTGTCCAATCACGGCTGATCACGCTGTCAATAGGAAGAGCCGTTGATCGGCTCTTCCTCACTCGCGTCTGACAGACGCAAGTAGAGGAGAGCCGATCGGCGGCTCTCCTGGCAGGGGGGGTCTGCGCTGATTGTTTATCAGCGCAGCCCCCCCGCAGATCACCCCACTGGACTACCAGGGATGCCACTAGGACCACCAGGGAAGGGGCAACGTGGATGGCCAGGTATGTACCCCATGGCCATCCACATGTGCCCAATCTGTGCCAATCGGTGCCCACAAATGGGCACTGATTGGCACTAGTATGCCCATGATATGCCCAGCAATGCACAGCAATGCCCAGCAATGTATATCAGTGCCACCTGTCATTGCCCATCTGTGCCACCAGTCATTGCCCATTGGTGCCACCTGTCAGTGCCCATCTGTGCCCATCAGTGCCCACCTATCAGTGCCCATCAGTGCCACACATCAGTGCCACACAAATACCCATCAGTGCCACCCATATATGCCAATCAATGCCACCTACAAGTGCCCATCAGTGCCGCCTATGTGTGCCCATCTGTGCCACCTATGAGTGCCCATCAGTGCCGCATACCAGTGCCACCTATCAGTGCCCATTAGTGCCGCCTATCAGTGCCCATCAGTGCCGCCTATCAGTGCCGCCTATCAGTGCCCATCATCAGTGCCCGTTAGTGCCACCTCATCAGTGCCACCTCATTGGTGCCACCTGATCGGTGCCCATCAGTGCCGCCGTATCAGTGCCCATCAGTGCAGCTATATCAGTGCCCATTATTGAAGGAGAAAGCGTACTTATTTACAAAAAAATTTAACAGAAACAAAGAAAATTTCGGTCTTTTTTTATTTGTTGCGCAAAAAATAAAAACCGCAGAGGTGATCAAATACCACCAAAAGAAAGCTCTATTTGTGGGAACAAAATGATAAAAAAATTGTTTGGGTACAGTGTAGCATGACCGCGCAATTGTCATTCAAATTGCAACAGCGCTGAAAGGTGAAAATTGGGCTGGGCGGGAAGGTGCCTAAGTGCCTGGTATTGAAGTGGTTAAGGAAGTGGGGTTATTTTTAATTCAAAGCGGAGTTCCAGTAAATTGTTTATTAAAAGTCAGAAGCTACAAAAAAAGTGTATCTTCTGACTTTTACGTGCCACTCTAACCCTCCCTTCTTTCCCCTGCCTGTCCACGGCACTGGCAATACTACTGTGGGCATCCAGCTGTGACAGCTTGCAGCTTCACAGACTGGTGCGCATGTCTCACTGTGCTGTCCTGAATGGCTGGGCAATCTTTTGGGACCTGTGATGTGTTCCAGAAGATTGCAGAGAGGAAGGGCCACATAGGCAACCCAAGCAGAAGTGGGAGCTCGTCTGTAATCGTGATGCATCGTAATGCATTGCGGAATCGAATCAAATCGTTAACCAGATAATCGCAATCTTATTGTGAGACCTGTGAAGATGTGCACCTTTAATATATATATGTATATTCGCACACAACACTTACTGTTGTTTTTGTGTTATGTTAATATTTTATAGGCTGGTCTTAGTGCCATTATATAAAGTTAGCAACTTTAAGGGATAAGTACATTTACACAATTTACACTTATCCTTTTTCTCAAGTCCCCTGGCTGAACAAGACCCACCCTAATTCTCCACAGAACTGTACTTACCTCAAATTCACCTCCATATCCCCTTCAGGGCCGGTCATACCATGAATTACACTGTGCATTCTTGTGCGATTCACATGTAATCTGGGTGCAGTGCAAGTGGTGTGAAATGACCATTAGTCCTTTTTACACCTGCCATGATAATTAGCAGGGCCAGATTTCCCAGAGGGGCGCCTGTCTGTTTTTTCTAACCTTTTTGCTGCCAGGTCCATACATCGTACGGACCAGACAGTGAGGGGTTTCCCACACAATCTGGTGTGCTTTCGCCCGATTGCTTCCACACACCCCAGGTACCGGTGCCTTCTCATGCACGTGGCCCGCCATGTATTCTGGGCTCCGTTTGCCCATCTGAGGACCCTGGACTGACAAGGCGGGTGCGGTTGGTGGAGGGGAGGGAGAACAATGGACACACGTCCGCTCTCCACCCCTTCTTGCTGTGACCTCGAAAGCGATGTGTATGACATCACTTCCGGGTCACCCTGTCACATTCCCTGGCTAGCATAACCAGGAAGTGATGCATTGCAATACATTCAGTGAAGCCCAGAGGAGACATGCAGGGTCTTTCAGAGAGAACCTGTCACCTAAAAAATCATCACATACAGTGGGGGACTTTTTGTCTCCTACGTGATGAAAAAAAAAGTTTTTTCTCAAAAAATAAAGTTAAACCCAATCACATAAAATCCACTACCACAAAAAATGTTGATGCCCCACATTTACACACATATGAACGTAAATGCAAACGTCCGAGGTACATACATGTGAAAACACTGGTTGCGATACATATGTTACATAACGCCACGCATGCCGGAAAGAGAGCAATAATTCTAGCACAAGAACTCCTCTGTAAAACACTAAACTGATGAACCATATTGGGCTTTTGAAGCGTTTCCTATGGAATATCTAGGATACTGAAGTATGTTGCCACTTCACAGGCGCACACAAATTTAAGGTTAGACATTTTGGGTATCTATTTACTCGGTGCAACCTCGTCTTTTATATTTCACCAAAAATGTGGGTAGTTTATTGCATGTGTTTGTCCTTAAATTCACTTGAGGGTGTATTTTATAGAAACTTTGCGTCTCCTAAACCTTTGCGGTAATTTAACAAGAAAAAATTCTCTGCCTATAGGCTCCTGATATGTAAATCCGACCCTGGTAATTGGGACGTTTGCAGTGTTTTTTTTTTAGTTGGGGAGCACATTACATTTTTTGTTGTAGGACCCTGTGATTTCTAGTTACTTCCCTGTAAATAGGTAGAGCTGTCCAAAACAAAAACCCATTAAAAGAAATAAAAAAAAGAAACAACATTTTAAACTCTATAAATAAGCTCTATTTTTAGGGACTTTCTTATATGCACAAATAAAATAAAGTGTAATAATAACAACAATGAAAAACGATAGGGATAACAACATTACATAATTTAAAAAAATATGGTATGCAGGAGAATCTGATAGTTCTTTACAGATGTCAAAAGAAGATATGTAAAAGGAAAATATGTAAAAGCAATATATTTTTGCTAAATACTGGGAAGCCAGAGCAAAACTTGCACGGTTGTATAAATATTTTTGCATTCAGTAAGGTACATTTCCTGTTTACATGTTATAAATACATACCCTTCAAAGGCTCATTTAAATGTTGCTTGTTGGAGTGTAAATGATTTTCTTCTTTGCCCTAGGCTGTCTGGATCATTAAGAATCCTAAAAACCAAAATATAGTCGAGACTCTGGCGCGATCTGTCCTTTAGGGTAGACTTAAGTGTTTAACAATGAGGACGTTTTCTGTGCAAATGTCCCTTAAATAAGTTATGTCCTGTTTGGAAAAACTATTACAGAGCAACCACCTGCATGCGCTCCTATACAAAGCTGGTCTGCCATGCCATATGCAATCTCCTCCAGTGTTTCATTTAGCAATCTGTTTTAGATACGCAAGGGAGCCAGCAAATTATGTACTGCTCATTTTCCAGAGTCATCAATGATGACAATTCCGGCATCAAGAGACTTATTTTATTCTGCAGATGTTTTTTACAAATAGAACATAAATCATGGGTTTTCCAGACATTCTTGTTGATGCCTCTGCGTTAATGGAAACTATTGATAAATATAATTCGATTTTAGAGTACATGTTAGATATATGTGAGTACATGGGCTAGAAAGAATATCCACTCTGCATTTCTGACTTTGGGTACTGTAAATAAAATCCAGTTGAAGCTACTTTAGAGTCTCAGACCAAATATATGATTTTTCTTCATGGATTTAAAAACTTATTTATTCTTACTGCAATGGAATTAGTCTGACGGAAAAAAAATGACACGCTAACTATATGAATAGACTCCATTTTCTTTTAAAGCCAAACTCTGAGTAAACAGCTAAAATGCATATATGGGAGCTTTTTTTTACCTGCAAAAAGTATCGTACTTCTGTCCATTCAGTCCTGAGATTGACACGACCCATCCAGACAGCACAGGTGGTTGGTGACCTGACTTTTCTGTACTGCAGTAAATCAATTATTATATTATTATTATACAGGATTTATATAGCGCCAACAGTTTGCGCATCGCTTTACAACATGAGGGCAGACAGTACACTTACAATACAAATCAATACAGGAGGGATCAGAGGGTCCTGCTCGTTGGAGCTTACAATCTAGAAGGGAGGGTCAAGTGGAAACAAAAGATAATAACTGTGGGGGATGAGCTGATGGAGAAAATGAAAATGCAGTTGTTAGGTGTGGGTAGGGTAGGCTTGTCTGAAGAGAAGGGTTTTCAGGGATTGTCTAAAAGCTAATAAAGTAGGAGATAAGCGGACAGATTGGGGTAGGGAATTCCATAGGATTGGAGAGGCTTTGGAAAAGTCCTGGAGGCAAGCATGGGAGGAGGTGACGAGGGAGCTAGAGAGCAGGAGGTCTTTAATCAATCAATATTATTATTATACAGGATTTATATAGAGCCAACAGCTTGCACAGTGCTTTACAATATAAAGGGAGACAATACAGCAACACTACAATTCAATACAAGAGGGTTAGGAGGGCCCTGATCCTGCAAGCTTACAATCTAATAAGGAGGGGCCGGTGAAACAAAAAGTAGTAACTGCGAGGGATGAACTGATGAGGGAAATAGAAGATCGGGTTGTTAGCTGAAGGTAGCATAGGCCTTCCTGAAGAGATGAGTTTTCAGGGATAGCCTAAAAGTGGATAGAGTAGAAGATAATCAGACAGATTGGGGTAGTGAACTCCAGAGGATGGGAGAGGCTCTGGAGAAGTCCTGGAGAGGTGCAAGTGAGGTGGAGACAAGGGAGCTAGAGAGCAGGAGATTGTGGGAGGCACAGCATACGATGCATCCTTGTCACTTCACTGCACTTCCCTGTGTTTAGAGTGTAAAAGGACAGCAGCACATTGATGAGCTTATCCCTTAGGCTCCTTTTACACTTTTGCATTTCTGCTTGTGATTTTGTGTGGGCGATTTTCATGTGATTTTGCATATTGCACATAGGGCAGCTCATTCACTTCAATGGGCTGCCCCGTGAGTGTTTGTCTCCCAAAAAAAGTTCTTGCTCTTTTTTGAGTGACAAACTTGACACGATTTTTCAAGTCGTGTTTTTGCTCCGATACTGCCACAATCATGGCAAAATCGCACCACGCTTGGGGTGCCATTTACAATGAATAGCACCTAAACGCACTTTGTGCAATTTACAGTGATTGCCACGTGTGACAGACCTAGCCGGGGGAGAGACCCTTGGAGGGGACTGAATGCTAGCCTCTTTCTCATCGATCGTGGGCCCTGGCATTTGGGGGAACGGTGCTCTTTGTGAGCCATATGCCTGGGGACCCTTGAGGTGGTATTACTGTGGATTCGGGTCCTGGTCCCCCAGGACACACAGACTCTGGGGACCCTGGATTTGCCATATTAGGAATAGTGGCTGATTCATAATGCTTTGACAAATACTGTTAGGAGATGCTGATGTAAATTCCAGCCACCTGTCTGTCTGTTGCCTGCTAGAATGTGTATTGTAAATAAGTCTCTAGTATGGGATCTATTAGAGTCATTAGATCCCCATTGTTGTTTGTGTTAATTAACTCTGCTATTGTGATAATGTTGATTGGGTTTTCTGAGCTACAAGACGGCCAGTCTGGCCTAAAGTCATCTAGGCTGTCTAAAGGGATTAGGTAATTAGCCCGTGTTAATTAGGTTTCTGGTCACAGGTGTATGTTCAGAGTAATATGAGCAGGAGGTACGCACCTCCTCTTTTATTGTATAAAAGAGTCTGTTTTTTTCATCAAAAGAGATTCCTGGTTGAACTTACATACAGCCTGCCTGGTGTTTGTTCTGAGCTACACAACTGGATTAGAACGGCACATAGCTGTAGTTCTAGTCCCAGAGCATCGGATGACCGAACCATCAGATGTTGCGATCTGCAATCTGATTCTATAGCTGCAGAGGAGTGTCAGGAGAGTGGGACCGAGCGAGCAAGGGGCTCGTTACACCACGCGATTTGGAATTGTGTGCAGAATTGTGACCATTACTCCTGCGATTCCAAATCACCAAGTGTGAATGGTGCCTTATTCTAACATGTTCCTGGTCAGCATATGTGTGTGCAACATGCCTAAATGTCCTCTAGTACTACCCCTTCCTCTCCAAGTTCTAGGTGGTGGGACCTACAAGTAACTAATACAAAGTCAAATTCAGGACTTACCCCTTGTTCACACCTATGCGTTTCTGCTGGCCCACGTTTGCACGGACACAGCAGCCTATTAATTTCAATAAGCTTCTGTGCCTGCGTTTCCCAAAGAAAAATGGTGTATGCACTTTTTTCAAAACGCGACCCACAGGGAAATCGCATGGTCATTTTGTCCACGTGATTTCTCTATGGTTCCTGCACCTGCGCATGCGCTGTGATTTTACATGCGTGGGGGGTGCCTTTCAGAATGAAAGGCAACCTGCGCGTTTTCTCACAGCAGTATGTTTTCACTGAAGGTGGTTGTGGGTGCGGAAATCACTGCTGTTTATACAGATCTGTGGTCTTAAAGTTTATCCAACATGCCCAAGTTTTCATAAAAGAGGACATTCTTTTTTGAAAAATGTGTATCAGTTCTTCCATCTCTTCAGTTTTGTTCACTCTAAGGAACCACTCTCATATGCTCGGGGGTTGTGTGTCTAGCCAACAAGCAGGTACACACATCCTAGTAGCATTAATCAAATGAGCTGCTAGTGACTTTTGTAAGCTTGTATCGGTTGTTTATTACTGTGTAGCAGGTATTGCAGTGGGGTGAAGGGCAGAAAATCTACCGGTGAACTTTCCCATGAACCTTTTGCCAATACTCAGAGATACGTGGACAGATCCACCACATGTGAAAAAAAGGTTCCCTCTTCCTCAAGGCAATGCCAACACCGGTCTGAAACCATGGGCATGACCTTGTGAAGTAGTTTTGGTACTTTGTATCATTTGGATCTGATTATGGAAGAATTTTCTTGGACAGGGGCATTGAGGGAGACTTTATGAACCATCAAATTCACTTGTTCCCATTCCTCATCCTCCAGTGCATGCTCCAGGTCCAACTCCTATGCTTGGCAAGCTAGGCCTTCACCAGGGGGTACATGTGTATAAAGAATTGCATAGAGATCAGAAATTACGTGTCTTCGGGGGGGCCTGTCTGGAACAAATAGCCTCAAATGGCATCAGGGGTCTGCTAAATATATAGTTAATGGGACCTTTAATGCAGATCTCAAAAACGCAGCGAGTTTGCGGGCACCAAATTACATGGTACTGTGGCAACATGTGGTTTAGTGCAGTGCATTTGAAAAAGTAGTGTTTGCTCTACTTTTTCTATGTTCCAGTGCGATTTTCAGCCTGAGAATGCACGTTTTCCAGTGTCAATAGGCCCTGAGACAAGTTTAGATTTGTTTACATCCATTGCATTTAATGCGTTTAAACACGTTTACATGCATTTAAACCTTGCATGCATCTGTCTATAGTGTTTTTATAACCTGTGTGAATTGGGCATTTATCTCCACCTGGGACATTTGGGTCACTTTAATGAGCTCTGTTCAACTTAAGAACTTTCTCCTGTTCCTGGGAACAGGCATTGCCTCCCTTCAAGTGGACATTCACCCCCACATCCCCAATTAACTTATGCTCTCCTACAATTATCCTTAATGTCACTACCCTTTTACTTTCTGTACTCTTATCTCTTTTTACTTCCAGTACATGAGACAATCTCATATATACTTTGATGTTAGCCTATAGAGGGCTACCCAACCATGCTCCTCTTATCTCAGTACACAATCAGGCTCTGGACTCTCCAAAAAAATTCCCAATTAATTTTTATTTTCATTTTATTATTGGTTTCATTTAATTTATTGGTTGATCGACAATAGTCCCACTGTACAGCTGTATTTTCATGCTGTCTGTATACTTTGACAATGTATAAAGTTGAATTCCAGCCAGGTAAGGTCTTTATTGTATACCTACATGTAAGTATGCATATGTCACACCTACTGGGGAATCTGACAACCACTGTAGTAGTCGCTCTACTACAGTCATAGCAGTGATCTTCTGAGACCTGCTCAGATGTGAGTGACTGCCCTACTGTACACTAATCACAGGAAGTCGCTCACTCGGTGCCACTGTCATTCATAGAATAGCTTGTATGTTTTTCAATTAATGTAAGACATACTCTGATTGCACAAGGTGGAGAGGAGGGCCGGTGACTTCACAATCTCCATCTTTTCCACTCATAGAACTCCTTGTAGATACAAGGCATTCTATTATTGGTGACAATGCCAAGCAAGCGCCCCTGTGGTCAATGTGTAGAGGAGAAGCCACTCTTGGGATCACTGTGGTAGCAGTGGCTACTAAAGTGATTGTCAACTTGCCCAGTGGCCCCCAGTGGCCTGTAAGTATTCAATGGAGATCAAACCTGGAGTTCAGCTTTAATAAATCTTTACTATTTATAAAAAAAATATTTTTTTGTTTACAAACTTTTTTATTGAAAATGTAAAAATAATAGTATACAAGAAAAAACGTGCCACAAAGATGACATATAGATACAAAACAGTACAGTAAGATAGTAGTTAGGTGACACATACAGTGCCTTGCAAAAGTATTCACCCCCCTTGGCTTTTTACCTATTCTGTTACATTACAGCCTTTATTTCATTGTTTTTATAATTTGAATTATATGTGATGGATCAGAACACAATAGTCTAAGTTGGTGAAGTAAAATTAGAAAAATATATACATAAAGCTATTTTCAGAAATAAAAAAATGATAATTGGCATGTGTGTATGTATTCACCCCGTTTGTATGAAGCCCATAAAAAGCTCTGGTGCAACCAATTACTTTCAGAAGTATTCATAATTTGTGAAATGATGTCCATCTGTGTGCAATCTAAGTGTCACATGATCTGTCATTACATATACACACCTTTTTGAAAAGCCCCAGTGGCTGCAACACCTAAGCAAGAGGCACCACTAACCAAACACAGCCATGAAGACCAAGGAACTCTCCAAACAAGTAAGGGACAATGTTGTTGAGAAGTACAAGTCAGGGTTAGGTTATAAAAAAATATCCAAATCTTTGATGCTCCTTAGGAGCACCATCAAATCTATCATAACTAAATGGAAAGAACATGGCACAACAGCAAACCTGCCAAGAGACGGTCGCACACCAAAACTCACAGACCGGGCAAGGAGGGCATTAATCAGAGAGGCAGAACAGAGACCAAAGGTAACCCTGGAGGAGCTGCAGAGTTCCACAGCAGAGACTGGAGTATCTGTACATAGGACGACAATAAGCCATACCCTCCTTAGAGTTGGGCTTTATGGCAGAGTGGCCAGAAGAAAGCCATTACTTTCAGCAAAAAACAAAATGACACGTTTTGATTTTGCGAAAAGAGAATCCCAAAATGTATGGAGGAAGGTGCTCTGGTCTGATAAGACTAAAATTGAATTTTTTGGCCATCAAAGAAAATGCTATGCCTGGCGCAAACCCAACACATCACATCACCCAAAGAACACCATCCCCACAGTGAAACATGGTGGTGGCAGCATCATGCTGTGGGGATGTTTTCCAGCAGTCGGGACTGGGAAACTGGTCAGATTTGAGGGAAAGATGGATGGTGCTAAATACAGGGATATTCTTGAGCAAAACCTGTACCACTCTGTGTGATTTGAGGCTAGGACGGAGGTTCACCTTCCAGCAGGACAATGACCCCAACCACACTGCTAAAACAACACTTGAGTGGTTTAAGGGGAAACATGTAAATGTGTTGGAATGGCCTAGTCAAAGCCCAGACCTCAATCCAATAGAAAATCTGTGGTCAGACTTAAAGATTGCTGTTCACAAGCGCAAACCATCCAACGTGAAGTAGCTGGAGCAGTTTTGCAAGTAGGAATGGGAAAAAATAGCAGTGGTAAGATGTGGCAAGCTCATAGAGACTCATCCAAAGCGACTTGGAGCTGTGATAGCCGAAAAAGGTGGCTCTACAAAGTATAGGGGGGTGAATAGTTTTGCACATTGACCTTTTCTGTTATTTTGTCCTATTTGTTGTCTGCTTCACAATAAAAATAAAACATCTTCAAAGTTGTGGGCATGTTCTGTAAATTAAATGATGCAAATCCTCAAAAATCCAGGTTGTGAGGCAACAAAACACGAAAAATGCCAAGGGGGTGAATCATTTTGCAAGGCACTGTATATAAACGGAGTAGCACAATAGAACTGTCAAAGAAACTGGATCACCAAATGAGGGTTGTCCAAATAACAAACCAATCAAACGTTAAAGAGGCACACTATAATATATGAATGGACAAAGGGTATGCAGAATAGAAAGACTTTATAGCATCTCAAAATAAAACAACATTGAAAACCAAAAAGAAGACTCAGCTCATGAGAAAACAAAAAAATAAAACAAAACTTGAAGCCATTACATGAGGGCCAAATGTCATGGAGCCTATAGTTATTAGAACAACTCAATCTGAGTGGCGGTAAATGAACCATGGGTCCCATTTCGCATCAAAAGAAGTTTTGGAATCATGTATTTCCATCAACATAATTTGGTCAATAGGTGAAATTACTTGTAAAAAAGGTACCACGTGTGATTTTCAGTTTAGGGTAATTGCCCATTGCATAGTTACACAGGTAGTATGTATAAGTTTCAACAAGTGTTTGGGGACTTCTGGGATTTGAACTAACAGAAGGCAATGTTCATGTGTCAGAGTAATGCCCTGTACACACGATCGGATTTTCCGACAACAAAACCATGGATTTTTTTTCCGAAGGATGTTGGCTCAAACTTGTCTTGTATACACACGGTCGCACAAATGTTGTCGGAAATTCCAAACGTCAAGAACGCGGTGATGTACAACACATACGACGAGCTGAGAAAAAGGAAGTTTAATAGCCAGTCCGGCTGCTTTTGCTTGATTCAGAGCATGCGTGAACCTTTGTGCGACGGACTTGTGTACACACAATCGGATTTTCCGACAAGTTTTGTTGTCAGAAAATGTGAGAGTCTGCTCTCAAACATTTGTGTGCAGAAATTCTGACAGCAAATGTTCGATGGAGCATACACACGGTCGGAATTTCTGACAACAAGCTCACATCGAACATTTCCCCTTAGGAAATTCCGATCGTGTGTACGTGGCATAAGACTTCTGCTTGCAAACTTGTCAATCGGGGTAAATAACTCCTCTCAGGTGGCTTATAGTTAGGGATGACCTCGATGTTTGTTCGACTCGAACATCGGGTGTTCACCCGTTCGCCAAACAGCGGACTACATGCGCGGTTCGCGGCAAATTCGAAAGCTGTGGAACACCGTTATGCCTCGTACACAAGATCTGACTTTCCGACAACAAAACTGTGAATTTTTGTTCCAAAGTTGTTGGCTCCAACTTGTCTTGCATACACACGGCCACACAAATGCTGGCCACCAATTATGAACGTAGTGACGTACAAGACGTACGACGGCTGATAAAAAGGAAGTTCAATCATCATGTGATATCTCCATTACGAATGCTAGTTTTACAAGACCGAGCGCTTCCGGCTTGTACTTGATTCCGAGCATGCGTGAACTTTTGTACACATGATCGTAAAGTCTGACAAAAAAGTTTTGTTCGTGGAAAATTTGAGAACCTGCTAGCCAACATTTGTTGGCGGAAAGTCCGCCAACAAATGTTCGATGGAGCATACACACAGTTGGACTTTCAGCCAGCAAGCTCACATCCAACATTTCCAGTCGGAAAGTCCAACTGTGTGCACGCGGCATTAAAGTCTATATGAAAAGCCAAAAGTGCTAATTTTAAAGGCTTATATGCAAGTTATTGCCATAAAAAGTGTTTGGGGACCCAGGTCCTGGCCCAGGGGACATGTATCAATGCAAAAAAATGTTAAAAACGTCCGTTATTTTTCGGAACAGTGATTTTAATAATGCTTAAAGTGAAACAATATAGCGTGCTTGGGGGGTGTCCTTACTATGCCTGTAAAGTAGCATATCTTTCCCATGTTTATAACAGTACCACAGCAAAATGACATTTCTAAAGGAAAAAATGTCATTTAAAACTGCTCACTGATGTAATGTATTATCGGATCCTGGCAATATAGATAAAAGTCATTGAAAAGAATGGCATGGGTTCCCCCCAGTCCATTACCAGGCCCTTTGGGTCTGGTATGGATATTAAGGGATACCCCCCACCCAAATAAAAAAAAATTGTGTGGGGGTCCCCCCGAAATCCATACCAGGCCCTTCATGTCTGGTATGGATTTTAAGAGGGAAACCCCAAGCCAAAATGTAAAAAAAATTGCCTAGGGATCCTCTCCAAAATCCATACCAGACCCTTATCCGAGCACGTAACCTGGCAGGCCCCCCAAAGCACCTTGTCCCCATGTTGATGGGGACAAGGGGCTGAGATCCCTACAACGCTTGCCCGGTGGTTGTGGGGGTCTGCGGGCGGGGGGCTTACTGGAATCTGGAAACCCCCATTTAACAAGGGGACCCCCAGATCCTGCCCCCCCCCCATGCGAATTAGTATCAGATACATTGTACCCTTACTCATTCACCGAAAAAGTGTCAAAATGTTAAAAATGACAGTAGACAATTTGGGACAAGTTCTTTATTAAAAAATTTTTAAAAAAACTGTCCCATTCATCTTCGATCACAGCCTCCAATGACAAAAAAAAAAAAACGTCACCGGGTGGCCCTGCCCTCAGCTATATAACAGCAATAGCATGTAGGGGCAAGGGTGTATAATACTACAACGCGGTTTCACGTATTGTTAGTGATTTCTTGCAATTGCACATATTAAGCCAGTTAGTCTCCCATTCCAGTATATTATACTCCTTCCTTACCCAACTCCCGTTCATAGTTAGACATATATAGTAATTTGGAGTCATTACCAATGCTAGCCGTACATTTATAAAGGCTGGAAATTAAACCTTTTTGTCTAGGAGTATTCCTGCAATGTGTTTGAAAAAAAATGCTGTATCTGTAAACAATGATATAATTCCCTAGAGGGGACATTTTTTTGGGTCTGCAGCTGAGGAAAAGAAATAAACCTTGACTCAAATTGAAGATCCATTACCGTAGTCAGGCCCTGCTCTATCCACCATTAAAATGCAAAAGCTGCAGAAAGCCTGGGATCACCTAAGAACGAAGCCCAGAGGGGAGATTTGGAGATGAGTGAAACTTGTGTCTATAAGAATCCCATAATTTCAATTATTGGGCGATTACTGTATAACAGGTCAATATGTCCCAGAGGACCATAATAAACCTGGAAGGTTGCATGGAGAGGTGGAGGCCTGTTCAAACCTGAGCCAAGGGATGTGAGGGTCTATATTATTCTATTGGGATAATTATGAGAATCTACTTGCAATGTAGTATAACCAAATTTGAGGGACTCCTATGTCTTCTGACCTATGAGAAAGGTACAGAACTGCCCTGGCAAACCTTGGAGATTTACCTTGCCAGATTAAATTATTAAGTTCAGCTTGAATTTTAGGGAGATAGGACTTGGAATTAAAAATAGGTAGAGATCGAAATAGGTACTGGAGTTTAGGAAGAATAAAGATTTTTATCACTGTCGTTCTTCCAAAAAAAGGAATGTGATAGGCAGACCAGGTTTTGACTAAATGTCAGATTTTGACCAATAAAGGGGGGTAACTACTACTAAATAAAGATTTATAGCTTCCGGACAGAGTGATCCCCAGGTAAGAAAGGGAGGATGTTGACCAAATGAAAGAAAAAGATGCTTTAAAGGGTTTGTAACCCTACCTTATGATTTTCTGCTGGCCCCCCTCTTTTAAGCTTTCATCCTGCACTGTGCCATTGTTTATTAGAAACAAAGCCTCTAAATACCTTTTTGTGAGTAATCCTCAGGCCGGTCACGTGACGCCCGGCCACTCTGATACTCTGATCCAGGGCTACAGCTGGAGAAGCCAAACTCTCCCTCTGACATCAGCCAAGAGTTACGTGACCGCCGAGCTGGCCGCTCGGCTCCTCCCACTGTAGTCTTGGTTTGAAGTATCAGAGCGGCTGGGAATCACGTGACTGGTCTGAAGATAATTCACAAAAAGGTTCTTAGAGGCTTCATTTCTAATAAACAATGACACCGCGCAGGATAGAAGCTTAAAGAGAGGGTCTGCCAGTGATTTTTTAAAAACATTTTAGTATTTTATTAACAGCAGCGGGGGGGGGGCGGAGACAGAGACACAGACTCCCAAGCTGACAGGCAGGGAGGGAAGGGGGGAGAGCACAAAGGAGCACAGAGAAGACACGTAAACTGACCACGGTGTCAGGGCTCAGCAGCCATGATGCCAGTGTTGCCAACCTACCAGATTGAAATTTACTGACACGACACCCAAAATTTACTAGCACAGCCAAGTTTTTATTGCCAGTTTACAAAACTGGCAAAACTACATATTTAAGCGCAAATTTCAGTATTTGGGCTACAAACAAGTACACTAGGCAAGGAGCAATGTGATTTAAGGTAGATATTAAGGTATAAAAACATATTTCTGTTATTTTCGATATAATAAGGGCAGATTATGTAGTCCATCAGTTTTTGTCACCTATGTCCAACTGGAGAGATTTCCCCTTCACTTTTGTTCCATAACCACCACAGAAAGTGAAAGGAAATCTCTGGTAGCAACTAGGATCACCAGAATTTATGTCCCCAATTCTAAAGACCTCATGCCTCCATCACCCCCTACCACCATCACCCCCTGCCACCATCACCTCCTGCTACCATCACCCCCATGCCACCATCACCACCGTTACCATCACCCCCTGCCACCATCACCAATTCCTGCCACCATCACCCAATGCAACCATCATCACCCCCTGCCACCATCATCATCCCCTGCCACCATAATCACCTCCTGCCACCATCATCACCCCCTGCCACCATCATCACCCCCTGCCACCATCATCCCCTGCCACCATCATCACCTGCCACCATCATCACCTCCTGCCACCATCATCACTTTCTGCCACCATCATCACCCCCTGCCACCATCATCATCCCCTGCAACCATCATCACCCTCTGCCACCATCATCATCCCCTGCCACCATCATCACCTCCTGCCACCATCATCACCCCCTGCCACCATCATCACCCCCTGCCACCATCATCCCCTGCCACCATCATCACCTGCCACCATCATCACCTCCTGCCACCATCATCACTTTCTGCCACCATCATCACCCCCTGCCACCATCATCATCCCCTGCAACCATCATCACCCCCTGCCACCATCATCATCCCCTGCCACCATCATCACCTCCTGCCACCATCATCACCCCCTGCCACCATCATCACCTGCCACCATCATCACCCCCTGCCACCTTCATCCCCTGCCACCATCATCCCCTGCCACCATCATCACCTGCCACCATAATTGCCTCCTGCCACCATCATCACCTTCTGCCACCATTATCACCCCCTGCCACCATTATCACCCCCTGCCACCATCATCATCCCCTGCCACCATCATCACCCCCTGCCACCATCATCATCCCCTGCCACCATCATCACCCCCTGCCACCATCATCATCCCCTGCCACCATCATCACCTCCTGCCACCATCATCAACTCCTGCCACCTTCATCACTTCCTGCCACCATTATCACCTCCTGCCACCATCATCACACCCTGCCTCCTGTGGGCTGCCTGTCTTAGTCTTTCTCTCTCTGAGTGTGAGAGACAGTGTTCCGAGTCCAACCGATGACCATTTTGGCTGACTTGTTCTTGTGGGCTGTTTTTGGCACTGCACTCACCACCAGGGTCAGTCAGCCTCAGCCAGACAGGGGTCCGTCGCACCAGTCCGGTCCAAGTCTGTGCACCGACCGACTATCACACGTGACAGCATCTGCTCTGTCCACTCCACCACAAGGCTCCTCCACCCGCCTGCTTGGTTCCTGCCTGACCCATCATTGGTTGCGCGGCATGGCGGGTGGGCTGGCCAGAGGCAGCAGGAAGACTCGGCTCAAGAGAATCGTATCTTTTCAGCAAATTCTGGAACTACGCATGCGCAGTTCTGACATGAACCGGTCGCCGCCATTTTTACTGCCACTTTTCTCCTGCTATGGGCTTTTATGGGCAGGAGACAAGTGCCCCCCATTTTTACAGGCTGCCCATAAATCTCTGTATGGTTGGCAACACTGCATGATGCTCCGTGGTCAGTTTACAGAGGGGAGGGAAGAAACTGCAGGATCAGCCTGGTTTTTTTATAGCTTACAAAGGGGCAGGTTAGATAGTACAAGCACTGTGCTGTTTAACCTGCTATAAGGGAACAGGATATCTTTTTTTTTTCTTTTAATGCTACAAACACATTAAATGTTTCCAGCTCAGAAGGGGTGCAAATAATGTTTTTTTTGGTTACTGTGCCTTTAAGCAATGATTCCTATTTACTGAAATGCTGTTGACTGTATTATTGTAGATAATATGTGATTGTTGGGCAAATATCCTGGAGAAGCAAACATCTAGTGATCATCAATTTTCAATTAGGCAGCCCTTGAAAGAGATATGGAATAAGGGGACATCAGATATATTCTTATACAACATCTGTTGCATCTCGCACAATGACTTGCAGTTATTTGTATCTTAGTTCTGTTCCATGAGTGACATTTGCATTTAATGAATATGAATTAAAAGTTATTTCAACTTTGTTATCTTTATTCTGCTTTTCTTTCCTTGTTTTACTGGGAAATAAATCTGTTATACTTGTAAAGCGCTGCGTAAATTGACGGAGCTATACAAGTACCGGAAATAATAACATGTTATTTTTGCCTGGCGTTCTGCTTTAAGTTCTAATGTATACTTGAGGTTTTATGATATATGTACAATATATATGGTTTCTGTCACAGACATGCATTTTATGTATTGTAAGATGTCTATCTTGTGTTGTTCCTTGACTTTATATTTTCGGTATTCAGTGCATTGTGTAAATTTTGCCTCAACCATTGTAATCTAACATGCAGATTATTGTGAGCTAACTGAAAGAGAATATACTGTAAGCATGACTGTTCAGATACTGAAAAAGAATGACTTGTAGTGACACAAATACCCAAGCTGCCTTGTAAACCACCTACCTTCAGTTGCTACTTAATAAATTAATTCTCATAGTGTTTTATAAGGATGAAATAATTACTTACTGGCAATGTTGTACTAGGCAAACAACAGAGCTAGAATGCTGAATTAGAGAAATCTCATCATGGGAAACAAAGACACTCAGGTTAGAAATTCCGTCTAATACCATATTCTTATTCTACTAGCTATTATATGCACTTGATGTTTGAATAATGTGTACATTTTTGTAATTAAATCCAGTATACCATCTAAGGTCAGGGTCAGGGATAAAATCCTAATGGGATGGGGAATATATAGTTAGAGCCCTTTCACACTGACAGCGCGGGGGCGTCAGCGGTAAATCGGCGCTATTTTTAGCTGCGTTTTACCGTCGCTTTAGAGGTGATATTCGGCCACTAGCAGGATGCTTTTAACCCTCGCTAGCGGCCGAATAAAGGGTTAAAAGTGCCCGCAAATCGCTGCTGTCGGGGCATTTGCAGGCACTTTGGCAGCGCTACTCATTGATTTCAATAGGCAGGGGCGCTTTAGGAGCGGTGTATACACTGCTCCTAAAGGGCCTCAAAGAAGCTGCTTACAGGACTTTTTTTGACGTCCTGCCAGCGCAGCGCCCCAGTGTGAAAGCACTCAGGCTTTCACACTGGGATTGCAGATGAGGCATTTTCAGGTGCTTTACAGGCTCTATTTTTAGTGCTAAAGAGCCTGAAAAAAGCCTCCAGTGTGAAAGGAGTCTTATACATTTGTAAACCAATAATGTCACATTGCAGATATTGTTTTTCTGGGGAGGGGAACCAGTAGAAGTTTTCCCCCTTTTTTCTAAGGATGAATGCAAATACCTTCTTTACAGGTGAAAAGACCTGTTAGATACCCTCTTGGGAAACCATTAGAATGGACTTTTTTCTCTGTGTTAGCATTGGTTCTCTTTGTGCTCTAGTTTCTGTTCACTGTCTAGGAATATACAGACAGATTTTTCTGCTCTGCCATGCCTATTTCCAGGACTGTGATTGGGAAAGAGAAAGGTTGGGTACATATAAAGTAACTGATGCTTGTGCATATTAAAGTGGAAATCCAGTTTAACCCTGACTACTCTTAAAACTATCTCCTCCCCCATCCTCACACCTATGATTACTAACCTGCGTAAGAAAGATATACTGTATACAAATACCTATTTTTGGCCTGGTCTGGTCCAGTCACATGACCTGGTTCCCCTGTGTCAGCTAGCGCAGCTGCAGGGGAGTGGAGGAAGCGCTGATAAAGGCTTTACTGTTGAAGCCTATGGCTGATGTTACCACCTCAAGCTTTACTAGCCATTGTTGGAGTACAATTTCCTCTTATTTAAAGCACCCTCTGAGTGTCTATATATGTATATCAGAAACTTAAAAAAGCATGGAATTAGACTATAAGGATAAAATCTACACCACCTCTCCCTCTTATATTGTGGTCCAAATGATACACCCTTATTTGTCTCTCCTTCTTCCATTGTAGCCTAACCAAAGTGCTTACATACTGACCAGCCACCTTACAATATGTGTCTATATATTCTGATACAATACACTCTAATTTTAATTCAGGATAAAAACTGTCTCAGCTATCCCCTTTACATTGTGGTTTAATCAAGCTGTTTAGATATGGTCCAGTAACTATACAATAGTTGTGACTAATGTTTCTTAAATAATACACTGTCATTTTTATTTCTGTATAAAAACTGCCTTGTGTCTCAATCCTATATTGAAGCTTAATTAATCAGCTTACATACTGTCCAGTGACTGTACAATATTTGTGGCTTTTGTTCCTGAAAAAATACACAAATCTTTATTTCAGGATAAAAACTGCCTTGTCAATCCATCTTACATTGTGCCCTAAAGAAGCTGCTTACATACAGGCCAACTACTGCAGCCACTGTACAATATTTATGGCTATATCCTCTGAAATAATACACTCTGGTGTATTATTTCAGAGGATATTATATGGTGATATTGGAAGATAAAATTTGCCTTTGGGGAATATGGGGTTATGGTTTGGAAGTGTTTTTGTACAACTCACACAAATACTATGAAACTGTTTTGCCACAAGCCAACTGTTACAAAGTTTAGGACTTTAGCTTTTTTTTTAAGAGTACACTTTCCAATAGCTTTTAAATCTGTTGTGTTTGTTATTTCCACTGGTCAATTCAGGCCTATTTTCTCTGTATAAAAATCAGATGTCACATCCAAAACGACCAAAAA
Organism: Lithobates clamitans; assembly: GCA_037952925.1. Taxonomy (NCBI): domain Eukaryota; kingdom Metazoa; phylum Chordata; class Amphibia; order Anura; family Ranidae; genus Lithobates; species Lithobates clamitans. The sequence goes on along the minus strand of JBBGZY010000381.1, from coordinate 4,352,654 downwards.
AGGGCATTTTTTCAAGTTATAAAAACATCAGATTAGTTTGCTGCATGTATTTAAGCCAAGCAATAATGTAAGAGCTAAAAAAATCCATCACACATCTGTGCAAGAATAAGGTCACTGGTGCTGTCAATGAGAATTGTACTGTTCCCTAACACCACATACGGCTTTAAAACATCTCCCAAGCATGTAATTGGAACAATTGGTGTTTTTCCCATGTTACCTTTAAAATTGCATTAAAAGGTGAATCCACTCGCCGCCATACAATATTTGTTTGCATTTTTTTGTACATTGGTACATGTTACCCATGGCAGTGCATAGTTTCCTTTGTTCCCTATTTTTGACAATCCCTTGTCTATTCACTGATTTTCAAAATCCCTCCCCCTATAGATTTCGGTGGAGTTTGCTTTTAAAAAGCAAGTAGATTCGCCTAAACAAATTCCAATAGGTAAAGAGCGGTGCTAAAGTGCATATAGTGAATTATATACAAAAATAACAGCACATGCAATTAATTCACATACTGTAAACCAATAACATCAATAAAAACACCCAGTGATAGGCAAGGAAAAAATATAGTCCACATAAAAAGTCCACAAAAAAATGTAAGTGTCAAAGTTTCCAAAAGGTGCAATTCGATAATCATCCAATTAACTAGAAATGTCAACTCTTCACACCACACCACGTGAGTGCATGCAAGACAAAGAAGGGGTGGCGCCCTCTAAATGCAGCGTGTTTTACAACAAATTTATTCTAGTGGATTAAAAACACTCACATTTGAGCAGATAAATTTCAGCATTTAGGTAGTAGAATAGGTTCATCCACATGTTCCCGAGTGGTAGGGGTATCACAGGTCGGTGGAGGGTGTCCTATGTCCTGGGTCCTGTGGCTTTCCGGCTGGAATTTATCTGCTCAAATGTGAGTGTTTTTGATCCACTAGAATAAATTTGTTGCAAAACACGCTGCATTTAGAGGGCGCCATCCCTTATTTCTCTTGTCTTGTTCCAGAACTCCTCCTAGCTTTTTTGGACTGGCTGCCTTCTACATTTTCAGCACCTTATTATCCTTACATGGACTAATGTTTGGACTTGAATTGAAACATTTAAAATTACCACCAAGTTCTCCCTCCCCCCTACATTGCCAGACTCTGCCCTTTTTTTCCCCTCCCCCCCCCTACTTCACCCCCTATTATATGTATACAGCTATATCCCAAGTGCGCCATATTAACCCCTTGATTGTCTACACGAGTGCAGCATGCCACTACTTCCCCATCTAAGATACCATCAGGCAGTATTAACACCGGAGGTTTTGTTTTTGTTTGGACATCAGCATCAAGCCATTAGCTCATATATGACTTTGGGATTTGATTTTAGGTTCACAATTTTCAGATTTCACAAATGTAAGGAATATAACCATCCTAGTTAATTAGCAACATTGTTAAGAAGGTTACATAGTTACATAGTTACATAGTAGGTGAGGTTGAAAAAAAAAAGTCCATCAAGTCCAACCTATGTGTGTGATTATGTGTCAGTATTACATTATATATCCCCGTATGTTGCGGTCATTCAGGTGATTATCTAATAGTTTCTTAAAGCTATCAATGCTCCCCGCTGAGACCACCGCCTGTGGAAGGGAATTCCACATTCTTGCCGCTCTTACAGTAAAGAACCCTCTACGTAGTTTAAGGTTAAACCTCTTTTTTTCTAATTGTAATGAGTGGCCACGAGTCTTTTTAAACTCTCTTCTGCGAAAAAGTTTTATCCCTATTGTGGGGTCACCAGTACAGTATTTGTAAATTGAAATCATATCCCCTCTCAAGCGTCTCTTCTCCAGAGAGAATAAGTTCAGTGCTTGCAACCTTTCCTCATAACTAAGATCCTCCTGACTCTTTATTAGCTTTGTTGCCCTTCTTTGTACTCGCTCCATTTCCAGTACATCCTTCCAGAGGACTGGTGCCCAAAACTGGACAGCATACTCCAGGTGCGCCTGGACCAGAGTCTTGTAGAGTGGGAGAATTATCGTTTTATCTCTTGTGTTGATCCCCCTTTTAATGCATGCCAATATTCTGTTTGCTTTATTAGCAGCAGCTTGGCATTGCATGCCATTGCTGAGCCTATCATCTACTAGGACCCCCAGGTCCTTTTCCATCCTAGATTCCCCCAGAGGTTCTCCCCCCAGTGTATAGATTGCATTCATATTTTTGCCTCCCAAATGCATTATTTTACATTTTTCTACATTGAACCTCATTTGCCATGTAGTCGCCCACCCCATTAATTTGTTCAGGTCTTTTTGCAAGGTTTCCACATCCTGCGGAGAAGTTATTGCCCTGCTTAGCTTAGTATCATCTGCAAATACAGAGATTGAACTGTTTATCTCATCCTCCAGGTCGTTTATGAACAAAATAAATAGGATTGGTCCCAGAACAGAAACCTGGGGAACCCCACTACCCACCCCTGACCATTACGAGTACTCCCCATTTATCACCACCCTCTGAACTTGCCCTTGTAGCCAGTTTTCAATCCATGTACTCATCCTATGGTCCATGCCAACGGACCTTATTTTGTACAGTAAACGTTTATGGGGAACTGTGTCAAGTGGTTTTGCAAAATCCAGATACACCACGTCTATGGGCCTTCCTTTATCTAGATGGCAACTCACCTCCTCATAGAAGGTTAATAGATTGGTTTGGCAAGAACGATTCTTCATGAATCCATGCTAATTACTGCTAATGATATCGTTCTTATTACTAAAATCTTGTATATAGTCCCTTATCATCCCCTCCAAGAGTTTACATACTATTGATGTTAGGCTAACTGGTCTGTAATTCCCAGGGATGTATTTTGGGCCCTTTTTAAATATTGGTGCTACATTGGCTTTTCTCCAATCAGCTGGTACCATTCCAGTCAATAGACTGTCTGTAAAAATTAGGAACAACGGTCTAGCAATCACTTGACTGAGTTCCCTAAGTACCCTCGGATGCAAGCCATCTGGTCCCGGTGATTTATTAATGTTAAGTTTCTCAAGTCTAATTTTAATTCTGTCCTCTGTTAACCATGGAGGTGCTTCCTGAGTTGTGTCATGAGGATAAACACTGCAGTTTTGGTTACTGAAACCCCCCGATTCACTTGTGAAGACTAAGGAGAAGAATAAATTCAATACCTTTGCCATCTCCCCATCCTTTGTAACCAGATGTCCTTCCTCATTCTTTATGGGGCCAATATGGTCTGTCCTCCCTTTTTTACTGTTTACATACTTAAAGAATTTCTTGGGATTTTTTTTGCTCTCCTCCGCTATGTGTCTTTCATGTTCTATCTTAGGCGTCCTAATTGCACCCTTACATTTCTTGTTGCATTCTTTATAAAGTCTAAATGCTGAGGATGACCCTCAACCTTGTATTTTTTGAAGGCCTTCTCCTTTGCTTTTATATGCATTTTTACATTGGAGTTAAGCCATCCAGGATTTTTGTTCGCTCTGGTAAATTTATTACCCAATGGGATACATTGGCTAATGCCCTTATTTATTATGCTCTTAAAGCAAACCCATCTCTCCTCCGTATTCTTTGTTCCTAATATTTTATCCCAATTTATGCCTTTTAGCAAGGTTTGTAGTTTAGGGAAGTTGGATCTTTTGAAATTCAGTGTCTTTGTGTTCCCTTCATGTTTCCTATTTGTGTGATTTATACTGAAACTAATTGACCTGTGATCGCTGTTACCTAAATTGCCCCGTATTTCCACATCCGTGATCAGGTCTGTGTTGTTGGTAATCAGTAGATCCAGTAATGTTTTATTTCTAGTTGGTGCGTCTACCATCTGACCCATAAAATTGTCCTGCAAGACATTAAGGAACTGGCGAGCCTTAAATGAATGCACGGTTCCCTCCGCCCAGTCTATGTCTGGATAATTAAAATCCCCCATTATGATAACACTTCCCATCCTTGCTGCTAAACCAATTTGTGATAGGAGATCCGTCTCCACTTCCTCCCTCAGGTTAGGGGGCCTATAGCATACTCCCAGTATTATTTTCCCCTTAGCTTCATCCTTTTGGAGCTCTACCCATAAGGATTCCACCTCCTCTCTAGCTCCCTCAGTGATGTCATCTCTCACATTCGCTTGTACATTATTCTTGATATATAGGCATACCCCTCCCCCTTTTTTACCCTCTCTATCCTTGCAGTATAGGGTATACCCTTGAATGTTTGCCAGCCAATCATGAGAGCTGTTGAACCAGGTCTCTGAAATTCCTACAAAATCCAAATCCTCCTTGTACAACAGTATCTCTAGTTCACCCATCTTGTCCACCATGCTCCTGGCATTGGTGAACATGCCACATAGTTTAGACCGGTCGCATATTGTCCTCGTATTGGGTGTTTTGAGAGTGCAACTAGGACTTGTTACTATACTCACCTCACCAGGTTAAAAAAACATCTGACAACTACAGCTATGTATTTTGTGTTCTTGATCCAGAGGAAGGCAAAACCAAGAAGCTACACTTGGAAAAGAACACTGTGTCAAAACGTTCCCCCAGATTATTGACTGAAGGACAAAACAGAAGTGACACACTAGTGAAGTAGTAGGTCATCTTTCTTCTCACTCTGCTTACCTCCTGTCAATAGTCAATATGTACCCTGTCAGCACATGTTTGTGTATTAGAGCCTGCTGCTTCCAATGTTGACCTTCCCTCTTCTCGGCTGGGCTCTACTATACAGGAGATTACATCAAGACAAATTCAGGTAGTTGCAATAGCTGAACTTTATTTACATTTTAAATATTTGTTTGTATCTGGCAACTGTCTTAAAGTAGATCTAAACTCAATTTTAAACTCTTATATAAGTTTTAATATGTTCATTCAATTTCAACAGTCTGTAGCTTTCATTAATTGCCTGTTGATTTTGCCATGGATGTAATTTAGTTGTGTCCCTGCATTGTCAACCTTTCATTTGTGCCCCTGGTGGAGACTACCTGATGATCCTCTGATGAAGTTGCTTGTTCAAGCACTTCCTCTTATAGGATGACAATGTTCTGCCCCTGTCTCCTAAATCTGTTCCTGCATTGTCACCCTGCTCATGCTCCCCTATGTGAGACTACAGGTGGCTATACTGGCATACATTGTGCACGAGTGGTCAACCATTGTCACATTTAGGAAGCCAGTTCAGAGCAATGAAATGCAGTCAATGTTAAAGCAAATGCATTTAGACAGAAAGTCTCTACACAGTAGATCAGCATCACTGTCATGCCTTGTCACTTGTCATACCTGGTGAAGGATCCTAACGGTTCCAAAATTGTTTGTTGTTATTTTAATTTACGTTTGTAACTCTCTTAAAAAAATATACAAGGTGATGCAGATTAGACTTAAAAAACAAAAAAAAACATAAATATATATATATATATATATATATATATATATATATATATATATATACAGTTGTGCTCATAAGTTGACCCGGCAGAATTTAGGATTTCTTGGCCATTTTTCAGAGAATATGAATGATAACACAAAAACATTTCTTTCACTTTTGGTTAATGTTTGGCTGAAGCCATTTATTATCAATTAACTGTGTTTACTCTTTTTAAATCATAATGAGAACAGCAACTACCCAAATTACCCTGATTAAAAGTTTACATACCCCAGTTCTTAATACTATGTATTGCCCCCTTTACCCTGGGTTCCAGCGCCAGTTCCCGCTTTGCTCCTCTCCCGCCTTGTGTGAACCACTTTGGGTGTCATTAACAAAGTTAATGTTAACTAGACCCCCAGTCTAGTTCACAGATCGCAGTGCACAGAGTCTTGACCTCAACCCAATTGATAAATTAGAGCAGAGACTGCGAGCCAAGCCTTCTTGTCCAACATCAGTGCCTGACCTCACACATGCGCTTCTGGAAGTATGGTCAAACATTCCCATAGACACACTCCTAAACCTTGTCGACAGCCTTCCCAGATGAGTTGAAACTGTCATAGCTGCAAAGGGTGGGCCAACTCAATATTGAACCCCACAGACTAAGACTGGGATGACAATAAAGTTCTTGTGTGTGTAAAGGCAGGAATCCCAATACATTTGGTAATATAGTGTATGTATGCATATTATTATTATACAGGTTTGATATAGCGCCAACAGTTTGCGCATCGCTTTACAACATGAGGGCAGTTATTATAGTTACATTACAATTTGGTACAAGAGGAATCAGAGGGCCCTGCATGTTAGAGCTTACACTCTAAAACAGAAAAGTCAATTGATACAAAAGGTAATAGCTGTGGGGGGATGAGCTGAAGGAGGAAGTAAAGCAGTGTTAGTTGGAAGCAGGATAGGCTTCTTTGAAGAGAAGAGTTTTCAGGGATCACCTAAAGATGGATAGATTAGGGACAACCTGACACATTGGGGTAGGGAGTTACAAAGGATGGGAGAAGCTCTGGAGAAATCCTGAAGGCGAGCATGGGAGGAGGTGACAAGGGAGCTAGAGAGCAGGAGGTCTTGGGATGACCGAAGAGAGTGGCTTGGTTGGTATTTTGGGACTAGGTAAGTGATGTAGCTGGGGGCAGAGTTATGGATGACTTTGTAAATTATTGTTAATACTTTTAATTTTATTTGTTGGGTGAGTGGAAGCCAGTGGAGGGATTGGCAGAGAGGGGTGGAGGACACTGAATGGTTGGTAAGGTAGATGAGTCTTGCAGCAGCATTCATTATGGACTGAAGGGGGGATAGTCTACGTAAAGGTAATCCAATGAGGAGTGAGTTGTAGTAGTCGAGGCGAGAGATGACCAGGGAGTGAATTAGAAGTTTGGTGGTCTCATTAGTTAAAAAGGGGCATATTCTAAAATTGTTGCAGAGGCTATGGCGGCATGATTTGGAAAGGGATTGTATGTGGGCCTGAAAGGACAGTTCAGAGTCTAAGGTTACCCCTAGCACCCTAGCATGTGGGGACGGACTGATAGATGTGCCATTGATCTTGACAGAGAAGTTTAGGGGAAGGGGCACGTGGGGGAGGAAATATTAGGAGCTCGGTTTTAGATAGATTAAGTTTGAGGAAGTGGTTTGACATCCAGGCTGATATGTCTGTTAGTAGATCAGTGATACGTGAGGAGATTGATGGGGTGAGCTGAGAGTGGCAGAGAGATAGATTTGGGTGTCATCAGCATATAAATGGTGGTGAAGGCCATGGGAGGCTATCAGCGGACCCAGGGAGGACGTGTAGATAGAGAACAGTAGAGGTCCAAGGACAGAACCTTGGTGGACCCCAACGGTAAGAGGAGTTGGAGAAGAGGAGGTGGAGTTGTAAGTGACACTGAAGGTGCGATGAGATAGGTAAGATTCGAACCAACGGAGAGTGCAGCCATGGAGACCAAGCAAATTGAGTTTTTTTTTTGAGGAGGGGGTGGTCAACTGTATCAAAGGCAGCAGAAAGGTCCAAGAGTAAGAGTAGGGAATAATGACCGTTGGTTTTGGCTGTTAGTAAGTCTTTTGTGAGTTTTAGAAGGGCAGTTTCTGTGGAGTGCTGTGGGCGAAATCCAGACTGAAGGGGATCAAGAAGGTTATTCTCAATGAGGTGGCCGCTCAGTCGGTTGTAGACTAAATGTTCAAGGAGTTTGGAGGCAAAAGGGAGTAAAGAGATGGGTCTTAGGTTGTTAAGATTGGTGGGGTCTGAGGCCTTTTTTGGTATGGGAGTGACTAGCGCATGTCTTAGAGGGTTGGGGAAGATGCCAGTAGAGAGTGAGAGGTTGACGATATGAGTTAAGGACTGTAGGATTGAGTCAGATGGTGACCGTAGTATTTGAGAAGGAACAGGGTCCAGGGGGCAGGAGGTAAGGTGGGCATTAGAAAAAAGTGACTTCCTCTATAGTATCTCTCTCTCTCTCTCTCTCTCTCTCTCTCTCTCTCTCTCTCTCTCTCTCTCTCTCTCTCTCTCTCTCTCTCTCTCTCTCTCTCTCTCTCTCTCTCTCTCTCTCTCTCTCTCTCTCTCTCTCTCTCTCTCCACCTCTAATATATTAGTAATGCTAGTGCTAATCTTGTATATTAAGAGAATATATATACATATTCTATTACAATGGCTATGGCTGTTTGGCTGTTTAGGATACTGTTAGTGGTTAATTGAGTCCCATTTTTTCAATCTGAAAATAAAATACAACAGAACACAGCTGTTATCACAACAAAACATTTCACTTCTTTGCATGCAAATGAAAGTGCAATGAATAATGGAAAAGCCAACCAAAAGCACATTATACTTCAGATAGAATAAAATGACAATTTAATAATGCTCTGTCCTCTAAAATGCAAAGATGTGCACTTTGCCATCTGACCCATCTAGCCGAATCTTTATGACCTTCCTGCAAAAACATGTTCATTCAATTATTGTGAAAACCAAAATATTTAATGCCATTGCAAAGCTTTTAATGTGAATTTTCTTGATGATGCTAAAGGCAGAGACATATCATACATCAAATAATCATATTATATGTGGAACGTGATACATTCATGTTTATAATAAACAATTTCTAAAATATTCCTGCTTAGTATGGTGCAAGAAAGAGTTAAACCATTAAAGATGGTTAAATCAGAGCATCTGGCTTGCAAAATTTTTGCTGTCGTTGCTGAAACTAGTAAGCATTATATCGTTTCCTCGACACCAGGGATTTTATGATCTGTCTTAGACTTTTTCTATAGCAACAATAGCCTTGACTGCTTCCAAGTGAATTCTGCTAGTGGTAAAAAAGTATGCAAGTGCACAGCAATAACGCCTTCCAAGACGTAAAAGCAGAAATCTGCAAAAATGTTTCCTAAAGGCAAAGAATTTAGCAATAAAGGTTATGTACAAAAAGTAAATAAAGACTCTGCAAGGATCATCTATAAAAAATAGAAAGCTGGAGCAAAACTGGAATGGTGGACTTTAGCAACTGATCCGAGTCCAGTTTACTTGTTTTGTTGCTATAGGTCACAGCTCCATGTTTCTTCCACTGTGTTTTGCTCCATTTTCTATACAGCTGCTCCTTTATATTCTCTAATACATATTTTCAACTAGAGTTTATATGGTCTCCATCCCTAAGGCTGATAATACACATGCAAAGGGAAAAGTTCTTCCTGCACTTCAGGGGCACCAGTTGCTTTTTATAAGCTGTATATGGGAGAGTGTCCAGAAGTGTCAGAGTTGGATTGCACACATAGGCGTGTGCCGGGTGTGCCTGGGCACCCCCTAATTACCCCGTGCTGTCTCCTGAGATCTGCCCTGAAATGTTGCATCCAAGCCGTGTTAGTAGCCCATGTCGTTTGTGAAACAGTTTCACAGATAGCAGATCGCGAGGAGAGAGCCGCTCAGTGTGTGAAACTGTCATGTAATGTCACTGATGGCAGGGAGAGAGACCAGCTGTGAAAACTCAGCGGTGATGTCGGGGGGTGGGTGGGACCGAGCAGCTATCAAACAGCAGCCAATGGGTTTAGAGTCTGTAGCAGGCCGCGACATTTATGTGGCTCCACCCCCTTACTTAAGCAGTCCAATCATTGGCTGGTGTTGATAGCTGCTTGGTCCCACCCATCCCCAACATCACGGCAACATCGCGGCTGTGACAGCTGGTCTTTCTCCCAGCAAGCAGTTACTTTACATGACAGTGTCACACACTGAGCGGCTCTTGCAAGCCTCGATCTGCTTCATGTGAAACTCCCCCTCTCCCCTATCAGTGTCAGCCAATGCTGCCTTCCTATCAGTGCCAACCAATGCTGCCTATCAGTGCCAATCAATGCTGCCTTCCGATCAGTGCCAACCAATGCTGCCTACCAGTGCCAATCAAAGTTGCCTATTAGTGCCAATCAATGCTGCCTTCCTATGAGTCCCAACCAATGCTGCCTTCCAATCAGTGCTGTCTATCAGTGCCAATCAGTGCTGCCTTTCAGTGCCAACCAATGCTGTCAATCGGTGCCAATCAGTGCTGCCCATCAGTGCCAACCAATGCTGCCTATCAGTGCCAATCAGTGCTGCCTATCAGTGCCCATCAGTACCCCAATCACTGCCAATCAGTGCTAAAAATCAGTGCCCATCAGTGCAGCCTATCAGTGCTGTCAGTCAGTCCCGCCTATCAGTGCCAATCCATGCTGCCTATCAGTGCCACCTATCAGTGCTACCAATTAGTTCCCATCAATGTTGCCAATCAGTGCTGCCTATCAGTGCCAATCAGTGCCCATCAGTGTTGCCTATCAGTGCCCATCAGTGCTGCCAATCAGGGCCCATCAGTGTTCATTAGTGCCCAACAGTGCGGCCCATCAGTGCGGCCAATCAGTGCCCATCAATGCTACCTTTCAGTGTCAATAAGTGCTGCCAATCGGTGCTTCCAATCGGTGGCAATCATTGCTGCCTAACAGTGCCACCAATCAGTGTCCATCAGTGCTGCCAATCAGTGCCAATCAGTGCTAACAGTCTGTGCTGCCTATCCGTGGACATCAGTGCTGCTTATCAGTGCCCATCAGTGCTGCTAATCAGTGCACTGAGTGCAGGGATAGGGAGCTGAACTCAGCAGCCAGGCACATTGTCCATGGAGGGGGGGGGGCTGGGGCAGCCTGGTGGGGTACAACTGAAATCAGTTGATGTTTATTAATGCTTCATGCCGATCTTTAGTATAAGAGGTAATCACCACACTACTATTTACAATTAACTACTGGAGGTAAAATAAAAAAAGTGTCAGTAAAAGGCTTTCCACTAAGCACTGTTACGTGTTCCCACACCACAAAGGATTAAAGTGCAGTGCTAACTTACTAATCAATAACTTAACAATAATAGTGGAACCCTCTAATGTATTTACATCTCAACAAACGTCAATATTACCACAATACTGGTCTCTGTGATACGCAACTTCACATATAATACACATCAAACTGAAAACAAGACATAACAAATAAAACTTAGCAGGGATGGTGGAAACCCCTCTACAGATAATTGCAATAAAAATTAACTTTAAGTGCAACAACTTTTTAGTTGGGAGGTTCGCATCATTATAGCACTTTGGAATTTTTATTTTTTAGATTGTTACGCCTAATTTTATATGTTTTAGTTACTATTATGATGTGAATTATTGCACTTGAAGTTAAAGTTAATTTTCCACCACCCCTGCTAAGTCCATGTCTTTATGGACCTTTCTTTGTGAGCTGATGCACAGTAATTTTGGAGCAGGAACGGGCCATCCCCAAACTGTTCAAATAAAGTGTGAAGCATGAAATTGTCCAAAATGTCTTGGTATGCTAACACCTTATGAGTTCCCTTCACTGGAAATAAGAGCCAAGCCCAACCCCTGAAAAACAACCCCACACCATAATCCCTCCTCCACCAAATAATTTGGACCAGTACACAAAGCATGGAGGAACTTGATTGGCCTGCACAGAGTCCTGTCTTAAACCCGATAGAACACCTTTGGGATGAACTCGAGACTGCGAGCCAGGCCTTCTCGTCCAACATCAGTGCCTGACCTCACAAATGCACTTCTGACAGAATGGTCAAACATTCCCATAGACACACCCCTAAACCTTGTGTACAGCCTTCCCAGAAGAGTTGAAGCTGTTATAGCTGCAAAGGGTGGGCCAACTCAATATTAAACACTACATACTGAGACTGGGATGCCATTAAAGTGCATGTGTGTGTAAAGCAGGGGAGGATCCAGGGGAGTGACGTGGCAAGTGGCAATCTGCATCTGGTGACAGGCGACGTCGCAAGTGACAATCTGCATCTGGTGACAGGTGACGTGGCAAGTGACAATCTGCAACATGTGGCAGGTGACGTGGCAAGTGACAATCTGCATCTAGTGACAGGCGACGTGGCAAGTGGCAATCTGCAACGCGTGGCAGGTGACGTGGCAAATGACAATCTGCAACGTGTGGCAGGTGGCGTGGCAAGGGACAATCCGCAACATGTGGCAGGTGACGTGGCAAGTGACAATCCGCATCTGGTGGTAGGCGACGGTGGCAAGTGACACACTCAGGGCTCCCACTGATTCTGCATTATGGTGAGTTGAACTATTTCATTTTATATAACAATGTAAAAAATAGAAATAATACGCTTCAGTCATCCTGACACCATAACAACTATGGTGCCGGGATGACTGAAGCGCTAACACCAGCCATTACCTCGATAAATTGCCCGCAAAAAAAGTATTTTCTGGCAGTGCCGCTACCGAGACTAGGCATGTGTGTTTGCTGGTGTAGACAAGCAAGAGGGCAACATGGAAGCCGACAGCCAAATTTAGGCTTTATTACACTTATATATACAGTAAATGTTCTCCTAATAGGCTGGATGAAATAATCATTGCTGAATGGTTTGGGAAGAGGATTTAAAAAAAAAGAAAGCAGCGATGTGCAAATGCAAATAAAAATAAGCAATGCCATTTGTATCCCATTGAGAAACAAGTAATTTGGAGAGACTGCAGCCAATAAAGAGATTAGTAGACTGGCTAATAGCACTGACAGAGTTGCTAATATATAACTATAACTATATATCCATGGGTACTATGATATACAGATTGACAGATCAAATCTGATGTAGTATTGTTTTACTCCAGCAAAAAACATTCTACTCTGATTAAGTTGATGTTGTTCCAGGAAAAAAACACTCCTGTTTAAATAGTATGCATTAGTGTATCAAAAATATACATGATTAACAATGTAAAGAAAGGGGAGAGTGCCCTGTACTTAAAAGAGAAGGGATTTTTTTTTGCCGTAATCATACTTACCTAGGAGGATGCAGCACCGGACCGATGTTGCATCAGTCCCCCGGCGTCTCTGCACTGAGAACCGAGCCACTGAACACCGCCAATGGCTCGGTTCTGTCAGTTCCCCAAGCAGAGAGCTGCTGACTGTCAATCAGCAGCTCTCCTGCTCTGCTCCTCCTCGCTCACTGGAGCGCTGAGCTGTGGAGGGGCGGGGAGCGCCTGTTTCAGCCTCTCAGCAGCTCACTGAGAGGCTGAGACGGCCACCAGTCCAGGCACATGACGAATCCCGACTCCCAGAGTTGGGATGATGCAGTACCTGGACTAATTCCAGTGACGTCAGCAGAGAGCAGGCTTCAGCCAACTCTCTGCTGAAAACGGGTCACAGTGTACTCCTTGCACTTCTGTGACCCTTAGGAGGTGCCCAGCCAAACAAGCTCAGGCTGGATTTCTCCTTTAACCGCTGGCCGACCGCCGCCTTTACATTTACGTAGACAGAATGGCACAGCTGCGCAAATGGGCATACCTGTACGTCCCTTTGAATTTGCCGCCATGCCATCGCATGGGCACCGCCGGCAGTGCGCACACGCACCCGCCGCGAGCTCCGTGAGTAGGATTGCGTGTCCCGCGGACTCGGTGTCCATGGGGATACCCGCAATCGTCTCACAGAGAGGAAGAAAGGGGAGATGCTAATGTATACAAGAATATCTCGTGCACCATTTACCAATGGTTGGGTGAAAACAGCTCTCCACATGCCCCCTCTAATATATTTGTAACTGTTTAAGGAAGATTTGGGGAAGGAAGCTGCATTGAATAAGGCTGGAGATTGGCATCTGTATATCAGTATAGAGCCCGGGGGTGGCTCAAAAGCGTGGTTTGACACGGTTATCAGCTGTGTCACACTCTCTGAGGTGAGCGCAATTACCTAGGGGGGTCACTGAAGTGCACCGTAGCATGGTTTGCAGCACTTAAGATTGGATGACACCATATATGAACACTGTTTTATGCACGTTTTTCAAGATTTATATATTTTTTAAGATTTTTTTCACGTATCAAAAAGGATCGTTTAACAGGACTGTTTTCATCAGTGTGGAGCACTGAGCCCTTTCATATTCATGCATGCACTTTAAAACTTATTGTATTTATGTACATTGCACTTTAATGCTGTTGTGAAAAGATTTATATATATGAGTTTTGATTTTGATTGACATATCTTTTTTTGTAACTCATTTAGAGGGGTTCACATAATCTGGTTCACCCTAGCGCAGTGCATAATATCTCTTTAATGTAAACACGCATCTCCCCGTTCTGCCTAGTGACACTGTCACTGATCACAGCTCCCTGTGATCGGGAGCGGTGATCAGTGACATGTCACTCGTAGCCACACCCCCTAACAGTTAGAATCACTCCCTAGGACACACTTAACCCCTTCCTAGCCAGCTAGTGGTTAACCCCTTCACTGCCAGTGTCATTTTTACAGCAATTTTATAGCACTGATCGCTGTAAAAATGGCAATGGTCCCAAAAATGTGTCCAAAGTGTCAGATGTGTCCGCCATAATGTCGCAGTCACGATAAAAATCACAGATCGCCCACCATTACTAGTAAAAAAAAAAAATTATTAATAAAAATGCCATAAAACTAACCCCTATTTTGTAGAAGCTATAACTTTTGCGCAAACCAATCAATAAACGCTTATTGTGATTTTTTTACCAAAAATATGTAGAAGAACACGTATCGGCCTAAACTGAGGGAAAAAAATGTTTTTTTATATATTTTTGGGGGATATGTATTATATGGATATGTATTATAGCAAAAAGTAAAAAATAATGCATTTTTTTCAAAATTTTTGTTATTTTTTTGTTTATAGCGCAAAAAATAAAAACCGCAGAGGTGATTAAATACCACCAAAAAGAAAGCTCTGTTTGTGGGAAAAAAAAGGACATCAATTTTGTTTGGGAGCCATGTCGCATGACCACGCAATTGTCAGTTAAAGCGACGCAGTGCCGAATCGCAAAAAGTGCTCTGGTCTTTGGCCAGCCAAATGGTCTGAGGCTTAAGTGGTTAATTAACTTTAAGTCAGTTATAGACATATGCCTCTCTCATAATGGAAAAAAAAGTTAGAAAAAAGGGAAACAACTAACCAAAATGATAGCACATACAAACCACTATATGATTACAACGTATAGTATGCTTTCCCCCCATCTACTTCTATAGCAGCCTTCAGTGACAACTAACGTTTTTCAAGCACAGCATCCTGAATAGGGATGAAGTTTAGGTTTGCAGTTACCATAGCTATGCACTGAAATTCGTGATCCTTTGCCCAAGAAGTTCAAAGGTTCAGTGGCAGCAATAAAGAACAAGCTAATGCAGTGCTTAGCCTTTGCCCATGATCAGATGTGAAATGTCTGTAAACCCAACCCAGGCAGATAAGTTCACCCCTAATACTGAGTCAGAGCAAAATCCCCACCATTTTTGTTTGCGGCAGTTTTATAGGTTTCAGTAGCAAGACCTGGTAGCTCACTGTAGTTCATAACAGAATAACATTTCTTGCTAATAACATCTGCTTTTTGGGGTTACAACCAAGTTAATTTGGTTGTTGGTAATGACTTCCAGCATCCTATAATGTAATTCTAGTCCTTTTTGGTGTTTTTACTCTGGAATGTGAGATTATATCTAATTCCTCAGATAGTTGTTATGTCACCTTACCATACTTTGGCTTGAACTAGGATGGCCCAACTTTTAACAGATTTGGCCATGTATCATTAACTGTACTCTGTAAATTCACAAAAAAAATCAAAAAGATGACCTATAAATACTTAGTTGCAGTCATTCTGTTTTTCACTACCACTTGTAGTACCCTACCAGTTAGATGCTAGTTAGGGTAGGTAAATTTAGTTTCTAGCTCCACTGTAATAAGCTGAGCAGCTTGTTATTATTTTGGGTTATTCCGTGTCTCATTGGTTGCAGTTTTGACTGCTTCCCCCTGTCTTTTGGATAGTTCTGGAAAGTAGTGGGCTGCATGAAACAAATCAGCAGCTGAATATTTATGTTGTCTCAGCCAATCTCTGAGGGAAGGTTCCCAAAATGGTGGCTGGGAATGAACATAAATAGTCTGAGGCCTGGAGCTGCCCTGTTCTTGTCCAGGTGAAGTTATCTGCCCTTCTAGGCAGTCCAGCTGTATTTTTCCATTTGCTCATCGAGGTCCAAGCTGTGGCACAGCTGGAGGGCCTAATCTACCGAATTCGGCTGAAGCTAATCAAAGGATTTGTCTGGTGATCCAGTCTGAGGAACCCACATGAGACATGTCTGGCTGATATTGGAAGGAGGCATTCAAATATCCAAGGACATTTGTGAGTATAGACTGAAGTGTAAGATCCCAATGACTGTGTGCTGCTGCTATCCCTCTGGAATCAATGCCAGCCTGTACTTAACAGTAAACATTCCTTATGGTGTCCCTGTATAGCCCAGTTTACCATTTGCTGCTGGTAAGACTGTGCTAGGAAGTTTGAGGAAGTGAGAGGTGTCCTCAAATTCTTATTTTGTCCTACAGGTGTATCCCACAGTTACCCTGTACCTATCGAAGTTTAAGTTTAAAAAAGCATCAGAAACAAATAAGCCTAGACTGTTTAATGTGCCAGAAGAGTGCCTGTGTGCCTGGCTGCTAGTTCACTTCCTGGGGACAGAACCTTGAGACCAAATCAGAAGACCCTTTCGGAGGTAAGAGCTACACTCCTATTGAAAATCATACTGATCAAAAAGTCAGAAAGTTACTTGTCCTTCATGCATGAGCCAATAAGCTGTAGCTTGGCCAATAATATGGTGTAGATAGATGTCAAGACAAAATTATTTGCACTTTCAGTTTAGCTCACATGAAGTGACAAGGACAATCCATTTCTGGCTAGAACAACAGGTATTTTCTGTACTTGATAAAGATGTTCTTAGCCTAAATAAGAAAACTGATACAGCCATCACATCACAACTGGTAAGCTGCAATATATTACATTTTTATTCTTGGGTTTAGATATCTTTTAATTCAGTTGCAGGCTGTCTCCAATGTTCCTGTCCACTACCAGACACCTTATTACATATGCAAGGTGATACAGTAGGTACTCATTAATATACATTGCTTCTTCTTCTTTTACTGTGAAGACATTTTATTTGCTTATTCACTTTCATCCAATGACATATTACAGATATGTGTCATAAACCGTATTTGGCCACATTGAGAAAAGCCCAGAACAGAGGAGAGTAAGTTTGCAGAGAATCAGGTATAAGAATACAGAGTAACAGTCATTTCTTGTAATGCATTTGTATGACTGCCAGAACAAGCGGATTTGCCTTCTTTTGTCCTTTTTCAATTCAATTACATAAATAACTCCTGAATGCATCCCACAGTCTCGGGAGCCAGTCACCAATGCCAGCATTTTCTTCTTCATATTGTTCTTCTAATTGTTAATTTTTAACAATTAGTTGAGTATTCAAATGCAAATCACTGTGAATAGACTGGGGATGGAGATGCTAGTAGTTTTTCCTCCTTTTTTTCAAGAATAATAAATCTTTATAAACTGCACACATTGTTCGGAAACAACACACAAAGTAGACAATTCTGTAAATGAGAAAGGCCGTCCTTTTTATTGTGCCTTTAACAGAAGAGATTGGTGAGTTATTCGCTGTGTTTAAATTTGCAGTCATTTGTATTCCAATAAAGTGCAATGTGACATTAATGCTGGGGATCGCTAGCAATGGCCATCTCACTTGGAGATGTTTTTCATGGCTGATGGAGACAGTGACATTTTGGAATGACCGCACTAAAGATCCTTGAATTGCAGGGGACAAAGCTGGCGAAAATGCTAATTAACCACTTCCTGACTGATCAAGAAACATAGGTGGAACTTTAGACTAAAATGGATCATGTCAGATGCCAACATGGTTGCCACAATCATAGATATGCATTGTGTCATAGTTATCCATCCATAAACCGGCAATAGCCGTAATGAATCGGAATCTCATTCATTCTTCTTCTTATTATTATTCTTGTATAGTACATGTCATCACTAAGATGCTTCTGACTAGTCTTTACATGGTGTTGTGTATATCTTAGCAATTGCTGAAGATAAACTGTGTAGCACTTTATGGTTCAGTTCTTAGCACACTAAATGAAGTGGAATCTGCTATCCAGGTTCTGCGACTAAGGAAAGCTAGTGACATAAAAGGGTTGATTTACTAAAGGCAAATAGACTGTTCACTTTGTCAGTACTTGTAGTATCCAACCATGTGTAGCAGATGTGTATCTGCTACCTTCTACTGTCTGTATTTCTAAATAGCTTTTGTTTATTATGTACTACAGAGTTAGTTGGTTACAG
Organism: Lithobates clamitans; assembly: GCA_037952925.1. Taxonomy (NCBI): domain Eukaryota; kingdom Metazoa; phylum Chordata; class Amphibia; order Anura; family Ranidae; genus Lithobates; species Lithobates clamitans. The sequence continues at coordinate 4,334,630 of JBBGZY010000381.1, read as the reverse complement.
AAAGGTACTTCCTGTACCTGCTAGCTGGGTCACAAACCCCGACTAGACGACTGTGATTTTATTTAGGAAGTTTCTAGGAAGTAGACACAGAACTGAGCAACATGGTTTTACATACACAGGAGTTGCTGCTGCTGCTGTATTCACCACAGACCAAAAGGAGAGACTACTGGACCAGTATTCCTATGGTCTAATGGTTTAACTGCAGAAGACTGTAGCTTCTTGAGTGTGTATCTGAATCCTTGTGACAGACGTATTTCTGTTCTGTTGTTATTATCTCACAGGTACAGTGCAAGATCGTTAGGTCTGTGCTACTGTATGTGTGTGGTGGTCACCTTCCAGTATATTAGCAAGTGAACCTGTTTATTGCAATAGAGTTTATATGCAGCTCATGTTATTTTAGTTTACCCTGTCTTTTTGTTCTAGGATTTTATAGCTAATTTTAGCTGAGGCTTCAATAACCAGCCTAGGCTAGAGCAGGCTATGTATCAAATGGCCACTTCTGGTAGCTAGGGGTCCAGTTGCATGACAGATTAGAAACCACAAGGGACTAAGATGCAGAGTAGACTGATTCTGAGTTCCAGTGCCACACCACAGTTTCTGCTGGTGAGAAGCTACTATTCAGGCTGGTTAGACAACAACTGGAGGATCTCCCCATCACCACTCATCTTGCAGATCTCCGACACCAAGGCAGATGCCGCTATGCAACCATCCTCAGGGGCCCTCGTAACTGGACTTTCCTGCAAAATTCATCCGGAGGTATCTTTATTAATGACTATATATTCCTTAGTATATGTGCACAATTCCACCTTGACTCATGTTGTGCCCTTTGCTGATGTTACCTGTTTGAACATTGGATGCATGCACTATTAATAACCTTTTATTAAATAAAGCTTTGTTTTATTTCCATGCTGGTTTACATTTATATACTTATAGTTAATGCTATATGCTGCTTCAGTAGTTTCTTCTCTGTCAATTACTTACTGATTAGATTACTAGCTAATTACCAAGAAAGGTCATCCCCTTTTTTTTATCAAACCCATTTCTGAAATTAGAGCTTTAGCATAACCCACCACTGTTCCTGGGCCAATGAAGTACTTCAAAGCCTCGTAGAGATGCATCCTTTATGGACAGTGTGTTAGCCAAGTGACAAGTTTAATAGTAGTCTGTAGTCCTAGCTGTGGCCTGACACAGCTGAAGGTAGAGGGGCAAACCTGCAAATGTGGTATAAAGATGAGATCATGGACATCCGCAGGTAGGGCCAAGAGGGGGGTGAAGTTCCCCCCTGGAATCAGGGATCGGATTGGCACTGTTAAATTCAACACAGTGGCGTCACTGTGGGGGTGCAGGCAGCCTGCACCCGGGTGCCACCCGCCAGTGGGGTGACACCATCAGTGTAGTGTGACTGCAGGCTCTTTTCCCTGCTCATTCCAGCAGAGAACTTGGCAGCGCTGTGACAGGAGAAAGGCGAGCTGCAGGCTGTCAGAGGTTTCCCCTGCTCGCCCCCTCTTTCTCATGTCAGGAAGAAGAGACGGCGGCTCTCACTAGGTTCTGCACCCAGCTTCCTGCCCGCTCCATTCCTTCCCCATTGGCCATAACTGAGGGCCAATCAAAGGAGACTAGGAGAGGAGAGCATCATGGGACATGTAGTCTCAAAGATTGGCAGGTCCATTTTCCACAGGGAGGAGGCTGCAGCTCAATCAAGAGAGAGACTGAGAAACTGCAGCCTGGAAAAAAGCTGAGGGAGTGAGTGCTACAGGACAAAGAAAGAGGAGTGTGCTGGGCGGAAGCCAGAGAGAGAGTCACTCAGCCCAGCGCCACCAGAGAGAGCCACGCTGCCCAGCACCACCAGAGAGAGAACCACGCTGCCCAGCGCCACCAGAGAGAGAGCCATGCTGCCCAGCGCCACCAGAGAGAGAGCCATGCTGCCCATCACCACCAGAGAGAGAGCCACGCTGACCAGCACCACCAGAGATAGAGCCACACTGCCCAGCAACACCAGAAAAAGAGCCACACTGCCCAGTACCACCAGAGAGAGAAAGACTGAGCCACTGCCAGGGTACAGACATGCTACACTACTGACCAGAGTCACCCCCGGGGAACCCAGAGTGAGCGATCGTCCAACTGGTGGGATCACTGCTGTAATTTTGCTGGGTCTGGTAAGAGGGCCTGTCGGCCATTATCCATTACTTATCCCAGGGACTGTACTATGTCTGCAGTCTCTGCAGACATAGTACATTGTCGAAAAGGGGCGGCGCATGGGTGACCCTAAAATGATGCCCCCCACAGAAAGTTCTTCGGACGTCCATGGATGAGATGTAGACATTGCTTGTTGTTTTTCTTTTCATTGCCATGCCACTTAAGTTCCCCAATATTATTTCAAAGCCATGAAAGATTCTTAATACTATCCCTAGAATTAGAAACAGCAATAAAGATAAGAAGTAACAATTGCCAATTACATACTTTGTATTTTAATCTACCCTGTCTCTATACTTTATTTTTTAAATGAAAACATACCCCCATCACCAAATGCCAAGCCAATCCTGAGAAACCATGTGAAGTCTGCAGGGAAACCATCACATCCCCTGCAGCTTCCACTGGTTCCTCCTGCTGACTGATTACTGACTACTGTGTTCTGTAATGTGTCAGATGGAGAGAACAGCATTCTCTGCATTACTGAACCTGAAATCAAAGTGGAGAAATTGACTTGATGTGTGCAAGGAACAACGTCCGTAACTGTACTTTGATTCCATGTTTTGATTGTACGGAAAAAAAAGCAAAAATCTCGTATAGTTATACCTAGCTTGGGTTTTTGTAATTTTTATTTTTTAATATAAATTAATATGAGAAAATCTCTGCTGGATGATGCAAACGATGAACTTTATATAATTTGCTTAATTTTACCACTCGTTTGTGAGTATGCATTTTTAACCTTTATTATATTAAAGTGTCGTAAAGGTAATGTGCAAGGCTGGTGCACCCTCTGTTCCTTTTCCTTTTTAGAGTTTCTTCTGGGTTCCCCCTGACCTGTTGAGAGTGGCAGCACAGCTGATATGGTGGCTTGATTGGTGAAGACCCACTTTTCCAATCAACCGCACGGCAATCTCTTGAGCGCAGGAGTATTCGATTTTTCTTCATATTGACTCTCATCTTTAAGAACCCCTGTATAAAAAGTAAAAGTAAAGTGTTAGTAAAACAAAAAATGTATGTACTAAAGATTTAAAACCACAGCTTAAAAAGTATTCATAAGTTAAAACCACAAATCATTAACACCTTATTACAGTTTCATTTATCATGCAAAAAAACAAATATGATATGGGATATTTTGTCAAAATTGGAGACCTGGGACACTTCCATGGGTGACGATTTCTGTGGTTAATATTTCAAAGCCTGGAACTACTGCTAGGAAGCTCTCCCAGCTGTTGCAGTTGTTTACAGGGGTTAAACTAAGAGTTTTTTTAAAGTGGTATTACAGTTTTAAATATTTTAGTCTAATGCCCCGTACACACGGTCGGATTTTCCGATGGAAAATGTCTGATCAGAGCGTGTTGTCGGAAATTCCGACTGTGTGTGGGCTCCATCAGACATTTTCCATCGGATTTTCCAACACACAAAGTTTGAGAGCAGGATATAAAATTTTCCGACAACAATTAAAACAATGTTGGCTCAAACTTGTCTTGCATACACACGGTCACACAAAGTTGTCGGAAATTCCGATCGTGCGTACACAAATCCGATGGACAAAGTGCCACGCATGCTCAGAATAAATAAAGAGATGAAAGCTGTTGGCCACTGCCCTGTTTATAGTCCCGACGTACGTGTTTTACGTCACCGCGTTCAGAATGATCGGATTTTCCGACAACTTTGTGTGACCGTGTGTATGCAAGACAAGTTTGAGCCAACATCCGTCGGAAGAAATCCTAGGATTTTGTTGTCGGAATGTCCGAACAAAGTCCGACCGTGTGTACGGGGCAAAACACTACCCTCTCCCCAGATTGACAATGCTGCTGTCCAAAGGTGCCCCTTTTGCCTCTTCATTGGAGTGGAGTCATCCTCAGACAGGAAGTGTGTTATTGTCAAGATCCTCCGGTGAAAATACAAGGAAAAAAGCCTACAAAAAAGAAAACAAATGCAGTCACTACATTTAAAGATTGGTATGCTGCAATATATGACATTTTTTTGTTTTTTTGTTTAATACTTCTTTAAGAAAGAAACTTTGGTTGGAGACCAGATAGCTAAGCAGCTAAAGCTAGCAGTCACGATTTAAACTGTGTCTTCGTCAACATTTTTTTTGTTTTGTATAGGGTAATGAATGATTAAAACCTTCCTGTTTCCAGTGCAGCAATTTCCCTTCACTTCTTGTGTGGTCATTGGGACAGAAACTCCAATCATCTAATAAGACAATCAGCAATAAAACAATAATAACCATTTTTTTGTAGTACAGTAGGAGGAAGAATTTTAATATTTTGTTTACTTCCTGTGTGGTCACCAGTGCAGGAATTGGGGGAAAACTTAACAAAATTTAAATAAAAGTAAATAAATCAATATTTTGATTTTATATATATATATATATATATATATATATATATATATATATATATATATATATATATATATATATATATATATATACAGTCAGGTTCATAAATGTTGGGACATCTACACAATTCTAATCTTTTTAGCTCTATACACCACCACCACAATGGATTTGAAATGAAATGAACAAGATGTGCTTTAACTGCAGACTTTCAGCTTTAATTTGAGGGTATTTACATCCAAATCAGGTGAACGGTGTAGGAATTACAACAGTTTGTATATGTGCCTCCCACTTTTTTAAGGGACCAAAAGTAATGGGACAGATTAACAATCATCCATCAAACTTTCACTTTTTAATACTTGGTTGCAAATCCTTTGCAGTCAATTACAGCCTGAAGTCTGGAACGCATAGACATCACCAGACGCTGGTTTTCATCCCTGGTGATGCTCTGCCAGGCCTCTACTGCAACTGTCTTCAGTTCCTGCTTGTTCTTGGGGCATTTTCCCTTCAGTTTTGTCTTCAGCAAGTGAAATGCATGCTTAATCGGATTCAGGTCAGGTGATTGACTTGGCCATTGCATAACATTCCACTTCTTTCCCTTAAAAAACTCTTTGGTTGCTTTCGCAGTATGCTTCGGTTCATTGTCCATCTGCACTGTGAAGCGCCGTCCAATGAGTTCTGAAGCATTTTGCCGAATATGAGCAGATAATATTGCCCGAAACACTTCATAATTCATCCTGCTGCTTTTGCCAGCAGTCACATCATCAATAAATACAAGAGAACCAGTTCCATTGGCAGTCATACATGCCCACGCCGTGACACTACCACCACCATGCTTCACTGATGAGGTGGTATGCTTTGGATCATGAGCAGTTCCTTTCCTTCTCCATACTCTTCTCTTCCCATCACTCTAGTACAAGTTGATCTTGGTCTCATCTATCCATAGGATGTTGTTCCAGAACTGTGAAGGCTTTTTTAGATGTTGGCAAACTCTAATCTGGCCTTCCTGTTTTTGAGGCTCACCAATGGTTTACATCTTGTGGCGAACCCTCTGTAATCACTCTGGTGAAGTCTTCTCTTGATTGTTTACTTTGACACACATACACCTACCTCGTAGAGAGTGTTCTTGATCTGGCCAACTGTTGTGAAGGGTGTTTTCTTCACCAGGGAAAGAATTCTTCGGTCATCCACCACAGTTGTTTTCCGTGGTCTTCCGGGTCTTTTGGTGTTGCTGAGCTCACCGGTGCGTTCTTTCTTTTTAAGGATGTTCCAAACAGTTGATTTGGCCACACCTAATGTTTTTGCTATCTCTCAGATGGGTTTGTTTTGTTTTTTCCAGCCTAATGATGGCTTGCTTCACTGATAGTGACAGCTCTTTGGATCTCATATTGAGAGTGGACAGCAACAGATTCCAAATGCAAATAGCACGCTTGAAATGAACTCTGGACCTTTTATCTGCTCCTTGTAAATGAGATAATGAGGGAATAACACACACCTGGCCATGGAACAGCTGAGCAGCCAATTGTCCCATTACTTTTGGTCCCTTAAAAAGTGGGAGTCACATATACAAACTGTTGTAATTCCTACACCGTTCACCTGATTTGGATGTAAATACCCTCAAATTAAAGCTGAAAGTCTGCAGTTAAAGCACATCTTGTTAGTTTCATTTCAAATCCATTGTCCATCCATATATATTACTATGGATAGGTAATGGCAGATTGTTTTAATGAAAAGGGTATACCACTATCAGAAACACCCATTTAACTATAGTAAAAAGCAAAAATGCTCTTGCCCATTTTTTGCTTGATATTATTGGTTTGGTAATTCTAATTTACACAAAAAAAGAGACAGAAGTTTTTAAAAAAATAAGTCATCAGCCTAAATTAAAAACATTTAAACAGCTGGAATATATTTTTATAATTTATTTCCGTGAAATATTTATGTGTTCAATATAACTAGCGATATACAATCTTATATTTACAAGCCAATATTGATTGTATATTGAAATGGCAGGCATAAAAAAAATCATAGTAATTAATGATCCAGTGCAAATACATGAACCCTGTAGATTGCTCAAATAAATCACTGCAAACATGAAAATGTGTTACTCCACTAAAAGTATCTGTTCTCCTAATGAAACAAACAGCCCCTGTATAAACACATTAAATTCACGTGTCATTACATCAATTGACAGAATGCTTTACACGCTAAAATATAATCATTATATCTCACACTCGAGGAGTGAGAGAAGATTCCTGTAAATAAATATTTATTATTGCATTAACAATATGCTATTTATGTTGGTTTATATGTATTTTATACAGTTTGAATTGTTTTTATGAACAACTCCATCATGAAAATGATTTATGTCTTTTCACATAGTACCTGCTGTTACTAACACCTGCACTGCTTGCCTTTCATAAAAGTGCCAATTACAACTTCAGAGTTTACCTGCAGCGCCACCTGCAGGTAATTCTCTAAATATGGTTCTTTCCATCTAGTTAAAGCGGTAGCAAACCAATCCTATTTATTCTTTATTTTTTGAACCCTGCAAGATAAAGGCATAATGTACTAGTATGCGTCACATACTAGTAAATTATGTTAAACTTACCTGAAAATCAAGCCTTTCAGCTGAACTTTCACCGCTGCAGGCGCTTCCATCTTTACCCTGACCTACTTCGGGGTCTGTGGACTCCGGCTGTGTGACCGGTTGGAGCTGCGATGATGTCACTCCTGTGCATGCATGCGGGAGCCGCTTTTTACGCCACAGGACTCGGCGGACGCTGATGTCACCGACTGCATGTACAGTAAATGGTGCACGTACCAATTAGTAATCTTTATTATAGGCTTACCTATAAGTAAAAGTCAGAGATGGGAGTTTACTCCCACTTTAAAGGGGACCTGAACTCAAAGTCAGGTAAGTCAGTAATATGGGTACCCTAGACTGCTCTCCTTATTTGGACTATAAATACCTTCTCATCTCCATTACATAAAGCAGATCTGCTTTGTAGTTCACAGAAGATACTTAGGCTGTTTCCCTCCTGGAGGGGGTCCAATATTGTCAGGGATTTTTCCAGAAGGGAAACCAATTGGATATATCAATGAAATGAGAAGTATAGCCAAAGCTCATTGGGCTGTATTTCTCCTGTGGCTCACAGGAGTGCAATTTGTTCTGCCCTCCTGTGTCCTGTTTTCAGCTGACAGTGGGCTGAAGCCTGCTGTTGGCTGATGTCATAGAGCCAGTGCTGTTGAAAGCCTAAGCCAGCCGCTCCCACCCCTCTTCACAGTCCAGCACTCCAGTGAGTGCCGGGGGGGGGGGGGGGACAGAGCAGAGAGCTAGTGACTAACAGTTACCAGCTCTCTGTTTACAGAGCTCTGAGAACTGAAGGATCAGTGGTGTTTGATTGCTCAGTTCTCAGTCTTAGAGCCAGCAGGGGACAGATGCAGCATCGGACTGATGCTCTATGCACCTAGGTAAGTATGATTCCTAAAAATAAAAAACTTCTCTTTAATATATATTGACTTTGCGGGCCTTAAAGCGATTGTAAAGGATAATTTTAAAAAATAAAATAACAAACATCTCTATACTTACCTGCTCTGTGCAGATTTAACCCTTTTTTGGCCACTAGCAGGGGTTAAAACTGCCCCGCTAGCGGCCGAATAGCGTCGCTAAAATGATGGTAAAGCGGCGCTAAAAATAGCGCCGCTTTACCGCTGATGCCCGGTCGCTTTCACTGTGAAAGGGATCTAAGGGGGCTGGGGGGATGCTGCAGCAGAGAAAGTTATTTACCTTAATGCCTTGAGGCTTTAGAACCACTTTACAGTAATATAGAGGTTGACAATAATTGTTTTATAAGTGATTTTTAATATATAAGTGAACAATTTGAATAGTATTTATTTTATTAAATGTTAGGTATTTTTTCATGTGTTTATAGGTGTCTGGTAAAGCAATTATGGGGCATCTAGAGTATTACACTCTGGATTTTTTTTTTTTTTTTTTGGGGGGGGGGGGGTTTGAAGGTAGGTTGGAGGTATGGGTATCCGTTCCCCCCTCCTCCCCCGAAAGTGCCAAATGTGGCCCCAGAGGGTGGGAGCAGGCAGATAAGTGGAGGTTCCCCTTTTGGGTGGAGCTATGCTTTAAGTGCTCTGGGTAGGATGGTATTTTAGTAGAGCTGCTGTGCTGTGTGGCCAACCAGAGGTGGCTCTAGGCTTTGTGAGGCCTTAGGCAAAACTTAGGCATGAGGCCCCCTCACACCCATAATAGGAAAAATAATTCAAGTGATAAAAATTAGCTGTATAAGGAGGATACAGTACAGGTGGAGGGTACGTGGGCAAAGTACATGGGGCAGGAGTGTACATTAAAGGAGGGAGCAGGAGGGCACAGCACAAGGGGAGGGTAAGTGGGCACATAGCATGGGGCAGGAGTGTACATTAAAGGAGAGAGGAGGGCACAGCACAGGGGGAGGGTAAGTGGGCACAGTACAGGGGGTAGGAGGGTACAGTACAGGGGGAGCAGAAGGACACAGCACAGGGGGGAGGGTAAGTGGGCACAGTACATGGGGCAGGAGGGTACAGTACAGGGGGGAGCAGGAGGGCACAGCACAGGGGGAGGGTAAGTGGGCACAGAACAGGGGGCAGGAGGGTACAGTACAGGGGGGAGGGTAAGTGGGCACAGAACAGGGGGCAGGAGGGTACAGTACAGGGGGAGCAGGAGGGCAAAGCACAGGGGGAGGGTAAGTGGGCACAGTACAGGGGGCAGGAGGGTAAGTAAAGGAGGGAGCAGGAGGGCACAGCACGGGAGGGTAAGTGGGCACAGTACAGGGGACAGGAGGGTACAGTAAAGAAGGGAGCAGGAGGGCACAGCACAGGGGAACGGTAAGTGGGCACAGCATAGGGAGGGAGCAGGAGGGTACATTACAGGGGGGAGAAGGAGGGCACAGGGGGGAGGGTAAGCGGGCACAGAACAGGGGACAGGAGGGTACAGTACAGGGGAAGCAGGAGGACAAAGCACAGGGGGGAGGGTAAGTGGGCGCAGCACAGGGGACAGGAGGGTACAGTAAAGCAGGGAGCAGGAGAGCACGGGGGGGTAAGTGGGCACAGTACAGGGGGCATGAGGGTAAGTAAAGGAGGGAGAAGGAGGGCACAGCATTGGGGGGGGGGTAAGTGGGCACCGTACAGGGGACAGGAGGGTACAGTAAAGGAGGGAGCAGAAGGGTACAGCACAGGGAAGGGGAAGTGGGCACAGGGATGGAGCAGGAGGGTACAGTACAGGGGGGAGTAGGAGGGCACAGCACAGGGGGAGGGTAAGTGGGCACAGAACATGGGGAAGGAGGGTACAGTACAGGGGGAGCAGGAGGGCAAAGCACAGGGGGAAGGTAAGTGGGCACAGTACAGGGGACAGGAGGGTACAGTAATGCAGGGAGCAGGAGAGCACGGGGGGTAAGTGGGCACAGTACAGGGGGCATAAGGGTAAGTAAAGGAGGGAGCAGGAGGGCACAGCATGGGGGGGTAAGTAGGCACCGTACAGGGGACAGGAGGGGACAGTAAAGGAGGGAGCGGGAGGGCACAGCATGGGGATGTAAGTGGGCACAGTACAAGAGGACAGGAGGGTACAGTAAAGGAGGGAGCAGGAGGGCACAGTGCAGGGGGCAGGAGGGTACAGTACAGGGAAGAGCAGGTTGGCAAAGCACAGGGGGTTAAGTGGGCACAGTACAGGTGGCAGGAGGGTACAGTAAAGGAGGGAGCAGGAGGGCACAGCACAACGGGAGGGTAAGTGGGCACAGTACAGGGGGCAGGAGGGTAAGTAAAGGAGGGAGCAGGAGGGCACAGCACGGGGGGGGTAAGTGGGCACAGTACAGGGGACAGGAGGGTACAGTAAAGGAGGGAGCAGGAGGGCACAGCACAGGGGAACGGTAAGTGGGCACAGCATAGGGAGGGAGCAGGAGCGTACGGTACAGGGTGGAGCAGGAAGGCATAGGGGCGAGGGTAAGTGGGCATAGAACAGGGGGCAGGAGGGTACAGTACAGGGGCAGCAGGAGGACAAAGCACAAGGGGGAGGGTAAGTGGGCACAGTACTGGGGCAGGAAGGTACAGTATGGGGGAGGGTTTGAGGGCACAGTACTGGGGCAGGGGGGTACAGTACGGGGGAGGGTAAGTGGGCACAGGGCAAGAGAGTAAAATAAAGGAGGGAGCAGGAGGGCACAGCACAGGGGGAGGATAAGTGGACACAGCACAGGGGAAGCTGAAGGAAAGAAGGATGCCTCTTACATTAGAGTACCCCCAGAGACCCCCATTAGCTCACAGTCCCCTAATATCAGTGCCCCCCTTCCTTAGAGAACTCCAGAGATCAGAGACCCCCCTTATAGCAGTGCCCCCTGCCCTCTTTAGGATCTCCATTTATGTTACCTTATTGGCGGGAATCGGGTACTGCTGCAAGCAAGGTGTGAGAGCCGAAGTTGGGGGGGGAGCTGAGAGGCGGAGCGTTCCACAGATTTTTCCTCAGTGTGTGTATACAGTGGCAATCCAGATGAAAAAGGAGTCATCGAGGCGGGCGGGGAGAAAGGCGCTGGAACCAGAGATCGATGACCACAGACTGGCACAGCTAAGAGGAATCCTCATTGAGTGGAGTGCAGTGCCGGAAGTTCGGGACTTGGTCCGGCACTGGCTTCATCCCCAGCACAGTTTCTCATGGGGGCCCCTCACTGGTCCCGATGGGTCAGCGGGGCAGACATGAGGAGGAACAGCAGTGGAAGCAGCTCTCTCTCCTCTCCTGCTTGTGAGGGGAGGGAGAGGAAGGGGCAAGTGTCAGCGCTGGCTTTGACTGAGATCCGGAGCTGTATGTGAGCCCCGATCATCTGGGAAGCAACCCGCTACCTCTCCATGTAGCGGTGAGCGGACTCACCACTGTGCTGATGGGGGGATCCCAGTTGCCAGTAGAGGCAGCTCTTTAATGTGGCAAATTAGGCGGCCGTGAGGCCCCTGTGAGCGCGAGGCCTTAGGCAACCGCCTAATTTGCCTAATTAGAGAGCCGCCTCTGTGGCCAACCCTTTGAAAAAGTTGGTAGACAAAGGCATTAGTTCAGACCACACGACAACCGGAAGTGAAGACAGACCCCGGCTGTAAGTGACATATAGCTGGTAGCAAGCGAGGGGACCGGGTGAGATGCCGTGCAAGTGGCACATTGATGGGTTTCCAAGCACTTCTGTGTGAGAATTGATGGGCTGTTTTTAATTTTATGCTTGTGAGTGGCATTTTAATTGAGACTTAATAAAATGTGGGTATTAATGGAGTTAAACTAATAGTCTAACATTCTTTGTAAGATTAATAGGGGGAGAGTAGATGTGAGGAATGGAGACCTATTACTTATTATCCTTTGGATAAGTGCACCATTGAGAGTTTTTTGCATGTGTTCCAAAACAGCATGTTTGTATTTTTGTTTATGTATTGGTTATTGATATGTTTATTATATAATTAGCACTATCACTTTATGGGTTTATGGCACTACAATTTACACAGCGCTACCTCATATCTAAATGGTTGTGCCAATTCGGATGAGTTAAGGATACTTGCAGTTTTTTTTTTTTTTGCAAAACTTAATTGAACAAGCTGAAATTAGAAGCTGATTGGATACCATGCATGGCTCCACCAGATTTTGCACTCTTCAATTTTAGCAAATCAACCCCATTGTTTGAGATAACCGTTTAGTTCACAGCAAGTTAAAAGGACAATGGGTTTATTTGATTATCAACAGGCATTTTTCTGAACTTGTAAAAAAAAGTTCTTATCTTTAAAGCAGTAGTAAACTGAAAAAAAAATTTAAAAAATCTTCTCCCTGCAAATGAATGTCATAACGTGCTAGTATGCATTGTATACTAGCACATTATGAAAGACTTACCTGAAAACAAAGCCCTCCAGTGATGTGCTGTCACCGCTGACAGGGCTCCCATCTTCATCCAGTTTTCCTTCTGGGTTGGCGGGTAGCCGCCCTTTAATTGCCCGAGCTGTGATGACGTCACTCATGCATGCATGCAGGAGTCATGGCCGCGGCATTGCTCTCTCTATGGATGGCACGCCTTAGAGTGCATCAGCATCACTGTCACTGCGTAAGTAAATATCTCCTAAACGGTGCACGTTTGGGAGATATTTACTGTACCAACAGGTAAGCTTTATTATAGGCTTACCTGTAGGTATAAATTGCAAAAAGACCTTTACCACTTAAAAAAAAATAATAATTATAATTATTTTTATAACAGTTTTCTTCAATTGTATAACATCCGTGAATGTTTAAAAGCCATTAGGGCCAGCAAATGTAACTTTGGTCACAACTTAAGTAGGGAAAATGATTCTGGCTTTTTCATCCGAGAATTGGAAATAAAGAAATTAGCTGAGCAGTGGCAAATATATTATAAAATTATAAAACGTGAGCAGCGCTAAAAATCCGTGAACAAACATATAAACTGATATATATGTAAACAAAAGACCCTAAAGGATTCAAAGTAGCATATGTGAAGCACAATATAAGTCCCAAAAAAACCCCAAAAAGGTGGTAAAAATAAATCCAAACTGTGAAAATGTGAGTAAATGGATAATCAGTCCAGATAGAAGGGAGAAAAAAGTTCAATCAAAGATGCACGGATAAAAGTAATTCAATCCCATAACACCAGCATGTGAGGGAATCCACCACCGTGTGTATTAAACGCTTACCAGATGGATAGCTTTAGCAAGCTTGTACAGCAACCTGTATCGTTGAGACCAAGATTTAATATATTTATGTCTTCATGAGACGAAACACGGATGGTTGACACGCTGACTTCATCGCATTAGCTGGCCGGCTTCAGTTACTGTTATATGCTTTTTATCTCTGTTCCACATGTAAGTGCAATTTTTAAATATATTAAATCTTGGTCTCAATGATTTTACACTATGGAGAGCCGTTGTTTTATTATATTTTTGGGTCCTGCCTATTGAATGTCGGGTTGGATTGAGCTGCCTTGTTTGAGTATTGGTCCTTCATTGAAAGCCGTGGTGTGATGTTTCCAGTATTGACCATCAGGTTGCTGTACAAGCTTGCTAAAGCTAGCCATCTGGTAAGCGTTTAACCTCCCTGGCGGTATGATTATTTTGGATTTTAGGTGCTGAAAGCGGTACCATTATTTCTGCATGGAAATGTGGCGTTTTATATTGTAGGCCTGTAATTCTTAGGAATAACTCACTGAAATCTGTCCAAACAAGAGTCTAGTAGACATCCTGGGTATGATAAAGTTTGAAACACAAAATCATAAATTATAATATAATAAATAACTATAAAGAATAACAAATAATAATATAATAGTAATAATACTTTTTATTCAATAAAATTTAGTAAATAATATAAATCAAAAACACTGACATTTTTTTGGGGCAAACAAGAGTGCAATATTAGCTTTAGTAAACATCTCGGGTATGGTAAATTTTAAAACAGGGTACAGCACAAAGTCCGATGTCACAGTCAGGACAGTAGAACCGCGTTTCTTTTCTGATTTTCCTTTCTGTGTCGTCACGTTTAGAGCAGCAAACCACACACATCCTTGTGGGTTCTGCCTTCTTTTCCGTTGGTGGAATGTGGTCCATAAAGTGTCGACCTGTCAGGCGTTCCGGGTTCACAACACCAGCAGCACGACGTCCAGATCGATTTACAGTGGTTGGTGTTTGGTACTTGAGAAAAATTAGTTCGGCAACTTTCCAAACGAAGTCTGCATGAATCATAGGCCTGTCACTCTTTTTTTTTACAAGAATGAACGCATTCCACAGACACTGTTCAAGAAGATGCCTGAAGATTTTTTTGTAATATTTTTTTTGTTGCTTTCTCATAGCAGGATAAATAGTCATGGCCTGGTCAGCTCTGTCAACACCTCCCATTGTGTTGTTGTAGTCCATTACGAGTTGAGGTTTCATTAAGTCTTTTCCACCTTTTGTATGTACCATGAGAGTAGAGGTGTTGTGAATGGTACTCATTAGGCACACATCTTTTTTATCGCGCCATCTTAGTGCCATCATTTTGCCTTTTTGCCAGGCAACTATTTCTCCTGCCTTGAGCTTTTTATTGCCAAAGGTTGGCGGCATGTCACGCCGGTTAGCTCTAGCAGTCCCGTATGCATCCGTCTTGTGTTGTAGAAGGAACTCATGGAGTTCTGGAGAAGTATAAAAATTATCTGTGGTTACACAGTACCCCTGATTCAGCAATGGCTCAATCAAAGTGAGAACAGAAGCGGTTGCCATGCCATATTGACTGAATCTGTCGTTGAATTTGGTCAATTTTCCGGTGTAAAGGACCGAATTCCATATATAACCAGTGCTGGCTTCACAGAGCATGAATGATTTTATGCCGAATCGCGCTCTCTTTGTTGCGATGTACTGTATCCAGCTAAGTCTTCCTTTGTAGGCCATTAGACTTTCGTTGATACTGACGTCTCTGTCTGGTACATAGGTCTGCTGGAAAATTTTCAGAATAATTTGATATAGGTCCCAAATCTTTTTCAGTTTTGGAGCTGGATGAGAAGTCTCATCAAATTCTTCATTATTTTGAATATGCAGATATTTCATTATGAGAGAAAATTTGTATTCCGACATGATGGGGCCAAAAAAATGAGTGGCTAGTATTTTGTTGGTTGTCCAGTACCACTTTTGCAGGGGTTTCCCCACCACTCCCTGGAGAATAATTAGGCCCAGAAACTTCCAGATGTCCTCCTTGGTCACTGGTTCCCATTTTCTGCTCCTTGAAAATCTCTGAGGTATAGCAGCTTGTTGCTCCTGGTATCGGTTTGTCTCCGTAACAATTCTTTCTATGACTTCATCAGTCAAAAATAGTTGGAGGTATCCCAAGGGGCTGTCATCTTCAACCTCCACTTTGATACCAGGCGCTCCGGTAAACGGGAACCTTGGGGGCGCTGTGTGCTCCGTACCGCAATCAATCGAGCACCAAGTACGCACATCGCTGGGCAAAGTCGCAGGATCATCGCTGAAATCGCTTTCCGTGCCTGATGACGAACTTCACCATGAATCGCTATCACTCACTTCTGCAATCGATTCTGTCTTGCTGTCGTTGTTTTCCAGCAGGTCATATGCCGCTTTTGAGGTTGAAGCACGTTTTTTTGATGCCATGGTCGCTCTGCAGTTTCCAGACACAAAGTACACTAAAACTGCAGGCAGGGGCACTGGACAAAGCACTGGTGGGGCAAACTAAGGTCAATTTTATTTTATTTTATTTTATTTAGTAATGTAATCCAATAGGATTACAATGTATCAGTGTGTTTGTGCTTTATACATTTTGAATTTGCCGCCGGTTCCACCCTGCGTCGCTACGCTCGCAGGGAACGGAAGCCAGGGCACACAGTGCATCGGGCGGAAGATCGGGCCGCCGAACACAGCGGGAGAACATCGCGGGATCCCGGAGACAAGGTAAGTCACGTCTTCCAGAATCCAGCGATGCGATCCCGAGTCTGGCTCTGGGTTACCGCTTCTGGTACTAAAATCTTACCCCGAGCCAGACTCGGGAATACCGCCAGGGGAGTTAATACACACGGTGGTGGATTCCCTCACATGCTGGTGTTATGGGATTAAATTACTTTTATCCGTGCATCTTTGGTTGAACTTTTTTCTCCATTCTATCTGGACTGATTATCCATTTACTCACATTTTCACTGTTTGGACTTATTTTTACCACCCTTTTTGTTTTGTTTTTTGGGACTTATATTGTGCTTCACATATGCTACTTTGAATCCTTTAGGGTCTTTTGTTTACATATATATCAGTTTATATGTTTGCTCACTGATTTTTAGCGCTGCTCACATTTTATAATATTATTTGATTTGTGTATATCCCACTTATTTTGAACTGCTGCTTCACATTTTTTGTTACCAGGTAGCACGGTATATATAATTATTTTTACAGTGGCAAATATAATTTGATCAGGCAAATATGCAGATGAATGTGTTTTTCTGGAGGGCATTCAGGAGAGAAAAACAAATGAAGGATCAGCAAAATGACTATTCTCTGATTAATGCCGGCCATACATGGAGCGAGTTTCTTTCCTGCAACCATGGGTTGCAGAAAAGAAATTTGCTTGATTCCCCCATCAACACAGACAGTGTTGATGCGGGAACCCCTCCTGCTGAGCCATTGTCTTCTCCCAGCTGGGGGGGGTGGGGGCAGGCAGGGAAAGCCTCCCCTGCCGGGAGAACACAGCGATTATCGTTAGCAGCTATAGCTGCCGCTAGCAAAAATTGCAAAAGAATCCGGTTTGCTGGAGGAACCCAAGTTGATCTATCAATAATGGTTTAAATCTCTGCTGGTTCCTGCTGAAGCTATGTATGGCCAGCCTAAAGCTCACAACACAATCTGATTGTACAATCTCCTTTAGATCTACTATCATCCATACATATAGTACAATGGCTTCCCTGATTGGATACAAATTGAAAAATGAATCAGTCAGATTGTGTATAGTGAGCTTTATACATATTCCCCAGCATGTCTTTTTTAGGCCCCTTTCACATGGGCGGACCAATCAGGTCCACCTGTCAGCTTTTCAGGTGGACCCGATCAGACCCTCCATTATCCTCTATGGAGCGGCAGATGTAAACAGACATGTCCGTAGACATCGCAGACATCGAATCTGATCCTCTAAAAACAGACGAATGGGTATCTGCTCCACATCTGTCTAGCTAGCGGATCGGATGGCAGTTGGGTGGAATTGGACAGGCGATCTGTTTACATCAGACCACCCATAGAGCAGAGCGGGCTGTGACTGCATACACTCCGCATAAGCGGAACAGACACAGACCAGCCATCCACCTGCTCAGCAGGGATCAGTAGATAGATTCCCCGCTGAGCAGATGGACTCCTGGAGATGTGGAAGGGGCATGTGTCCTGTCTCATGTGGAAGGGGCCTTATTGTTACACTTCTTTGTAGCATTTAAAAAGATCCCAGTGCCTTGCAGGATACATAAAGTGAATTGTTAAAAACAAGTTTTCTAGATTAAATCTAGCTGTTTCTATAAAATACACAGAGCTTCAAAGGGTATCTCCACAAAAAAAGCAAATAAAGAAAAAATTATATAGCGTATACAATTGTGATACAAGTCGTATTGTGATTGAATGTTATTAAAAATTACCTTTCCTTTTCAATTTGAAGCCGCTGTAATTTTCTGAAAATGCAATGCAATATGGCTACCTGGAGGTGTTCTGTGCACAGAACTGGTACTGCTGGCATTCACAGGTCGACTTGCATTTTTTCAGTGACTACAAAGCATTCTCTGATTGGACAAGGTGGAGAGGAGAGTCACTGATGTCATAATCCCCACCTCATCAAATCAGAGAACACCCTGTATTCATTGAAACAAATACAATAGCTAAAATATAAGTATGCAATCAAGATCATACCTGGAGTTTAAGGAGGGTACGTGTGAGAATTAGTGTTAACGTTACAGGGAAGGTTACTGTTGGGATTACAGAGAGGGTAGTATTTGGGTTGGTATTAGGTTTGCAGGGAGGGTAAATGTAAGGGTTAAAGGGGTTCAAAAGGCAGCAGTTTTTTTACCTTAATGCAACACAGACAGTTAATGTGAAGGTTGGTGTTAGGGTTATAGGGAGGTTAGTTTTAGGGTTTGGTTACACGGAGGGATACTGTGAGTGTTATGCCCCGTACACACGATCGGACTTTCCGACAACAAAACTGTGGATTTTTGTTCGAAGGTTGTTGGCTCCAACTTTTCTTGCATACACACGGACACACAAATGTTGGCCAACAATTACAAACGTAGTGACGTACAAGACGTACGTGATATCTCCATTACGAACGCTAGTTTTACAAGACCGAATGCTTCCGGCTCGTACTTGATTCTGAGCATGCGTGGACTTTTGTGTGTACGCGGCATTAGTGTTAAAACAAAGGATCAGAATAACAGCCAAGCTATCAGTTTCAAAATGGGAGTTCAGTAATGGTGGCATACATGTTCTCTTATTACAGGCTTCTCTTAATCTAAGTAGTTAAAGACATGCATATAGACACATGCTTTCACAGACACACACACAATTATCAATAGCTTAATAATAGATGAGCAGAATATATTGTAACTCTAATGGCTGGGCAGCTCCAATAATACAATAAAATACCTAGATAAAAACATTCATAAAACAATTTTGCTTGCTAGGATTTGCAATACCACATTTATACATGCTGTGCCCATATAAAAAAAAAATTATGTGGACACCAATGTATTTATTGGTTATTGCCATGACTAATAAGTAGAAACTGAACTGAAGATTGTATTTTTTGTTTGGGTATTTTATGTATGAATCATGCTACCCAGCTATTATATGCATATGCTACATGTCCATTAATTAGCTACTCCTGGTTTCACTGGCTGGCTAATATTAACTGTATAAATTATGTATGATTTAAAAAAACAAATTTTTTGCTACTGTTACATTTTTATTTTATTGCGGCGTTTGTTCTATTTATTAACCACTTGAGCCCCGGAAGAATTTACCCCCTTCCTGACCAGAGCGTTTTTTGCGATTCGGCACTGCATCACTTTAACTGACAATTGCGCGGTCGTGCAATGTTGTACCCTAACAAAATTGACGTCTTTTTTTTCCCACAAATAGAGCTGTCTTTTGGTGGTATTTGATCGCCTCTGCGGTCTTTATTTTTTGCGCTATAAACAAAAAAAAGAGCGACAATTTAAAAAAAAAACACAATATTTTGTACTTTTTGCTATAATAAATGTAGCACCAACCCCTGAAGGAGCTGCTGATTTATATCGGGCTGTTACCGTCACCTCTTTACCCGTAGTTTCACCAATACCAGAACTTAGAGTACATGTTGATCTTTGTATCTGACAATGTAGGCACCAGTCACTTTAGTACTTTTCCAATGCTTTAATAGGAAATAACTGGAAGAAGTAGCAGAAAAGAGGTAGAAGAAGAGTTGCAGGAAAGTTCAAATACCTTTTCTTTAGGACACTGAGGAATTTGAAATCTCGGGGACAAATATACCTTCAGTCCAAGATTAAATCTTTGCCCACCCGGATAGGTCTCTCTCACTGACCTAGCAGCCGAAGCGTAGCATTAACAAAAAGAAAGTGTCTGCCACAGACTTGAAAAGAGCAATATAACTGTACGATCCTCTGCCACAGGACATAGTAGTTTTAGATGAACAACAACACAGTACCAGAACCTTTAAGCTAACCCGGCAGTACTTGTGCGGTAGATTAGGTTAAGATGCATCCTCCAATTGAGTCACCAGGCACCTCTTAAGACACCAGTATTCCGCACGGTCCCCTCCAAGATGGGTCCTCCCCTGGGTCTTCTCAATTGTCCGGCTTCTTCCTGCAGGACAGACAGCACAGGACCATGCCCGCAGCAGTAGGCCCCAGATAGGCTTCTGGGCCTACTTGCATGGCTGCAGCATCGCAGCCCTCCGGCCTGGAGGGCCACGAGGTAGAACTCCCCCTAGCACATGGCATCTGTCCATTAAGTACTCTTTCCCACAATGCACAGCAGTGGACCACCTCCGCCGAATTACCTCTGGGAAAGAAGAGCACTCAATATACTTCAGCTTGTTGCTTTTCCAACACTGATCTACGGTGACAATGACACCTACAGGCAACAGTGTGGAACTGCACGCAACACAGCCAATGCTGGAACAGAGGCTAATTTAGCCAAAGATTAACTCTGAACTATATACAGAACAGATAACCCACTAAATTTACAAATAAGCGCCTGAGCAAAAATTTGTCAGCGCTACATAAATATCCCCATTTTTTTTTTAAAAAAGCTAATTTTTTCTCAGTTTAGGCCGATATGTATTCTTCTACATATTTTTGGTAAAAAAAAATCACAATAAGCATATATTGATTGGTTTGCACAAACGTTATAGCGTCTACAAAATAGGGGATAGATTTATAGCATTTTTATTTATTTTTTTACTATTAATGGCAGCGATCAGCGATTTTTATTGTGACTGCATATGGAAGACACATCGGACAATTTTGACACATTTTTGGAACCTGGCATTTGGCATTAATACAGCGATTAGTGCGATTAAAAATGCATTGATTACTGTAAAAATGTCGCTGGCAGTGAAGGGGTTAACACTAGAGGGCGGTGAAGGGGTTAACTGTGTTGCCTGGGAGGGGATTCTAACTGAAGGGGGAGGGGACTAACTAGAGGAAGTGACGGATCGTGGTTCCTAGCTAATAGGACCACACGATCTGTCACTCCTGTCAGAATAGAACAGGGAAGTGTGTGTTTACACACACTCGTCCCTGTTCTCTGTTTCCTGCTCGTGGCCGGCGGTCATCGTGGCCGCGCGTGCCTGCTATCCGGACCCCACGAGCCAATGTATAGCTACATGGTTTCGCACAGGGGAGCCAACCTGCCGCAGTATAACTGCAGCGGCTGGTCCGGAAGTGGTTAATCTTCTTTTTACCTCTCCTACTAGTTTGTGCTAATTGTATCATCACTGCACTTTTTTTTTTTTTGGTTGGAGGAAGCATTTTTTGGGGAATTATTTTTGATAAACTGGAATTAGTAGGAATTTCTATTTTGTAGTCCATCCATCTGGGTTTATATTTAAAAGGTAATTATTCATATTTATATTTAGAAGCTAATTAATAAAACTAAATGTTTAGTAGTTTTGTTTATATTTTATTTATTTATTATGAAGTGGACTAAAAAGTTAAATAAAAATGCATTTTTTTAGTAAGTTAAATATGAATTATTTTATTCTTCTATTGTGTTATTATTGTTTACAAAGCTCATTAGCTGAAGCTGAATCAGTATTTTTGTGAAACAAAGATTATATTAAAAATTCTATTAAAATAGTCCTCAAATCATTATATTTTCTCAACTAAAAATGGAAACAAAATGAAAAAAAAAATCATATACATATAATAGCAATAAGTGTATTTTTCACATCTAGAAGTCAGGACCAAGACCTCTTCATGATGGAGCCAGTATTTCAAATGTGAACACATTGTGGTCTAGAGAAATGTAATAACAAGTTATTATCCCTAGTGACAAAACGACTTGGTGAATCAGTGATGTTTAGATATTTCAGTCCAAGAGAGGTGTGCCACTGAGCTTGCAAGGTGAAAATAAAACACAATTTGACAGCTGAAATAGTGGAAAAAAGTATTAAGGGGAATATTCTTTTGACCATTATTTTAGGCTTTAAAAGTATAGACCACAACTAATTCAGACTTCTGAAAGCGCATAGGTTCTCTTGCAGCAAGGCAAATTTTTTATAATGCAAATCATTTTCAAGAATTTTTATAAACCCCATGTAGTTAGTGGCTCTTATCTAGTTGGATACAAAACTCCAGACTCAAAACTGCAAGACAAAAGTGCTAGACACCATCCTATCCATGCAGCGTGATCACATGAGAAGGTGCGGTTGTTTTTTAATCGAAAAACATGTATGGTTTCAAAACCACATCCAAAAAAAAGGGACAATGGAAAGAAAATACAGAGCTGCTGGGACTTTAAAGGCCTCTCAGTATAGTTACCTTTGAAGTCTCTCAGTATAATTATCAGACCATGTTCATTTAGTTTAAAAAGAAAACTTTATTGTACAGACCAATTAAAATTAATGACAGCATGGATATAGCGTACCCCGTGTCAAATATGAAAACACAATAAATTACATATTATTATTATTATTATTATACTGGATTTATATAGCGCCAACAGTTTACGCAGCGCTTTACAATATAAAAGGGAGACAGTACAGTTATAACACAATAAGATACAAGAGGATTAAGAGGGCCCTGCTCAGAAGAGCTTACAGTCTAATAGGGCGGGGCAGGTGGTACAAAAGGTTGTAACTGTGGGGAAAGAGCTGATGGAAGTGGTAAAAAATTAGTTAGAGACTTTATAGGCTTTCCTGAAGAGATGAGTTCTCAGGGATCGCCTGAATGTAGCAAGAGTAGGGTATAGCCGGACAGGTGGAGGTAGCGAGTTCCAGAGGATGGGAGAGGCTCTGGAGAAATCCCGGAGACCAGCATGAGAGGAGGAGACGAGAGAGATTAAGAGTAGGAGGTCTTGAGAAGAGCGGAGAGGACGATTTGGGTGATATTTGGAGACAAGATTGGTGATGTAGCTCGGAGCAGAGTTGTGAATGGCTTTGTATGTTGTGGTTAGTATTTTGAATTTAATTCGCTGGGTGATTGGGAGCCAGTGTAGGGATTGGAGGAGAGGGTTGGCAGACACTGAGCGATTGGTAAGGTGGATAAGTCTGGCAGCAGCATTCATGATAGACTGAAGAGGGGATAGCCTATGGAGAGGCAGGCCAATGAAAAGGGAGTTGCAATAGTCAAGGCGAGAGATAACAAGGAAGTGAATGGGGAGCTTGGTGGTTTCATTTGTTAAAAAGGGGCGAATTTTAGAGATGTTACGGAGGTGAATTCTACAAACTTTTGACAACGATTGGATTTGAGGCTGAAATGACAAGTCAGAGTCTAGGATTACACCTAGTAACCTGGCGCGAGGGGAGGGACTGATGGTTGCATTGTTGATTTTGATGGAAAAGTCGTGGAGGGGGGCACGGGCGGGGGGGATATTAATAGCTCAGTTTTAGAGAGATATAGTTTAAGGAAGTGGGGCGACATCCATGCTGATATATCAGTTAGTAAGTTAGTAATGCGAGAGGAGACTGAAGGAATGAGGTGAGGAGTAGACAGATAGATTTGGGTGTCATCGGCGTATAAGTGGTACTGGAAGCCGTGGGCGGTTATCAAGTGACCAAGGGAGGAGGTGTAGATAGAGAAGAGAAGGGGTCCAAGAACCGAGCCTTGGGGGACCCCCACAGAAAGGGGCAATGGAGAGGAGGAGACAGAGTTGTAGGTGACACTGAAGGAGCGCTGTGATAAATAGGCAGAGAACCAGGATAGAGCAGAATCTCGGAGGCCAAGGGAATGTAGTTTATTGAGAAGGAGCGGGTGGTCAACAGTATCAAAGGCCGCAGAGAGGTCAAGTAGTAGGAGTATGGAGTACTGGCTAGTTTTAGCAGTTAGTAAATCGTTAGTGAGTTTTAGTAAGGCAGTTTCTGTGGAGTGCTGTGAGCGAAAGCCAGACTGTAAAGGGTCAAGGAGGTTATTTTCACTGAGGTAGGAGCTAAGATAGTTGTAGACTAAGCATTCTAGAAGTTTAGAGGTGAATAGGAGCAATGAGATGGGTCTTAAATTGTTCAGGTTGGTAGGGTCCAGTGAGGGCTTTTTAAGTATGGGAGTGATCTGCGCATGTTTTAGAGGGGGGGGGAAGGTTCCACTAGAGAGGGAGAGATTGAAGATGTGAGTGAGGGAGCATAGGATAGAAGAAGAGGGTGTCCGTAGTAGTTGTGAGGGAACAGGATCCAGGGGATAATTGGTTAAGTGGGCATCTGAGAAAAGTTTTGTAACCTCTTCAGTAGTAGCCAATTCAAAAGAGGAGAGTGTTGAATGTTCTGTTAGGCAAGGTATGTTGGGCGGGGAAGATATACGCACAGTAGAGGTATCCTCACAAATTGCATCAATCTTGTCTTTGAAGTGATTGGCAATCAAAGCAGAGAGTTAAAGGTTGAGAAGAGCCGACGGGGACTGGATGACAAGGAATTAAAAATAGAGACAAAGTAGGCTTGTTTGGTAGCATGGAGGCATGAATTATATTTTAGAAGGGCAGATTTATATAGGGTGAAGTCTTGCAGGCATTTGGTTTTACGCCACAGTCATTCAAGAGCACGGCAATGTCTCTTGAGATTTCTAGTGTTGTCAGCTTGCCATGGTTGTAACGGTCAGGGCCTGATTCTGCGTGTGGTTAGAGGAGCAAGTGCATCTAGTGATGATGAGAGTGAACTGTTGTAGACAGAGGTGGCCAGGTCAGGACAGGACAGGGGAGAGATTATGTCATATAGGTGGTCAGTAGCAGAATAGAGAAGAGAAGGGTTAAAGTGGCAAAGGTTTCTACAAGTAATTGTTTGCTGCTTGGAGGGATGGGTGGTTGGAGGCAAGGATACAGTGAAAGTAATGAGGTTGTAATCAGAAAGAGGAAAGTGGGTGTTGGTGAGGTTGCCAGGGTTGCAGAGATGGGAGAATACAAGGTCAAGGGTATTACCATTGGAGTGAGTGGAAGTATGTGTCCATTGGGTTAGGTCAAAAGATGAGGTTAAGTCAAGAAGTTTAGCTGTAGTTGGGCTGTTAACATTGACAGGAATGTTGAAGTCACCAAGAATGATAGTAGGTATTTCAGAGGAGAGAAAGTAAGGTAGCCAGGCAGCAAAGTCATCAAGAAAGCGCGATACCGGCCCAGGAGGCGAATAAATTGCTGCAATCCTCAGCGAAATGGGAGAAAACAGATGGATACAGTGCATCTCGAAAGAGAGAGATAGAGAGGGAGGGACAGGAAGGACTTGGAAGGTGCTTTGTGGGGATAGAAGGAAGCCAACTCCACCTCCTTTCTGTCTGTTGGGTCTGGGGGAGTGAGTCCAATGAAGACCACCATGGGAGAGGGCAGCAGGAGAAGCTGAGTCAAAATTATGAAGCCAGGTTTCTGTTATGGCGAGTATGTTAAAGCCATGAGAGATGAAGAGGTCATGTACAGATGTTAGCTTGATACAGATGGAGCGGGCGTTCCAAAGGGTGCATGAGATTGGTAGGCTGCTTTGAGGAAGCAGGGGGATAGAAATTAAACTGAGTGGATTGCGGTGGTTGCCAGAGGGGGAGGGGTATTGGATATGTGGCTTGCAGTTGGAAAATGGCGGACCAGGATTAGGAGAAATGTCACCTGAGACTAGGAGAAAGAGGAGGGCAAGAAAGGCAAGATGGGAGTGGGATGTGCATGAGCACACGTGTCTAGTGGCCCTGGTGTTTATGTCAGCATGTGGATGCAGCAAATGCAGGAGATGATGGGTGTCATAGTAGGGAGAGGGTAGGAGTGAGGGTGATATGTGCATGCTGCAGGGAAGAGAGGAGGGGTAGAGTAAAGATAATTTGAGGATAGAAGACACCAATGTGAGAAGGAAAAGAATAAGGAGCATGTTAGTGGATAGAGAGTGGGAAACTGACTTTATATAAAATAAAATATCAAAAGCTGGTTTGCGTGCTGTCTTGCAGAGTGGAGCAGAGTTCTTGTTGTATCTTCATCCAGCTTTAGTTATCCTGCTTTCGTTAAACTGCGTCAGTGAAACTGCGCATCACTCGTGACAGAGCCACTCAGGAAAGAGCCATGATGTCTGCGCCTTGCCCCTGTCTGAGCCACCCCATAGGATGCTTTAAATTTATAGGGAGACTAAGCAGGCATGCTTTTCTCAGTTGGTCATATTAAAACCCAAAAGCTCAAGGCACCCCAAAGGTAGAGGCCCCTCCCTAAGTATGTAACAAAGTATAATCCTTCTTCTACAAAAGAAGAAAAGATATACCTACATCTGTGAATATGTATTATGTAGGCATAGCTTTTCTTGTTTTGTAGAGACCCATTGCTATTGCACCCCTCAAGCCCTTAAAGAAGCCGACAAAGGTGAAATGCGTTAAGCAGGGGCCTCTACCTTTGGGGTGCCTTGAGTTTTTGTGTTTTTATCTTTGACAAGGGGTACACAATACCCATGCTGTCATAAATTTGAATTGGTTTGTACAATAAAGTTCTCTTTTTTAACTAAACGAACATGGTCTGATATCTATACTGAGAGGTTCAACACCTTTAAAGTCCCAGCAGCTCTATATTTTGTTTCCGCTGTTTTTAAATCCCTAATCTCTATAGATCAAAAATGTTTGACCTAAATATGCATTGTATGCATTCCTATAAATCAGTCCAGATGAAGGCTGGACTGCAAGTGTGCCAAAAGCTCACCATAAATGCGCTTATTGGCATTAACAGTACGTTTTAGGCACAGTTGCAAAGTGTCAGTAGTGATCATTTCCCATTTTAGTATTGTAAAACATAAAAAAGCTCATAGGACATTTGAGGAGTGCCACTCGATGTGACTTGAATGCAGTTTGTTAAAGGCTGTATCAGGAAAGGTTCCATCCGCTGGTAATATCTATCATTTGGCATGCAGTACTGAGGTCCACCAGCAGGTGTCTCCTGGTAGTTTAGAACTGTCAGGAGAGCTTTTCCCTGCTGGTGTTATGTCATCTTTGGGTCGCAGTACTGGCGTCTACCAGCGGATGGATCCTAGCAGTGTGGAACAGACAGCACCTCCTGCGTTCACATGTCACTTGAGGCTAATTACAGGCATTCATATAAATACCTGGCTGATGATTGCTCTCATGGCCCTGGTATCTTCCTTGTGCCCTGATCCATACCTGTGACCTGCGAACCTGAGCCTGTACCGGATCCCATCCTGATCCTGTCCCTCCTGTTACCTTGCATTCCTGCCCTGCAGCCTGATCCCTTTGCACCTTCTCCCATCTGCTGATTCCCTGTGTATGACCCTGGCCTGGCTTACGTTTGTGATTCTGGAATTGCCCTTGTTTATCTGCTGATCCCCTGTGATAGACCCTGGCCTGGCTAGATTTAAGATTGCGGTACTTTCCTTATATTGTATATAATCATTGTTGTGGGTCACTGTTTGGTTGGTTGTTCACTATTTGTATTTGGAGTGTTTACTTGTTCACTACTTATCTTTAATAAACTTTATATTGTTCACCTTACATGCGTTTTGGTTTCCTCTTTGCAGTCCACACAATCTGGTCACACCTGTTCATGATAGGCTGCTTTTAATTTAAGAGCCTATATGAGCTACAGGAGACTAATGGATCAAACCTACTTGCAGGGGGATGGTTCACCAGGTAGTAAATTACAAGCAAGAAAGAAATACCCTAAATTACTGGAGACTATTGTTTCCTAAAGGAAGGTTAGAGAAGGCTCATTTGTTGCAGAAACTTCACAGAATATCTTTTAATTCTTGGCCTATTTATTGGCACTTGAGGCTCATTCACAATAGCGGTTGAGCTGCGTTTTTACCTCCGAACAGCTTACCCTTTAGCTACAGAGGTGGTGGCTGGGGGTGTACACATGGAATGACTGCGATGCTTTGCTTCAAACCCACAGCAGGAATTATACCCCCTGTCACTTTCAAGTGAATGGGGCCATTCTGCAAGCACCCTACAACCATGTGCAATGCACACAGTTGTGGAGAACTAGTTTGGGGTTCAAGGGGTTAATGAAGGCAATAGGAAGATTATACAACACCTTCTCACTGCCTGACAAAGGCTCTCTGAAGAGTGGTCTGATTATGGCTCGCACTTCAAAGATCAAAGCATGTGTGAATGAGCCCTAATACTCTTCATTTTTACGCCTTGTATAGACGAATGTTGTTGTCAAATGCTGCTTTTGCATTAGAAAGCATCACGGCTCAAATACATGAATCTGAATGCAACATGCAGCAAGAGGCAGCATTTTCATGCAGTGCAAACATATCTCAATAGGACCTGCTGTGCCCAAAGGAATGCAATGCCGAGCAGGTGAAATGCTGCTTCCGAACTGTCATCCCCCAAGATCTCCTGGATCATGCTCCATAAAATATTAGTGAGCATCCTACAGAACAAACAAGGTGGTCTGTAATCCATGGATAGGATATGTACAATCTCCTGTTTAAAGACCAAGAGAGAGTATGGATATAGGGATATGTTAGGGTCTTGACTGAGAGGAGCATCTCTCTTTTCTCCTTCTTTTCTCTTTCCTCCCCTTCTCTCACATTTTCCTTATCGATACCCCTTTCTTTTGGAGCCATTTGTTCCACTTTACCCTCTGGTTTATTCAGGATCGTTGCCTTAATGGATCTGGACAGTTGACTACTTTCTACACTAAAGACGGCATCACCTGAACCGGAAACCTGCCCCTTACGCTAGGGCTTATTTTATTATACCCACATTGTGCCATGCTACCAATATTTGCAATTCTTATTATATTGCTTCTGATGTGTTATGACTGAGTAACCAGCTGGACAAGTGACTGAAACACTTCTGTATTGCACTTAATAAACATTTTTGAAACAGAATTGTTATTAACTCTACACCATTGAAGTAAATGGGAATCTGTTTACCTGCATTTCACAGGTGATCAAATGCAGAAAGACAATGCCTGCCCACATGAGCCATAATACAATGTTAGGGCAAGCATGGACCTGTTATGTGGTCTACAAACTACTCTAGACTATTAATCTTTTCAGACAGTAATACCAGTTAAAAGAAATAATTCTATTTATTTGCCCTTTAATACTACGCCACAATCATAGCGATGAATCCTTTATGTTATAATTTTATCCCTCCCATTCTTCCACAGTACTGCTTTAAGTATCAAACATATTTTTAAAACAGTGTTATCTTTGAACACAAAAAAATAATGTTACATTTCAGGTATAAGTGCTCACATTCACAAGAGCGCTGTTGTTTTCTTATCAGAGAGGATTACTTATTGACTGCATGGTGACTGAGAACGAAAATAAAACACGGTCAGATGCCAATTTTATCTCAAGTTTACCAATCAATTTTGATAACATTTGAGCTGGCACAAATGCAGCTATCTTAATAAGGTCACCTATCAGCAACACGTATGTGAAAAAATAATTCAGTCTTATCAAGATACAACCCTGCTCAATGATATTCGAGTCAACAAGTCAAAATACAAAATAAAATGTCTTACTCCCTTTCAAACACAGGACTATATTAGGTTCTATACACCTTTTATTGTTTCACAAAGTGATAACATCACCATTTCTCCATTGCCTCAATAATCTATTCATGTTTCATTATCTTATTTCCATGCTTCTATTGTCTAATCATGCAATCAAAACAGGGCTTTTTCTAGCTTGCCAAGAAAAGAATGATCAGCTTAAATATTACCTCATTTGCAAAGCAGGAGTTAAAGAGCTGAATGACAAATTGAAGCTACATATTCACTCTCCATTGTTTAGACTCCAGAAACCCAGGTTGGCAACAATGCTGAAAAAGGCAACACTGTTAAATTCTCAGATTGCTGAAACAGAACATTCATGGTGCCAGCTGATTGTATGAGAAATTAATGGTATTTCCTTTTTTTCCCACCAAAACTATAAAGAACTAACTTATCAGTTAGATTGCGTTATCATTACTTTATTAGAATAAAAGGTTTCATTGGTAAGAGGGAAGAAAGAGGAATTGTTTAGCAGAGAAAGAAAGGGGAAATGTTCCTGGCTCTCACACATTGGCTAAAAGGCAACAGTAAAACACGTGGCAAACCCCCCAATCTATAACTAACCTATGCAGTAAGGTGCACATGAAAAGGGTAATGCACATTACAAACAAGCAACAATTATTTGTTAGGCCTTGTTCTGGTGAGTCTGCTTTGAATGTCCTTTTATTTGATTTCAAAATGATAATGCCCTTCTGCAGTCTATGTCGACCATTAAATATAAAGCCGCATACACACGAGCGGAATGTCCGACAGAAAAAGTCTGACAGAGGCTTTTCATCATATATTCCGATCGTGTGTAGGCCCCATCGGACTTCTTTTTTCAAAAATTCTGACAGACCTAGAAATAGAACGTGTTCTAAATATTTCCGATGGAACCAATTCCTATCAGGAAAACCGCTCGTCTGTATGCTGTTCCGACGGCTCTGAAGCAAGTACGAGATGGAAGCTATTGGCTACTGGCTATTGAACTTCCTTTTTCTAGTCCCGTCGTGCGTGCTGTACGTCACCACATTCTGGACGGTCGGACTTTGGTCAGACTTTGGTTTGACCGTTTGTAGGCAAGACCGCTTGAATGGAATTCCATTGGTGTTCCGGCGGAGAAACCTTCGGAGTTTATTCCGACGGCAAAACCGGTCGTGTGTACAGGGCATTAGGCACACCCATGGTAGTGATCATTTATTTGGGTAGTAGACAATAAGTTTTCTCAGAGAGTGTCCTCAATTGGCACTGTGGCCTATTACAAACAAACAAAAATTTCCCAGCGCACTTACCAGCTAGCCTGCAAAAAAACAAAAAACAAAAAAAAAATTGTCTCTGCCTGACAATTCACTTTAAAAACAGCGGGTTTTCTGTATCTATTACTCAAACTCAGATACATTTCAAATGCGATTTTTTTGCCTAACTATAATGTTTGTCTTTTCCAGGTGATGATCTATATGATAGTTCTATAGGGAATGTCTACTCCTTTTAGCATATTTCGTGTTAGCATACTTGGTTTCTTTTCTTCTTTCTTTTATTCTGTCTTTTTCTTTTCCTTCTGCTTTCTCCCTCCTGTTTTTATTTTTTTATGTGGGTACCATGCACAAAATCATTCTTCTTGATATGACTCATTAAGTTTGGCATATACAGTATAGGGCCTTGGCTCTATTGTTACCTTGTATTATTACAGTATCTCACAAAAGTGAGTACAACCGGGCACCTCTCACATTTTTGTAAATATTTTGTAAATATTTTATTCTATCTTTTCATGTGACAACACTGAAGAAATGACACTTTGCTACAAGTAGTGAGTGTACAGCTTGTATAACAGTGTAAACTTGCTGTCCCCTCAAAATAACTCAACACACGGCCATTAATGTCTAAAGCACTGGCGACAAAAGTGAGTACACCCCTAAGTGAAAATGTCCAAATTGGGCCCAAAGTGTCAATGATCTGTGTGGCCACCATTATTTTTCAGCACTGCCTTAACCCTCTTAGGCATGGAGTTCACCAGAGCTTCACAAGTTGCCACTGGAGTCCTCTTCCACTCCTCCATGATGACATCACAGAGCTGGTGGATGTTAGAGACCTTGTGCTCCTACACCTTCTGTTTGAGGATGCCCCACAGATGCTCAATAGGGTTAAGGTCTGGAGACATGCTTGGCCAGTCCATCACCTTTACCCTCAGATTCTTTAGCAAGGCAGTGGTCGTCTTGGAGGTATGTTTAGGGTCGTTATGTTGGAATTCTGCCCTGCGGCCCAGTCTCTAAAAGGGAGGGGATCATGCTCTGCTTCTGTATGTCACAGTACATGTTGGCATTCATGGTTTCCTCAATGAACTTTAGCTCCCCAATGCCGGCAGCACTCATGCAGCCCCAGACCATGACACGCCATCACCATGCTTGACTGTAGTCAAGAAAGACTTGTCTTTGTACTTCTCACCTGGTTGCCACCACACACGCTTGACACTATCTGAACCAAATAAGTTTATCTTGATCTCATCAGACTACAGGACATGGTTCCAGTAATCCATGTACTTAGTCTGCTTGTCTTCAGCAAACTGTTTGTGGGCTTTCTTGTGCATTATCTTTAGAAGTGGCTTCCTTCTGGGACAACAGCCATGCAGACCAATTTGATGCAGTGTGTGGCGTATGGTCTGAGCACTGACAAGCTAACCCCCACCCCTTTAACCTCTGCAGCAATGCTGGCAGCACTCGTCTATTTCCCAAAGACAACCTCTGGATATGACTCTGAGCACATGCACTCAACTTCTTTGATCGACCATGACAAGGAGTGCTCTGAGTGGAACCTGTCCTGTTAAACAGCTGTATGATCTTGGCCACCATGCTGCAGCTCAGTTTCAGGGTCTTGGCAATCTTCTTATAGCCTAGGCCATCTTTATGTAGAGCACAATTCTTTTTTTCCAGATCCTCAGAGAGTTCTTTGCCATAAGGTGCCATGTTGAACTTCAGGTTACCAGTATGAGAGAGTGAGAGCGATAACACCAAATTTAACACACCTGCTCCCCATTCACACCTGAGACCTTGTAACACTAATAAGTCACAAGACACCGGGGAGGGAAAATGGCTAATTGGGCCCAATTTGGACATTTTCACTTAGGGGTGTACTCACTTTGTTGCCAGAAGTTTAGACATCAATGGCTGTGTGTTTAGTTATTTTGAGGGGACAGCAAATTTACACTGTTATACAAGCTTTACACTCACTACTTCACATTGTAGCAAAGTGTAATTTCTTCAGTGTTGTCACATGAAAAGATAGAATCAAATATTTAAAAATGTGAGGGGTGTACTCACTTTTGTGAGATACTGTATGTACCTGATACTTTTTTCCACCTCCCTATTTCTTCTTTTTGTACCCTCATATGTTCTAATGCTCTTTATCTGACCATTTTGATGATAATAATAACAATAAAAAAGATATTCAACCTAAAAACAGAGGGTTTAGTTTGCACACATTTGCAAATGTATGTGTACAGTGCCTATACGTCAATGTTCCTCTGTGTCTCCAAATTGGAGCACATATAGTAAGGACAGATTTGCCAGGAGGGAGCCCACCCCTCCTTAATGGCACAGGGACACATAGGACACCCAGGAAGAGCACAATGGCATCTGAAGGCATCCAGTGCATCCTTGCATCAAATTCAACCAACTGTACAAACAAGTGGCAACTACCGTAACCTATAACTAGTTGACTGATTTTGATATGGGAACGTACTGGATGCCTTCATTAATTGATAGACAAAGACAATTTGTTTTTGTTTTTTTGCAGGTGGTTTCGCTGGTAAGTATGTTGAGAAACTTTTGTCTGTTTGTGTTGTGCGTTGCCGTTCTATGTGCACGTTACTGCATAGGCTAGCTATAGATTGGGCTGTTGCCACTTGTTTGTACAGTTGGTTGAATTTGATGGGGGGGATGCACTGGATTCCTTCAGCTGCCATTGTGCTGGTGCTGGGCGTCCTGTGCATATCTGTATGTTAATGGGTGGGCTCCCTCCAGGCAAACCTGTCCTTCATCTGTCCACAGCTACATGTGCTTCAATTTGGAGACTTTGAAAATGATAGCGTTAGGATCGCAGTATACAGAGGAGCCTTGAAATATATATTTGCAAATGTGTGCAATATAAACCCTATGTTTTTAATGTGAATTGTTAGACAGGAACAGTTTTTTTGCAGGCTAGCTGGTAAGTGTGCTGGAAAATGTTGGTTTGTTTGTAACAGGACACAGTGCCAATTTTGGACACTCTCTAACAAAACTTATTGTCTACAAATCAAATAAATTACCAAAACCATGGATGTGCCTTATATTCAATGGTGGAAATAGACTGCAAAGCAGCAGGTGCATTATCATTTTGAAATCAAGTAGAAGGACATTCATCCCAGACTTACCAAAACAAGGGCTGATAAATAAAATGTAATTTAATTAAGTTGAATATAAGTCTAATTTGTTGTTTTTGTTTTGGTTGGAGTGAGGGAAGGTTACCGCTTCCATCAGGTTTTAATTGCTGTCTTTGTCCACACTGGGAAGTTCACCCTAAGTATTTGTCTGGTGGACCATTGGTACTGGGACAGACAGTAGCAGAAAGTGATAATAAAGCAGCCCATAGATGATTCAATTTTCTTTCCTTTCACTATTGTGTTCTGCCAGCAGGGGAGAAGTAAGGAGCCCGCAAGGCAGGCAGAACACAATGTATACTGCTAGCGGCTATAGCCGCTCTCAGTAATCACATCTGAAAAAAAACGACAGGCTGATTGTACCCCAGTCAATCGTTGGATCAGCTTGGGTACAATCAGCCTGCCCATAGATGAAAATTTCGACCCATGTATTGCTGGCAAAAATTCAAAATTTTAAGTTGTTACCAACTGTTTAACAGGGAATTTATCTGCACTTTAGAGAGATTTCCTCTCAGTTCATGTTGT
The DNA here is from genome assembly GCA_037952925.1 of Lithobates clamitans. Classification (NCBI taxonomy): domain Eukaryota; kingdom Metazoa; phylum Chordata; class Amphibia; order Anura; family Ranidae; genus Lithobates; species Lithobates clamitans. Next base: position 4,300,497 of record JBBGZY010000381.1, on the reverse strand, counting down.
GCTTTCAGTGAAGTGAGAGGTGAAGGGAAGTGAAGGGAAATCTTCCCAATAGGATGCAGACAGGAAAAAAAAAACTGATAGGGGATTTAACACTTCCAACCCATCTCTGCCTTAGCCAAAATGTTATAGAGGTTTACATTTTTGATTGTGAAATGCTGTAGGTGATCATAACTTCCCTTGATGCTTTAAGAAGCCAAGAAACTACTTGTTTTAGAAAGGGAATTAACTTTTTTATCAGTTTATGAGATTTATGTTATCCTAAATCTCATTAGTCAAATTAATGTTAATAATTTTGAAAGCCTTAAATGAGATGTTTTGTCACAGCTCATTTAATAACCAAATACAATACAAAATGTCTGTTAACAGAGCTCAATAACTCAAGCTAAAATGTACAAACACAACAAAAAGAGTCAGTGCAGTGACTCATCCCCCTACCCCACACATGGCCAAATAGATTTTAGTATGTTAGTCTCTAGAAGGCACAGCCTGTAATCTTTTTTTATCTCAGCAGTTATTCAGAAAGGATGCTGACTGCATTGTCTAACATTCACTAGAAGGCTCTTTAGGGTTGGAGACTGAGCTGGACTGACTCACTCAGTTGTGGGTCTATGGTGGGTATTGGTGGGGGTGGGTTGGAAGAGTTCTCTCCCGATGATTTCTGCCCGACTTAAAAAGAAAGGTAGCGGTAAGCCCTTTTTGGGGGCTTGGGCTACTACCTCTGGGTCCTCAATGTCCTTTCCACATATATTTGTAAATGTAGGTAAAAATAAGTGCCCAATATCCAATGAAATGCAGATTGGAAGGTGGATTTATGATTGTTTTATTGAAAGTAGCGACAGGTGATCAAGCCAAAATGCGCTCCTTTTTGCCTACATTCACTAGAGGGAGAATCTTCGCCTTGGTGTACAACATACATACATATATATTAATATGTGCACTGCTAAATGAAGCACATCACAATTATTTGATTGTAAATATTACAGTAATTACTTGAAGTCACCCTCAATTAACATATATTGCAGTTTTCTTGTATGCTTAGCACAGACATACAAAAATCTTTTCCAGAGCCTTGCAGTTTACTTTTATTGGTCAGCTTATATGTTCTTGGCTGGTTTCTATTATTTTCCCAAGTTGATAGCTTTGGGCTGCTAAGAAAATATGAATGGTTACACATATGCTTATTTATTGTATTATCAGGTAAAAGCCAGAATGTCCACTGTCCATTGCCTTGTTTAATATACATGTACTTATGTCCAATAGTTGTCCCGACATTAACAGCTTTTTCAATGGTCTTAATGTTTTTGACTCAACATTTCATCTATTTTTAGTATTCAGCTCTCAAATTGCTCTGAAAAAGTGATCCATCAATGAGACAATGATACAGCTGGCAATGCTATGCTGGAAATTTGGTCCAAGAAGTGAATGTTGATGGTGTCGAAAACCAGCAGCCCATGTATCTGCTACAGGGCTTGGCAGGCTCAGGGTTTCTGGAGCTAGAGATCCTGTGTCTCTAAGATTCTCTCAATAAAGATGTGCATTGATTTATCCAGAACAGAACATGATTTGACATCTACCTGGCACAAAAGGAAGGCACTGCAATGTAAATAGCTGAAGTGTTGTTATTGAACTAATTCTTTGCTGGCAGTTGTGGTTTAAACAGCCTTTTTTTAGTTGTATTATAAATGTTTATTTTATTAGTATTATCTATGTTTATCTGAATATTTCATGTATACACAAATGAATCTGATTATACAGAAGTGACAGCCAAAACCTCAGATTCATATTTCTGGTTGCTGCACACAGTAGAGGATGGTGGGGTGTGCAGGCACAATTTACCTGCCCCCTGGACAATGATTTTCTAACCAGTATGTATAGCTCCCAACTTTCCCTAATTTGGAGGGATTGTCCCTCTTTTGGAACCAAATCCCTCTTTCCTTCTTTACTCATGTGTCCCTCTTTTGGTTTGATTTATAGACCTCTATAAAGAAACAAATCAAATATACAGCCTCTAAAAAGGGTGTCAAACTCAAGTTCATTGCGAGCAGTATTATGGACGCCCTCAATGGGCTTGCTGTATCTTTAAGACTAGATGAGCACCCCCCCCCCACATCAGAAGTCAAGTGTTCCCCACCCTCCTTTACATCACAGTCCACCCCCCCCCCTAACTTTGTGCTGGTAAGAAGCTGGAGCTGGAGCTGGAGCTGGGAAGCAGAAAGTGCAGGGTCTAGAGGAGGACCAGAGGAGGGCTGGAGTCAACTGCTGGGTTCTGCTGAATGCTGAGACCAGGGGAGGCGAAGATAAGGGGTTGCTGCGGCTGCACAGAGAGGTGCAGGATCTGAAGGAGATCTGTCCTCCTCTCAACTACTGACTGCTCAGACGAAGGGGAAGGGCAGAGATGAGTCTCTCCGGGACTCCACAAGGGGGGTGACACAGCTGCAGGAGAGGTGCAAAGGCCACATAAAATGGCATGGCAGGCCAAACTCAGCCAGCAAGCCTTGTATTTGATGCATGTGCTCTATATGACTAAATATGTTTGTTTGAAATACTAGTATATGGAAAATGTAGTGGGGAAAAAAAACCTTTTTTGGTATAACCAATCATTTTGGTGTATCAGTCCTTCTTGGTCCTCATAACTATGATGCCACTCTTTCCAATCTCAGAAAGTTGGAAGTTATGGACATGTATTGATATATTCTCTAATGTGCAAAATCTCAGCAGAGTTATACTGGTCAGAGGATAGAACCTCGAAGTACAGTGGGGCACAGAGACATCCAACTTTACTGGAAGTGTTGAATATCGAAAAGTCTTACAGGGGCTAAGCTGGAACAGAGAGAAGTTAGAAGACATGGGTCAATGAATAGGTTAATATAAATACTTATGCCCTGTACACACGATAGGATTTTCTGACAACAAATGTTCGATGGGAGCTTGTTGTCAGAAATTCCGACCGTGTGTAGGCTCCATCGGACATTTTACGTCGGAATTTCCTACAAACAAAATTTGAGATCTGGATTTGAGATCTGGATCTCAAATTTTCCGACAACAAAATCTGTTCAGAAGTAGCAGAGAGAGAAAAATATCACCGCTCTGATGGAGGTCTGTGAGGAACAAACATTATCTCCATGCTGGAAGTAACAGGTGCAGGCAATGCTAGTAATTGAGAGGTAAACGAGGAATCCTGGACAACTGCACTCAAAAGTAATCTTCGATCTTTATTAACCGCTTGATATCCGCGCTATACGCTATAGCCGAATGACAGATAAAAGTAATAATAACTTAAAGGGCATATACAGCATACAGTAATCAGAATTAATCAGGTTGGCCAGGCATATAGTCCATGGCTAAAGTGTTGGCAGCCCAGGGGTTAATGAGGGTCTGACAGTTCGGAGCATGTAAAGTAGGTTACATGGCTAAAAAGTTGGCAGTCCAGGGGTTAATAAGGATCTGACAGTTCAGAGTATGTGGAGTGGGTTGGTGGAGCAGTGGATCTAGGATGCGGCCGCTGTCCTCAGAGAGCTGGCTCTGTGATATGCAAGAGAGGGTGGCGCTTCCTTTCTTCACCCTCTATAGCCGAATGATGGCTACAGTGCGGACCTTAATTCCCGGGAGGCCGTCATATGATGGCCTCCCCTGTGCACGCGCCCTGCAGGGCACGCACCGAGCGCGATGTGATTACCGAGTCACTGAGACTCGGCTGATCACCGATCCAAGGAAGGGGCTGGTCCCGGCCCCTTAGCATGTGATTAGCTGTCAGCCAATGACAGCTGATCACATGATCAAAACAAAAGCTCTGTGATCCTTTTTTTTTTCTCCTCGCGCTGACAGTGCGAGGAAAAAAAAAAGCTGATCACCGGCTCATTAGCAAGGGACATCGGTCCCGAAGAGAAGGAGGCAATAATGCCTCAATTGTGCCACCAGTACCCCCTGCCAGTGGCACCTGACATTGCCACCTGACAGTGCCCACAGTGCCCACCAGTGCCACGTATCAATGCCCATGAGTGCCAACTATCAATGCCTACAAGTGCCACCTTTCAATGCCCACAAGTGTCACCTATCAATGCCCACCAGTAGTGCCAATCAGTGCCACCTAGCAGTATTGCCTATCAATGTACCAGATCAGTGCCCATCACTGCCACCCATCAGTGCCCATCACTGCCACCCATCAGTGCCCACCAGTGCCACCTCATCAGCGTACATCAATGAAGGAGATAAATTACCCTTTTTAAATTTTATAACTAAATAGAAAAAAAAAAAAAATTTTTTTAAATTCGGTCTTTTTACATTTTATTAACAAAAAATAAAAACCGCAGAGGTGATCAAATACCACCAAAAGAAAGCTCTATTTGTGGGGAAAAAATGATAAAAATTTAATTTGAGTACAGTGTTGTATGATTGCGCAATTGTCATTCAAAGTGCGTCAGCGCTGAAAGCTGAAAATTGGTCTGGATAGGAGGGGGGTTTAAGTGCCCTGTAAGCAAGTGGTTAAAGTATAATCATAAAAATACATGCCACAGCATCACAAAGCAGGAAAGCTGAGGCGTTTCACACTGTAGTCAGCGCTTAATCATAGCTAAATATCACATGAATGAATCCCCTATATATACCAATATTCATTAAACATGTCCAGGAAGTTGATTAGTGATAATCAATCTACAAACTCAAAAAAGCTGTGACTGAAATGAAAGTGGGAACTTAAAACTGTGAAAAAAGTAGTGCCTAAAAAATTCCTTTGAATTCCTTTTTTTTCACTTTTTTTCTTTTTTCATCACTCATTCTATGCATCATTTTTTGAGTCGATATTATTCCACATCAAAGATTTTTTTACACGTCCTTTTTGCATTTTTTGCATCTTTTGCACATTTACCTTTTTTTTATTTACTATTTTTATTCACTTATATTATTCAAATGAATTTTTTAGGCACTACTTTTTTTTCACAGTTTTAAGTTCCCACTTCCATTTCAGTCACAGCTTTTTGTAGATTGATTATCACTAATCAACTTCCTGGACACATGTTTAATGAATATTGGTATATATATGGGATTCATTCATGTAATATTTAGCTATGATTAAGCACTGACTACAGTGTGAAACGTGTCAGCTTTCCTGCTTTGTGATGCTGTGGCATGTACTTTTATGATTATACTTTAATAAAGATCGAGGATTACTTTTGAGTGCGGCTGTCCAGGATTTCTCGTTTACCTCTCAACAAAATCTGTTGTCGGAAATTATGATCGTGTGTACACAATTCCGACACACAAAATTCCAAACAATTGCTCGGAATCAAGCTGAAGAGTCGCACCGGCTATTGAACTTCATTTTTCTCGGCTCGTCGTATGTGTTGTATGTCACCGCATTCTTGATGTTTGGAATTTCCAACAACATTTGTGTTACAGTGTGTATGCAAGACAAGTTTGAGCCAACATCTGTCGGAAAAAAATCCACGGTTTTGTTGTCGGAAAATCCTATCGTGTGTACAGGGCATAACACTGATCAGCCATAACTATATGACCACTGAAAGGTAAAGTGAATAACATTGATTATGCCATTATAATGGCATCTGAAAGTCAGTGGGATACATTAGGCAGCAAGTAAACATGTTATCTCTAAAGTTGATGTGGGCACTGAACATTTTGTATATGGAGCTGCTTAGCTGCAGATCAGGCACGGTGCTCATGCTGGCCCATGTCAAAAGTCAAAGCACTTACAATAGGCACATGCAGTGTCTTGAAAAAGTATTCATACCCCTTGAAATTTTCCACGTTTTGTCATTGTAAAACCAAAAAACTAAATGTATTTTATTGGTATTTTATGTGATAGACCAACGCAGAGTGGCACATAATTGTAAAACACAATTATAACTTATGAAGTAAAAGGAAAATAATAAATGGTTTTCAATTTTTTTTACAAATATCTGAAAAGTGTGGTGTGCATTTGTATTCAGCCCCCTTTACTTTGATACCCCTAACTAAAATCTAGTGGAACCAATTGCCTTCAGAAGTCACCTAATTAGTAAATAGGGTCCACCTGTATGTAATTTAATCCCAGTATAAATACAGCTGTTCTGTGAAACCCTCAGAGGTTTGTTAGAGAACCCTAGTGACCAAACAGTATCATGAAGGCCAAGGAACACACCAGACAGGTCAGGGAGAAAGTTGTGGAGAAGTTTAAAGAAAGGTTAGGTTATAAATAAATATCTCAAGCTTTGAACATCTCACGGAGCACTGTTCAATTCATCATCCGAAAATGGAAAGAGTACGGCAAAACTGCAAACCTACCAAGACGTGGCCGTCCACCTAAACTGACAGGCCAGGCAAGGAGAGCATTAATCAGAGAAGCAGCCAAGAGCCCCATGGTAACTCTGGAGGAGCTGCAGAGATCCACAGCTCAGGTGGGAGAATCTGTCCACAGGATAACTATTATGCCGCGTACACACGATTGGAATATCGGCCCGCAAAAGACCGATGGGGCATACACACGATCGGAATATCCGACCAAAAGCTCTCATCGGACTTTTTCTGTCGGAAATTCCGACGGGGCATCAGAGTTCGCAAAAGAATTGAGACAGGGGCAGAGGTTCACCTTCAAGCAGGACAACAACCCTAAACATACAGCCAGAGCTACAATGGAATGGTTTAAATCAGAGCATATTCATGTAGAATGGCCCAGTTAAAGTCCAGACTTAAATCCAATTGAGAATCTGTAGCAAGACTGCTCTCAATCTGACAGAACTTGAGCTATTTCGCAAAGAAGAATGGGCAAAAATGTCACTCTCTAGATGTGCAAAGCTGGTAGAGACATCCCCAAAAAAGACTTGCAGCTGTAACTGCAGCAAAACGTGGTTCTACAAAGTATTGACTCAGGGGGCTAAATACAAATGCACGCTATACTTTTCAGATGTTTATTTGTAAAAAAATTTGAAAAACATTTATCATTTTCCTTCCATTTCACAATTATGTGCCACTTTGTGTTGGTCTATCACATAAACTCCCAATAAAATACATTTACGTTTTTGGTTGTAACATGACAAAATGTGGAACATTTTAAGGGGTATGAATACTTTTTCACTGTAAACTCACTGTAAGCATCAGAATTGGACCACAGAGCAATTAAAGAAGGTGGTCTGGTCTGTTCAATCATATTTTCTTTTACATCATGTGGATGGCCAGGTGCGTGTGCATTACCTAACTGGGGGAGAGGTGGAACCAGGATGCAGTATGGGAAGAAGGAAAGCTGGAGGAGGCAATGTGATGCTTTGGCAATGTTCTGCTGGCAAACCTTGGGTCCTGCCATTCATGTGGATGTTACTTGACATGTACCACCTACCTAAACACTGTTGATGACCAAGTACACCCCTTCATGGAAACAGTGTTCCCTGATGGCAGTGGCCTCTTTCAGCAGGACGATGTGTCTTGTCACAATGTAGGAATGGTTCAAGAATGGTTTGAAGAACACAGACACAATCGAGCATCTGTGAGATGTGCTGGAAAAACAAGTCCGATCCATGAGGGCCTCACCTCACAACTTACAGGATCTGCTACTAATGACTTGATGCCAGATACCATGGCATACCATCAGAGGTCTAGTGGAGTCCATGTCTTGACAGGTCAAAAAGGTCCATGTCTTTGTGGGCAAAAAGGTGGACTTACTCAATATTAGGTGGGTGGTCATAAAGTTATGGATGATTGGCATATATTGGAGGGATTTCCAATATGGAGATTATATTAGGCCTGACAGGGTGGTTTTAAAAGCCATAATGTAATGCAGCTTTGCTAGCACGTATTCATAAAATGTACTACAAGGAATCTGAACTTGACTTGGCATGGGCCTCTTGCAGTCTACGGTGTATCTGTACATCAGAGATTAGAGAGGGAGGGAGAAGCAGCACAAGAGGCCAGTCAGGCGTGCTGCAGTGCAAGGAGCATGCTGATAGGAGGATAGGGCAGAGTGAGAGAGACATTAGATGGACTTATGTCTTTTTTCAACCTATATAACTATAAACTCATCCGTGTGGTGCTTCCTCTTTCACTGTACAGTTACAGTGTGGAAGGGGCAAGAGAAACTACGGAAGGTCACCTAGCCTGCTAGACAGGGCTGTGCTGCTGGGAAGAGCTATGTACATTTCAGAACCATATGTACAAAAATACAAATCGTTTGTTTACTAACCTCCAATGTAAAATGAAAGTGGTTCTAAAGGCTCAAGGTTTTTTTTTTATCTTCATGCATTCTATGCATGATGGTAAAAAAACCTTCTCTGTGCAGCATATTCCTCCCCAGCTTCTATCTGCCCCAGCCCTTACCTGAGCCCCATTTTGATCCAGCGATGTGCACGAGTGCCTCGGCTCTCCAGGAACTCTGCCTCCTCATTGGTCAATCACAGCCACTGAACCAATCAGGAGAGAGAGGGGGTGGAGCTGAGTTGTGGCTCTGTGTGTGAATGGTCACGCAGAGCCACAGCTCGAGAGGGAGCTTGCTTGGGTGCCCCCTTTGCAAGCTGCTTGCTCTAGGGGCACTTAGCAGGAAGGAGGGGCCAGGATCGCCGGCAAGGGACCAGAGAAGAGGAGGATCTGGGCTGCTCTGTGAAAAATCGCTGTTTGTTAAGAAAAGGAGACTTTAATATCACTTTAACATGAAATATAATATATAGTATGTCTTGACCCTCTTGAAAGCACCAGCCCAATACAAGGAATCACATGGCACCTATTTACCTCTGTGCCAGATGGAAGTATGACTGATCTTAGTATAGATTTCCCAAACACAGACATAGTTCATTTACAACCGCCAACGTGGCAATGCTGCACATAAGGTATTAAAAGGGCACAAAGTACAAAATCCAAACTAATGCACAAAAACGTGACACTGGACAATAGGAGAGTTTAGCCCCAATGTGCTTGTGACTGAGCATTGGTCTGAGAAGCAGAGCCAACACAAATTACACAATAGGTTCCACACAAAACATTTATTTAAATGCAAACCTATGATTCAGCAATCCAAATGCAGAAATGTTCCAGGAAAAACTGTATCGCTTCATGTAAGTAAAGCTCATGCTTATAAGTAAATGTCCACAACTTGCAGATGTAGCCATTGGAGGACGTTTACCAGCACTCTCCTGTATCACAGCAAGCATTCCAAAGAAGAAAAAACAGCGGTTCTCCATCATAGAAGCCCAATATGAATGTTTAAAGTGGTATTAAACCCAAAACCAAAAATGTAATATATTACAGCTTCCCGATCATTGTATGCGGTGGCTGCATTTGTTTTCTTTATATAGGCTTTTTCCCCCTCTGTTTTCACCTGGTGATTTGGCCAGTAACACAGCTCCTGCATTAGAATGCCCTTCCTCTGGATGAAGAAGCACAGGGGGCACCTTTGAACAACAGCATTGTCAGTCTGCCGGAAGGAGAGTTAAATGGACTAGCAGATTTAAATACACTAACAAATTGAAGCCAAACTTCAGATAACACTTTAGAAGCAGTAAGAGCTCTCTCACACAGGCATTGAAAATAGGTAGTTGGTTTGCGTTTGTAAACGTTATCCAAGGGCTATCAATGCCACTCAAAATTGTTACAATTGTTAACTGAACGGCTGTTCAGTAACGAAATGAAAAACGCAAAATGAAAAGTGCAAAATGAAAAGTGCAAAATGAAAAGTGTGAATCAACACTCAAACTTCTACTAACACAAAATTAGCAGAAGGAGCCCAAAGGGTGGCGCTAAAGAGCTGAAAAACAGCGTGGTACGTCACTACGTTCAGAATTGTTGGCCAACAATTGTGTGCCCGTGTGTATGCAAGACAAGTTTGGACCAACGCCCTTTGGACAAAATTCCACGGTTTTGTTGGCCAACAATCCGATCGTGTGTACGAGGCTTAAGAGTTGGTAAGCTGCAATTTAATAAATGTTTGCTTTTGGGTTTATTATTGCGTTAATGGTGATTTCTGGTACAAAGGGTGTTTCATCTGTTCCTCTGCCCTCTAGCTTAAAGGATAAGTTCACCTTTATAACATGTTACATCCGTATTTAGGGCGTAACATGTAACATGTTACAATACAGCACCTACCCGCGCTCCCCGATCCCACATTGTGACAGTGGATGGGGGGTCTTCTCCCCCACCCACTGTCACCATTTAACCACTTCAATACCAGACACTTTCACCCCTTCCTGCCCAAGACAATTTTCAGCCTTCAGGGTTGTCGCACTTTGAATGACAATTGTGCGGTCATGCAACACTGTACACAAACAAAATTGTCATAATTTTCTTCCCACAAATAGAGCTTTCTTTTGGTGGTATTTGATCACCACTGGGGTTTTTATTTTTTGCTAAACTAAAAAAGACCCACATTTTTGAAAAAAAAACTGATGGGCACTGATAGGTGGCAAAGATGGGAACTAATAGGTGGCACTGATGGGCACTGATAGGTGGCACTGATGGGCACTGATAGATGGCACTGGATAGGCAGCACTGATGAGGAGCTACTGACAGGCATTACTGAGTTGCATCTGAAGGGCACTGACAGGCATTACTGATGGGGCACTGATTGGCACTTTTATGGGCACTGACTGGCACATTTATGGGCACTGATTGGCACTTTGATAGGCACTGACAGGTGTTCTTTATGGGGCACAGGCTGGCAGATGATGGGCAGTGATTGGCAGCTGATGGGCACCTCTGATGGGTGCTGCACTAAAAATCAATGTGCTGATCGGCTCTCCCTGTCAGCGCGAACCGAGAAAAGCCATTTACCGGCACTTCCTGGTTTATGCGATGATCAGCTGTGATTGGTCACAACTGATCACATGGTTGGAAGCCTCCGTTAGAGGCTCCATACCTTGATCGGAGATGCGGTGTGTCAGAGTGATACTAGCACATTATGAGAAACTTTGCTTGGAACAAAATCCTCCATCACCGCATTGTCACCGCTGAGAAGGCTGACATCTTCCCCCAGTCTTCCTTCCAGGGTTCGTGGTGGCCGGGCTGCGATGACGTCACTCCCACGTGTTTACGGCACGGGCTCTGAAGGTCCGGCACTGTAAGCCGAACCTTCAGAGTGCACTCTGAATATCTCCTAAACAGTGCACATTTAGAAGATATTCACAGTACCTATAGGTAAGCCTTATTACAGGCTTCACTGTAGATACAAGTGGTGTAACAGAGTTTACTATTACTTTAAATATTCATACCAGGCTTTTATGATGAAGATCATCTTCTTTTTTTGTTGGGATGTTATGATTGCAGAGAAGATCACAAACCAATTGAAGCCAGCACCTATCTGCTGGTAGAGCAGGGGATAGAGCCCTTGAGCGGAGAAAACTACTTGGTCTTCAACACTCTCCTGTAGTTCCTGTAGAAACAGTAGCAATATAGATTAGCTACATAGCTAATGGCCAATAGCCATGTGGCTGTTTTGACATATTTCAATACTTTTATTTATTTATTTTATTTTTTCGCACTTATCAGCCCTGATGAAGCCCTAAATTAATGTGCAACATGTTGGACTTAGGGGACTTTGAACAAAATATTTTAAGCACTTATTTGATATTCTTCCAAGGCGGACAAAAATTAACAATATTGAACTTGACTATCAGAATCCTCAGTATTCAAGAGAGTTATGAATATTCAACATTTAGGTGATAGCAAGATCCGTTTTAAGAGATGAGAATCGGTCTTTGTTTAAACAATTTTTTTTTTTGCTCACCCTGTAGTCACATAAGGTATTGCAACATTTTGTTATATCTTAGTAAAAAAGTGTTAAATTCGAAGTTATATTTTAAGCCTTAGTAGGTAAGGTGCGCAGTGATGTGAGTGCGCCACCATTACATTTTTTAAATGATTAGTTCCCAAATTGTGGATATTTGATAGTATTATTTGAGAATCAGGCTTTATGTATTTTTTTTAAGTGACGTACCAGAAAGTTGTTACAACAGTCCTAGGAGGTGACTGTGCAGGGATAAAAGGAAATGCTCCTTTTTTTTTTTTTTTTGGAGCAATGGGTTAATAGTAGAAAAAGGGAATTCACAAGGAATTAAAGTGTCAATTAAAGGTAACATATGATGTGCAGATGAATAGATTTACTTAAGACGTATTAAGCTGGCACTATATGTGTGCAATGAATTGTATTGTAAAACCCGTGAAAAATAAAGAATTAAAAAACAAAAAAGAAAGAAAGGAAATGCTCCCTTGTGCCTGCAACAGGCTGACAACACCATTCTTCAATCATACTTTTTTCAAGCAGACCCCCAAAAACGATACCAGGACACAGTCATTTGACAAGAGCTCAAGGACTGTTGCACAGGTTTTTAGAAAAAATAAATAAGTAAAATGGTTGTAAATTGTTAAACATGTAGGAAGCACATTATTTAAGAGTTATAAAGTTACTGGCCTAATCTTACATTACATGCAAATACTAATACGAATAATATATAATTATTGGAATGGGTGGTAAGGGTCAGTGTTGCCAACCTACCAGGTTGAAATTGAATGCCACAATTTACTGGCACCGCCAAATTTTTATTGGCATTTCCAAAAGTTACAAAATTACAGTTTTAATTAGGCTACAAACAAGTACAATATGCAATTAGCAATATGGTTTAAGGTAGCTATTAGGGCAAAAAACATATTTTTAATTTTATTTTCGATACAGTAAGTAAGTAGCTTTGGGACAGGACTCAGGAGGGGAGAAATTAGAATGGGCGGCACACACACATAAAATTGACTCTCACAGTGACACAGCAGTGTGCAGCAGCACATATGATGATGAACATGACACGTCCCCTCCTGAGTCACAGTGAAAGTTCCTCTCCACGCTAGGTGGTCCCTTCAGTCCACTCCAGTCCAAACAGCACTGACAGTCCGGCTCCCGGCTTGCCTTGCTCCTGTCCCGTCACATAAGTCTCCGGCCGCTCCAACCCAGCTCCCTTGCACCATGACATCACACAACATGCTCAGGCACTGCCTCCACCAGACCTGCCCCCCACCAGCCCCACCCGAACACACTGTAACTGGCACTTGGATGGTTTTGGCCAGCTCCAGATCGGAAATGCGCATGAGTCACAGCCATATTTTTTACTGTCAACATTTTCCTGTCACTGGCATTTACTGGCAGGAGAAAAGTGCCTGTTTTTTTACTGGTTGCCAGTAAAACTACTAACAGCGGGCAACACTGGTGAGCGCAATGAATACATTTCTCTTATCTTTGCCCAATGCCATTCTGCTTTAAGGTCTTTTACTAAAAGCTTAAAGACCTCATTGTCTGGGCAGACACCTGGGTAGCTACTTCTGCCTTGATGTCTTACATTGCAATAGTGTTTGAAAAAACTGACATTTACAGGAAGAAAAAAAATGGGAATGGGACGTTGAGGTACTGGAGCAGGGAGGAAGAGGCTCAAAACAATGGCTCACCAGAACTAGGTAAGGAGATTGGGTTTGAGCAATATGTTCACATTGTCAAGCATGAGAGAAACTGGCAGCCTTCTAGACCTAAATTACTAATTAAAATATGAAAAACTGCAGAAGAAGCTCACAGACACTTGCACTCACCAACATTGTACTGTATTTATTCATGTCGTTTCATTATACAGCAGTCATAAGAAAATAGTAGGCCATTTGTCACCACTAGAGCAATGCAGAGCACCTGTACAGAAATATAAATGTGGTTGGCAATGATTAAAGCTCCACATTATACTTTTAGTTTAACAGTTATCTTTACCCCCCAAAAAGTTCTAACTGCTAGTGACCTAAGTATTCTTATGCAAATCCTGATTTTCTGTCATGCTTCACCTTCAACACATCTGGTAGTGCTTGGTCATGGTGAAAGGTCACTCAGATTTAAGCATTCAATTGTTAGAAGGGGAATGTTGGTGCCTGGAAATGCTTCAGCATGGTGATAGGTTGCTCATTCTCTAGCACTGTACTGTAGGATGTGCTTGTGCCTGTTGATCCCATCCCAAGAAATATTTCATTTTTTGGGAGGGTGGGGGTGGGCAAACTGTCAAACTAAAGGTAAGCTATGACACTTTATGGTGCCTTCCATGTAACACTAAGCTTAGAACAAGCTTCTTTTAAACAGTAAGGGTTTACATTGAACGCCTCACACTGCATAAATGTATACAGCAAAAGTTGTGGACAAAGTTCATAGGTAGAGTTGTCCAGGGGGTGCAAACGGTTTCTACTAATTAAAAAAATTATATAAAAGGGAAATTAAGAAAATGAGGAAAGTGTAATAAATTATTTAAAGCTATAAACAATACACCACACGCTTGGTATGACATTTGCTATTACTGTGTTAGCATCATATACTGTACTTGCATAAGCAAACGCAATGTCATTGCCAAATTTTAATGCTTGCAAGCCTTTAAAATATCTGCCCGCTAAAACTTGACTGAATCTTATCTTAAAGTGGTTGTTAAGTTAGTGGTTACAATTACTGGCAGCCCGCCTGTAATAACAAGATATACTGTGCAGTGTCTTTGTTTATTTTAAATCATGCAGCTAAATACCTTCTTTCACATTGCCGGAGTGCAGCCACATGATGGCCCGCCATTCTCCTTCCCCGATCTGAGGACTACGGTGGGAGGGGCTGAGATTCCCCTCTGATGTCAGTCTGGAGGTCACGTGACCGCACACAGGCAATGTGAAAGAAGGTATTTAGCTGCATGATTTAAAATAAAACAAAGACAATGCACAGTACATCTTGTTATTACAGAGGGGCTGCCAGTATTTGTAATCACTAACATTACAGACACATGTAAAAGTGGCTGGAGGGGAGGGGTGGGGAGGAGATGTCTCACACACTAAGAACTGACAGGCAGGGAGGGAGGGGGAGAGGGGAGAGATTGTGAACACAGCGGGGTGACGAAGGCATTTAAAATGACCATGGTATCATGGATCAGCAGCCATGATTACTGTGGTCAGCACACACAGGAACAGGCAGGATCAACCAGGTATTTTACAGCATAGAAAGGAACAAATAACACTGCACAAGCACTATGCTGTTTAACAAGCTTTAAAGGAATAAGATATTTTTATTTATTTTTTTAGAGTTATAACCGCTTTAACTTCAGAAAAAAGATACATTTTTCCTGGGAGTGTCAAGATGTAATGTACTAATTAAAAAAAAATTGTAAAAACAAAGCTATTTACAGTCCTTTGGACATATTAGGGGCCATGCTTGAGACCATAGGCGTGCGCAGGGGATGTGCTGGGTGTGCCTGGGCACACCCTAATCACCCCATGTTCCAGGGCCGATGATAAGGCAGTAAGCTTTCCCACCCGGGCGGTGCGCTTGCAGGACGTTCGGAAAAGTCCTGCAAACAGCATCTTTAAGGCGGGTTGGGAGCGCTGTGTACAGTGCTCCCAAAACACCCCTGCCCATTGCAATGAATGGGCAGCACTTCCGAAGTGCATGCAAAACGCACTTCCGAAACGCCGCAACATGGGAGCTTTTTAACCCTTTTTTGGGGGTTAAAAGTGCCCTGCTAGCGGCCGAAAAGCATCACCACGAGCTTTCACACGAGCGGCTCTTTGGCCGGCACTTTCAGTGTGAAAGCAGCCTAAAATGTAAGACATCAGGGATCTGTTTAAAATCCTGATATTTCACCAAAGCCAACCAAAATGTCAGCTAAAATATGTACATAATAAATTTTAAAAAATCTAAAAAAAAAAAGTAAAACAAAACATATTTATAAAAATAATTTAAAAAAATTAAGGACTCGTTCACATGTGCTTTGTACTCTGTAATTTCTGCCATGGCTACAAAGCATAGCATCACAGCCATGACACCCCTAGCCCTGCCTCTGTTGCTCTCTGTTTGAGCTTTGGGGTGCATACCCTAATGCAGAGGCGGCTCTCTAATTAGGCAAATTAGGCGGTTGCCTAAGGCCTCGCACTCACAGGGGCCCCGCTGCCGCCTAATTTGCCTGTTCTCAATCACTGAAGTTGACGCCGGCGGCTCCGCCTACCCCCACTGGGACTCTGTGGCTTAGGAGCTGACGGCCAAATCAGATACTGCCCGCAGCCTGCGCAATAGCGGCCTCATCACAGAGCGTTCCAGTCCGTGGGGACTCATGTGTAAGTTTTGCCTAAGGCCTCACAAAGCCTAGAGCTGCCTCTGCCCTAATGCAATAGGCTGTGCACACCAATGCTTGAGACCCCTATATTTAATAAGTTGACAGCCACTGCTCTAACTATAGAAAAAATAACTTTTTTTTTCTAAGCAGCTCAATAAGTGAAAATGAAAGTTCCCACTTTGGCAAAATTTTGCAGTAAAATCAATTCTGCCAAATCCCTCCACTCATTCCTAGTGGAGTAAGTATACCTCATATGTCCGCGGGAGGGTGAAATGCCGTTCCTGCATGAAATATTATTACAGCAGCTAGACTAAAAATTGGCTGCTTTCCAATTGCAAGGAAAGAAGGCAAAAGTCTTCATTGGTCTTATTTCAGGCGTTTATAAAGCAATATTCACAAGAACTGATATCTTTTTTAAAGTAAAAAAAAACAGAGAGCCAAGCAAATAAATGTACTGTGCAGCTGAAATCTTATTCTGTTCATGAGTTAATTATTCAAATACTTGTTGGCATTATTGCTGCTTTACGTGTGAACTTTACACCAGTCTCTGAATGCTGTTTATGGTATATTTAAGTGAAAAGACAAAACGATTGTATCTGTTTTCATGTTACATTTTATCCACAGCATTATGTCCCCATGCTTGTCTTCCTATGCCAAGACACTCAGAATATCTTCCATCTCCCTCCCAGACTCAGAATGTCTGCACTGCCAAAACAGAAAGAGCTCCAGGCTTAATTAAGCAAGATAATCCACAATTACATCAGCTCTGGTGCATTTGTGGCCTCTGCTCAGCTGCCAGAGTCTCTGCTGAAATACCCACGTGACTCTGAAATGTTACACTCTTACATGCTTAATCAAGGGATCATGTAAAAATCCTACAGGCTTACATGTAAAACCTTTTGTGATCATGTTAGATTTTACATTATCTCTTCTTGTTGGCACTTAAAAAGGCATGCCAGGCCCTTTATCTGTCATGCTTAGAAAACAATTATCATGACATTTCCCATATCAACAACCACATTACCATATAAATATTTCAGAATGCAGTTTTTGAAAAAGACAGATGTGACCTTACCCAGTTTAATGCAGTCTAAGAGGAGCTTACTCTTCTTTATTCATACATGTTATACCATGTTTCATACCATGTTTTTTTTTTTGTTTTTTTAATAAAAGTGCCAGACTGCTATTGTAGTAGTATGTGGGTTTTTTAAGCAAATAAATTATACATATGTCAACCTTTACTATTTGTTATCTGCATCAAGGCCACCTCTGGGCAAATTCACAACCTACTCCCACCCACTCCCTTCTCACCAATTCACAAATTAAAAAAAAACTGTAATCAGGAGCTGTGATCAGTGTCATGTCACACTTAGCCCCTCCCCTCCACAGTTAGAATCACTCCCTAGGACACACTTAACCCCTACAACGACCTCTAGTGGTTAACCCCTTCACTACCAGTCACATTTACACAGTAATCCATGCATTTTTAATTGCACAGATGGCTGTATAAATGTGAATGGTCCCAAAATAGCGCCAAAAGTGTGCGATCTGTCCGCCATAATGTCACAGTCATGATAAAAATCGCTGATCGCCACCATTACTAGTAAAAAAAAATTGATAAAAATGCCATAAAACTATCCCTTATTTTGTAGACGCTATAACTTTTGAGCAAATCAATCAATAAACGTATATTGCGATTTTTTTTACCAAAAATGTATCGAAGAAAACGTATCGGCCTAACCTGAGGAAAAAAACGTGCTTTTTTATATATTTTTTGTGGATATTTATTAGAGCAAAAAGAAAAAATAATGCGTTTTTTCAAAATTGTCGCTCTTTTTTTTGTTTATAGCGCAAAAAATAAAAACCGTAGAGGTGATCAAATACCACCAAAAGAAAGCTCTATTTGTGGGGAAAAAAGGACGTCAATTTTGTTTAGGAGCCACATCGCACGACCGCACAATTAAAGCGACGTAGTGCCGAATCGCAAAAAGTGCTCTGGTCTTTGGCTAGCCAAATGGTCCGGGGCTTAAGTGGTTAAGCAAATAAATTATACATATGTCAACCTTTACTATTTGTTATCTGCAATAAAAGGCCATCTCTGGGCAAATTCACAACCTACTCCCACCCACTCCCTTCTCACCAATTCACAAATTAAAAAAAATACTCCCAAAACCCTTTTTTAGTCACCAGAGTATGCTGTCACGTTGCCCTACATCAGTGGTTCTCAACCTTACTAGTGCCGTGACCCCTTGATAAAATTTCCCAAGCTGCGGGGACTCCTAACAGTAACATTTTTGTAGCGTGGGTTGTCAGCACCCAAGGCAAGACAAGTAGTTTGCGCCCCTAATCCACGGACATTTAGCGCTTCCTGAGTCCCTTCCACTCGTACAATATTAAAATCGCTTATGGTACATTTTAGGATATACCACTCTTTCTCTTTGTTCTCCTTTCTTTCCCTTTCATCTCTCTCTCTATCCTCCAGCCCCTCCCACTTCGCATTCCTTACCAGTCAGCTGACCTCTAGTCTCTGCCCCCCCAGCCATGCCATGAACTGAATGGGCAGCTGCGACGAGGCTGAGTGGCCGGCCACAGGCTCCAGGGACAGCCCTGCTGGGCGGCTGCAAAAAGGCTGGGAGAGCGCTGCGCGCTTCAGGAACAGCCCAGGATTGGGTGACCCCTGGCAAATCGTCATTCGACCCCCGAGGGGGTCCCGACCCCCAGGTTGAGAACCACTGCCCTACATGGTTTCTTTTTTGGGAGAGACCACCACAGATTCCCAGACCTTTATTCATACGTCATACCATGTTTCATGCCATGTTTTTTTTTCATTTTATAAAAGTGCCAGACTGCTATTGTAGTAGTATGTGTTTTTTTTTAAAGCAAATAAATTATACATATGTGAACCTTTACTATTTGTTATCTGCATCGAGGCCATCTCTGGGCAAATTCACAACCTACTTACACCCACTTCCTTCTCACCAATTCACAAATTAAAGTAAAACCTCCCAAAACCCTTTTTTAGTCACCAGAGTATGCTGTCACGTCGCCCTTCATGGTTTCTTTTTTGGGAGAGACCACCACAGATTTCCAGACTTGCTGCTACCCAGACTTGCTGCAGTTTATTGTCTACAGGTCATTAGAGTCTTCTGGACTCTGATGGGATTCCACCAATGGACCTAATGGGAGTGTCCCATCATCATCAGGCACCCAAGAAAAAGCGCCCCCCCCCCCCACTTTGCAGTCCAGAAGGAAGAAACTCAGCATAGCACAAGACCACTAATTCAGGTAAGTACGTGAGCCTACGTTACTTTTTTTTAATCTACCGGATCAACGGGTATCAGATCAAAAAAATAGTATTATAAAACCATTAAGCATTTTATTGATGGCAAGAAAAAGCTTAATGGTCTGATAATACTATCGATTTGATACCGTAAAGTCTGCCTGTGTCTAGTGGTCTATTTTATGCTATAATCAGCCTTCAAAATTACCACTCGCCTGTTTGCATTAGGCAAATGGAAATAAGCTGAGGGAGAGTCTGGAGCCGCATCAAAGGGAGTGGTGGAAACCGCCGGCAGGTGGGGTTGAACAGAAGCCAATTCTCCTCCCAGCCTTCGCCCCCGTCATTCTTTTAGCAAGGCCTGGCATACAGTGGGAGTCGTGCAAAGAACTAGTTGAGGTGGGGGCGGAGCAGAAGCTAGCAGGGAGGGGGGTTGGGCTGGAGCTGCCAAAGTTAACTTTTTCTATTAACAAGCTGGTGATTGGTTGCTAGGACCACCTCGCAACCAATCACCAGCTTATTAATAGGAAAAGTTAACTTTGGCAGGTCCCACTCCCCTGTCCGTGCTGTGCTCCGCTGTCTCTCTGCATCTTAAATCAGTGAAAGTGTAATTCATTGGTTTTTTTTTTAATGCTATATTTATTATAATATTAAAATATTTACTTAACAGGGCAGTAATGATGTGTACAGTGCCTATAGTAGCCAATCATATTTTATCCTTATTTTATTTATCACAGTCAGATCAATGAAATATGCTTTATGTTAATATTGTTAAAGTTGTTGTTAATATTTTTTTTTGTAACTTAAAACTGCATAAAACATTTAAAAGTGTAATTTCATTAGATAATTTACGAGAGCCTGTTTAGGGGCGGAATTAGGGGTGGGGCAGGGTCAGTGTTGGGTGGGGCAACTGGTGGTGAGTAACTCTTAAGGCCTGGCTAGTAGCTCAGGAGCCCTGCTATAATGATATGTAAGTGGTACCCCTTATATGCAAGCCCATAACGGTGTTGTACTGGAAACATTAGCTGGGAGCTCCTGGCCAGAGTTCAGCTTTAAAGCCATCTATATCAATCCCATAGCATGAAAATAATCCACCAACTAGGAAAAAAAAACTAAACAAATACAGTCCTTAAATAAATGTCCAAGTTATTCACTCTCCATACTGTAAACCCCATGTAGTGATTAAAACCGTCCCTTTAGATGTATCTGTAATGTGCCACTCCACACATTGTGAGCCCTCCACCTATGGGAAACTTACTCACCAGATATAATGATCTCCAATAATGTACCGATTGGATAATTCCATTTATTATACCAACAAACTTGTAATCTCCCCATATATCAAGAGGGTATACTCCATTAATAAACGTGTGTCCTTAACTGGTAAATGCCAGTCTACCAAAAGCAGAAACTTTCCTAGCATAATCTTGTATTTATTTAATGTGATTGTAAACCCTTATATATAGACCATGTGAAATGATTGGTGATGCACAGATCTAAAAAAAAATCCTACTACATAAATTGTACTTGTTTATCTGCAGTCTTGTCTGACCTTTCAGAAAACAGGGGTGGAGAGATGAAATTGCACTTTGCAGAGTTCAGTGAGGAGAGCTATGAGAGCTGATTGGAGAGAAGAGACTCCCCCCATTCACACAGCACACAGGAACAGAGCTCAGGCTGTCAATCACAGGCTGTGTGCTGGAACTCCTACCCCATCACCTTTTTTCTCTTGGTGTGTCAGAAACCTGTGTGTCAGGCCGAGACAGAAGTACAGTTAAATCACACTTGTTTAATAATAAAAGTAAAAAAAGTAAAAAGAAAAAAGTAAAAAGAACAAACGTTGTCAAAACATAGCCAAAGTTCAGTTCCCGGAACGGATAGTCAGCCAAGCCAGAAGTCAGGGATCAATGTAGTGGAACAGCAAGCAGGATCTGAAGCCAGAAAGGATGTCAGCAAAGCAAGTCTTGAACAGGATCACAGGGGATAGTTTCTGTGATGTTGACCAAGGCGAAGGCAGAGATCCTCTGGGCTGAACGGCTTAAGCAGGCAGGACTGACGAGCAGGATATCATCAACAGCTGAGTAACTGTGGAGAGATAGGAGCTGGCAATTAGCCAACAGCTGAGCAGCCAGCTCTAAGAAGGAAGGGCTGAGCGCAGCCCTGACATGGTGTCAGGAAAACTTGTCAGAAATGATTCATGCAGGTAGCAGAGGAATGAAGTAGCAGACAGAAGTGGCTCTTAATTGAAACAAGTACACACTATAGAGGGATATGCTTTGTTCACGTTTTATGTCTGAGGTTTAGAATCACTTTAAATAGATAAAAGCCACATGATATGGAAACACTCACATTTAAAAAAATGCATAAGCTGCATTACCGGTTCCAAGCTTCAGAAATGGCATCAATACCACAAGTGTGAAATACCAGCTGTACCTTCCTCATTAAACAACACAAAACCAGTGTTTGGGGTTCAACCTAATGACATGATGAGTGGGGACAAGCCTAAAAATGGCATTTTCCATAAGGCACATTATGACCTATTGATACTTTGGAAGTGTTGATATCTGATGGGTGAGTTTCTCATAGCTGGAGGGCTCACAAGGTGTGGAGAGGGGGAAGATTGTCATCACTCCATGTGATTTATGTGTGGTCACTGTCAGGGGCGGACTGAGAACTCATGGGGCCCCCGGGCAATAGGAGATTATGGGGCCCCCAGGCAATCAGAAATTATGGGGCCACACAGTATACACACACACAGTATACAATCACACAGTATACACATACATGTACACACAGTATACACAGACAGATGTAAAAAAAACACAGATTTATACATACTGTCCCTGGTTTTACTGAGGCTGGCAACCTTGATGGGGCCCCCTAGTGGCCCAGGGCCCTCGGGCGGTGCCCGAGTGGCTCAATGGTCAGTCCGCCCCTGGTCACTGTATTTTTGGGTGGGGATTAACATTTATATGAAGACTTTCTTCAATATTGCACTAGCATTGATTGTATTGCATATTGTTTGTGCTAAAATGTATTTATATTGTATTTCTATAGTATACAAACAGTGCAGCACCAAAGAAAAAAATACTATTATTTTTTATTTAATATTTATATATTGTTGTGCATATACCAAATGAGCATAAACATGGACCACTTACAGTGTGTAGATTACTTATTATATAACACAGATAAATACATTTAAAGTGCTCTAATTAAATTCCTAATTAAATCATCCAAAAGTGTAAGTCCATACAAATAGTCCACTCTTTCAAAAAATCCAGTATGTGTTGACACTCTCAATCACGCAGTGCTCAGTGCAATTTAAACCAGAAAAAAAGTGCGTTTTAATCCATGCGTCCAATGGTGAAAATCCTCCACCACACTGCACTCACCAGAGGAATAATGGTAATAGCCTATAAGTGTAATCTACCATCTCTGGGGGTCTCAAATGTCCTGTTCTCCCAGTATACAGAACTGCCAGATATCCATCATGATGGTGAAAATGCTCACCACCTGGAGCCAGAAATGCAGTATATAATGTAGTATTTATTTGATGTTTAAAAATCACATAAAAATTCCATGTGGATAAAGTATAAAACAGATATCAAACAAATGCGGCCAGCACACCTTCAACCTCATCATGTCAATGATGTGAAAAGGAGACTGTGGCTCCCATTGCTGGCTGAATTGAACAATATTAATATGCAATATTTGATATTTACCTGAATAAAAAAGGATACATTTTAATTTTTTTACAAACCATTTTAAATAAGGGGAAATAATTTATATAAAATAACTATCCCACTCCAAGCAGCAGCAAAAAATATCCTTGCAGTGAGGCCTGCGATATAGCAAGGATGAAATGCTCTTTAAAATGGTTGGAAAGCTTTACATATACCTGTGTATTCCGAGATCTGAGTAGAGGGAAGAAGACCCCCCCCTACACAATCTCATAGGGAAACATGCACAGCTGTGGCTGTCAATGAAAGGCTGTGTGCTGAATACCCCCTCCTCCATTCCACAGCTCCAGATTGCAGAGGAACCAGACTGCAGACAGAAAGTACACACTAAAGAAGGATGTACTTTGTTCATTTTTCATGTCCGAGGTTTACAAGCAATTTTATTCTAGTGGTAGAGGAATAAGCTGTAAAACATACCTTATTTCTTTGCTCCCAAAGACTTCCACCATGTAATGCAGATGGCAAGGGCCTGCCGAAATTCCAGTGCACTAGAATAAAAGGAGAGCACTGGCTGCTGAAGGAGCAAGGAATAAGGCACATACAGTTCCTTGAAAAAGTATTCATACCCCATTGAAATTTTCCACAGTTTGTTATGTTACAACGAAAAAGTCATGTATTTTATTGGGATTTTATGTGATAGACCAACACAAAGTGGCACATAATTGAGAAGTGGAAGGAAAATTATAAAATTGTAATCAACATTTTTTAAAAATAAATATCTGAAAAGTGTGGTGGGCATTTGTATTTAGCCCCCTTTACTCTGATACCTGTAACGATAATGGAACCAATTGCCTTCCTAAGTTACCTAATTAGTAAACAGAGTCCACCTGTGTGTAATTTAATCTCAGTATAATTGCAGCTGTTCTGTGAAGCCCTCAGACGTTTGTTAGAGAACCTTAGTGAACAAACAGCATCATGAAGGCCAAGGAACACACCAGACAGGTCAGGGATAAAGTTGAGAAGTTTAAAGCAGTGTCAGGTTATAAATAAAAATATCCAAACCTTTGAACATTTTATGGAGCGCTGTTCAATCCATTGGGGGCGGCCCATCCATTAAAGGTGCATGGGCGCCACCCCCCGTTCATTGCCGCCCCCCCATCCATGCGTCCGGCCCCTTTCAAGATATCGGTGCATGGATTCCAATGCAGGGGGGATTTTTTTTTGAAGCACTGATTAGAGCCAGAGGCTCTAATAGGCTTCAATATAGGGTGGGCTCGGGTCGCAGGGAGTGTGCTCCGATTCCACCCAAGTGTGTTAAAACAGTGAATGAATATTCAATGTTGTAATACAGATCCTCCTACCGGACAATCAGGAAGTCGGTTTTGACACCGGTCACCCAACTGGCTGAAAAGACAGGCGATCCTATTGGACGCCTAGGAGGAGGAGGGGAGGAGCTGGAAGCTGCAATGGAGGAGAGGACATGGAGTCGCTGCACCACGCTGCCTGCCACCCGCTACATCGGATGGGGTAAGTGCTGGACTGACTGGCAAACAGCGGGGGGTGGGTGCCGCTCAGGGGGTTGTTTGCTGCCCCCCCAAACAGAAAAAAAAAACAGCTGCCACTGCAATCCATCATCAGAAAATGGAAAGAATATGGCACAACTGCAAACCTACCAAGACGTGGCCATCCACCTAAACTGACAGGCCGGACAAAGAGAGCATTAATCCGAGATACAGCCAAGAGATCCACAGCTCAAGTGGTAGGATCTGTCCACAGGACAACTATTAGTCGTGCTCTCCACAAATCTGGCCTTTATGGAAGAGTGGCAAGAAGAAAGCCAGTGTTGAAAGAAAACCATAAGAGTCCCATTTACAGTTTGTGAGAAGCCATGTGGAAGACACAGCAAATATGTTGAAGAAGGTGCTCTGGTCAGCTGAGACCAAAATTTTACTTTTTAGCCTAAGAGCAAAACACCATGTGTGGCGGAAAACACTGCACATCTGCACAAGATGCTTTTCTTCAGCAGGTACAGGGAAGCTGGTCAGAGTTGATGGGAAGATGGATGGAGCCAAATACAGGGCAATCTTAGAAGAAAACCTGTTAGAGTCTGCAAAAGACTTGACTGGGTTGGAGGTTCACCTTCCAGCAGGACAATGACCCTAAACATACAGCCAGAGCTACAATATAATGGTTTAGATCAAAGCATATTCATGTGTTAGAATTCCAGACCTAAATCCATTTGAGAATCTGTGGCAAGACTTAAAAATTGCTTTTCACAGACGCCCTCCATCCAATCTGACAGAGCTTGAGCTATTTTGCAAAGAAGAATAGGCAAAAATGTCACTCTCAAAGTGCAAAGTTGGAAGAGACATCCCCAAAAAGACTTGCTGCTGTAATTGCAGCGAAAAGTTTATCTACAAAGTATTGACTTGGGGGGCTGAATACAAATGCATGCCACACTTTTCACATATTTATTTGTAAACAATTGTGAAAGCCATTTATCATTTTCCTTCCACTTCACAATTATGTGCCACCTTGTGTTGGTCTATCACATAAAATCCCAATAAAATACATTTATGTTTTTGGTTGTAACATGACAAAATTTGGAAAATTTCAATGGGTATAAATACTTTTTCAAGGCACTGTTTTACAGCTTATTCCTCTACTCCTATACCTAAGGAGCATTTAACTGCAAGTATATTTTTTTAAATACCCCAAAGTTCAGCTATAAGTTCATTTTGGGATTTCTACCCCTCTGCTCATATCACTGCTGCCTGTCAGAATTTGGTGTCAGCTTCACTGACCTGATTGGGGAACAATTGCAAACTCCCAAGATAGACTCAGTGGGGGTTATTTACTAAAGGCAAATTCACTTTGCACTACAGGTGCAAACTACAAGTGCAAAGTGCACTTGAAATTGCACTGAAAGTGCACTTGGAAGTGCAGTCGCTGTAGATCCGAGGGGGACATGCAAGGAAAATAAAAAACAGCATTTTAGCTTGCACATGATTGGATAATAAAATAAGCAGAGCTTCCCCTCATTTCAGATCTACCCCTCAGATTTACAGCGACTGCACTTCCAAGTGCACTTGCAGTGCAATTTCAAGTGCACTTTGCACTTGTAGTTTGCACTTGTAATGCAAAGTGGATTTGCCTTTTGTAAATAACCCCCATAGTAAAACAAATGCATGAAAAAAAAAATATTCTTTGATATAATTTCTATTTATCCCATCATCTTGATAATATCATTATTGATATACTTTATTGATTTAGAGCTAAAATGAACCCCCCTGTTAATTAACTAAATGGTGTAACCAAACCGGAATTAAAAATAAATGGTAACATTTTAAGATTCTGCCCATTACATCACGCTCTGCTCTTTAAAGCAAACTCTGCAGATGGGAATATTCTAATATATAAGGAGAGCCCAAGGCTTAGACTTCTCAAGGGAGACATGGTTAATTTAGACTGAACTTTCAAATACCCTACAGGTATAGGTTAGAACCTTACATAATCCTTTCAGAGTCTCTGCCTGTGATTATTTCCTTTATTTTACAGAATTTTGTGCTGGACTGTAATAAAAATTAAAACATTAAAACTTGTCGGTCATTGTCGTCTGACCCCAAAGGGAACCATTCCTTCTTCTGCATTTTAATACCTTAAATGTACACTCAAATAGGCTATTTAGTAATGCTTTTAATTCACTAATGCACTGTGTATCATAAACAATGACCATAAAAAAACAAAAACAAATATATATATATATATATATATATATATATATATATATATATATATATATATATATATATGCCATTTTTAAGGCATATTTTCTGATGGAGATAAGAGTGGATTATGCTTGCATAATTTCTTCATTGGAAGCCACTAAATAGGGGACAATGCAGAAGTATGTATATGGGGCATAGAACGCTGTGGCAGCAATAACACACACAGTTTGAAATTATGCAAACACAGTTGAACACAAATTAAAACCCGGGGGAGGACAACCCCAACTGGGAACACTCACTGGTCCAACAGCGTGTAAAGAGCAGGTTTCAGCCAAACTGACAGTGCACATTAGGAGGGGCAGAATGCGGCCTGGCCTTCTTGTGCCCAAGCAGTAAGATGTCCAGAAAAGTTATGAACCCTATGCTTTCCCCGTCCCTTTATTCTACCCACTTGCAAAATGTGCGTCAAGCCTGGGAGCTAGGGCCTTAAATAGGCTCTGCTTGATCAAAGATGGCTGCTGAATTCACATGGGGGGCAGCATCCAACTGAATAGCTTCCCCAGTGACCCAGGAAACTGAAACCATAGAAGAAACATGTTCCTCTTGACTTCCCCTCCAACTGCAATGCCGCTGAGCTGCCAACTACAATGAAGAAAGTAGACTGCACCTGCCTACAAGCATTATTTGGAGAAAAAGACAGAGCACTTTCATCCTATACCCAGAATTACCAGGTATTTTTTAATGAGAACTGCATATTTAGAACAAATGTATATTATTTTTGAAATAACATAGTAAAGCTTATATGCAAGTTTAGTGCTTGGGTTTACAAATGGTTGTAGTTTGTGATATATATGTATTTCACACATCACCAAACAGTTACACACACACAAAGACACACACACACACAGGGACCCTACACACAAGAACAAGCCAGCTTCATACAAGCACATGTACATGTCAAATACATTGGTACATGCTTTCACACCTTTCACAAAACATGGTGGCAATTGATTTTAAAAAATTAGAACAGATTGGAGTCATGTCCTGTGGCCATTTTAGGTGAGATTGTTGTCACATTTTACTGCAACTGAGACTTCTGTTTTCACTAAGACCCCATTCACACCTAAGCCTTTTGTAGCTCGAAGCTCCTGGCCGTTCAGCAAGCAAAATCCCATTCATTTCAATGAACCCTGTTCGCACCTGTAGCATAATGCCTGTCACTCAAAAAAAGTACATGAGCTTCTTTTAGGCAGATTGGAGGCAGATTGAAATGTTTTTGCCCCATTGACTTCAATTGGAATGCCTGAAAAACTCACTACATGAGCGTTTTACGAACATCTTATTTCTAGTTTCTGGTCAAACAGCAGCTCTCAACCCCTAATCCCCTGCCCCTAGTGCTTTCTGTTGACTTAAAAAAAAAATGAAGCTTGAATTAAAATATTTGTACTAAACTTCTAAAACACTCATATATACTTGCAAAACTGTCAAATAAAAATGCCTGAAAATCACTCTGCTCAGGTGTGAATGCAGCCTAAAATGAACAGAGTGGGCATGATTTAAAATCTGCATATGAACTTGGGTGAGCTATTGATGTTCCGTAACACCATTTCCATTAACAAGGACATTTTAAAGGAAAATTTCACTTAAAAAAATAAAGCAAAATATATATATATATATTATATATATATATATATATTATTTGGAGCCTGTAAAGCATTGCATGCATCACCAGCAGATTGTGGGTGCAATCTTAGGTGCCTGCAGACTGTCAGTGAACCTGTCTGCCTGTACCTTGTAAGCCATCAGCCGTAATGGCTGTTGGTAGCTGTAGTTCTCAAATTCAGAATGATGCAGCTGGGTGAGCGGAGCCCCACGTGGAGGAATTTTTTAAAGATCGCTGGCCCACTTTCAAAATGGAGGATCAGGAGGTGCAGGGGCTGCTAGTTCAGTAGCATGTTACATATTACACACTAAACATGGATGTAACTTGTAACATATTAGTAAAGGTGAACTTATCCTTTAAGCAATGGGTGCCTTGTTTTACTACAGGAGTGCCAAAAGTAAAACAGAAGTAGGCTAGTGAGGCTGTGTCTCTTGTACATGTGTCAAATATTTACATATTCCTTACTCTAGCTTTAAAGCCAGTCCTCACTGACCTCTGTAGCTGCAGCCACTCTGGATCAATTCATCTTTAAAGTTCACCATGCTCCTTCTCTCAGCTGTGGCTCAGCAGTCTTCCTCGTTCAAAAATGTATTGGAAAGATCATCATAAAATAACAATTACAATATAATAGACAAGAATTTTGAAAATAATATCAATATCACTGAAAGGACCAGATATAACAGTACTATGGAGATATGACATGCCTGAGCGAAAAGGAAAAGAAAAAAGAGGATCTATCACGTCTGACATGTTTGATCCAAGAAATCTGAACGATCCTTTGTTACGCAAACAATTAATAACTAAGAATAACAAGTATAGTCTTATTTTAGATTCAAATGTATAAATACATATTCCGTTATGTCTGTATAGTCATATTGACATTAACAAAATTAAAGGTATCCAGCTGCAATAATAAACATTAAAAGAAAAAAGAAGGAGGGGCGTGGCCTGGCGAGGCATGTGAGCAGACCTGCTGCACGGAGCTCCCGCTGAAGATCCTATCTAGCATCCTTTCCTCACAACCGATTTAGCCCGTTTTTGCCCCAAAAAGCTGCCTGATACCTCCTGGAGTCGTCCGGTGCCGTTGGCCGACCGTCCTGAGCTGATGATGACCCGAGGGCACCGAGCAGAGACCGAGGCCTGGGAGTCCCAAGCTGACCAAGATGGCGCCGGCCAGTCTCAGCCTCCCAAAGCACAGCCTGGCGTGGAGAAGAAATCTGAGCAGGGGGGTAAGTCCAGCAAACTCCCTAAAATCAAAGAGCAATCCAGAGACATGCTTTACTATACTCAAAAGCTGGCTGGGCGTTCTGACTCCCCCCTGCCTGGCTCCCTTCAGCCCTTATACACCTCTGAGCTGGATAACAGGGAAGACACAAGCATGCTAGATGACACAGTGCCATTAGACATGCAGTAAGACCTCATGTCTGATCCATCTGACTCCCCCTTAGAGGATAATGCTCAGCCCTCTCTGAGTGAAATCCTGCATGCTGTGCACAAATGTACTGCCTCTGTAGAGAAGGAGAAATTTGGAGGGCTGAAGGAAACAGTGTCCCTTATGCGCCAGGATCTCCAAAAGATCAGGGAAAGAACCACATCAGTGGAGGGCCGGGTGAGCGACGTGGAGGACCAGTTGCCCCCCCCTTCACAGAGATGTCAGGATGGCCACTCAAAACGCCTTTCAAGCCCTTAGTAAAACTGGCAAAATTGAGACGCAACATGGTGTGTATAGTGGGGCTCCCTGAAAAAGTGGAGGGCCGTGACCCCACAACATTTATTGAAAGATGGCTACAGGAAGTCTTTGGTAAAGAAGCTTTTTCTCCCATTTACACTGTGGAAAGAGCACACAGGGTGCCCCCGCGACCCCTTCCGCCTGGGAACCCCCCGCGATCGATGTTGGCCAGGGTCTTGAACTACAAGGACAGAGCGGTGATATTGAGACTGGCCAGAGAAAAGGGCACTGTCAAGCATAATGGCACCAAAATCTCATTCTATCCAGATTTCTCCACTGAAGTACAACGCAGACAATCAAAATTTGCAGATGTCAAGAAAAGGTTAAAAAGGCTGCAGTTATCCTATGCAATGATGTTCCCAGCCAAGCTAAGGGTGACGGCCAATGGACAGAACCAATTTTTTGAAAACGTACAAGAGGGTGCGACCTGGCTGGATCACAATGAGCAAGCTCTGCGCCGCCAGGGCTGAGATGATGGAGCCGGATAAACCAGACCTGGCAGAAGTGTTGCAGGGAAATGCTGGGCATTAATTCCCCGGTTATGTTTATCACTCTGAAGAGGAACTATATTTGTTACTTACACAGCGAGTGATTACCGCAGAAAAATTGTTATTTCTTTAACACCAGTTATTCTCACTAAAAGCACCGACCCTCACGGGTGATGTCACCGTGTTGGGTGTTTGTAAGCTATGTGAAGTCATGGGTTACATGGTTACTGTTTCAAAGCCCTGTTGGCATTAATAATCAGAACAGAACACATACCCTACAGCCCCTGGACAGTACTGGCTGTGTGCGTTTCATCATAGCCGGATCCAGGGCTTCCAACATTTTTTATTTTTGCTATGTTTTCTACTGTTTTGCCGCGCAGTTGCGCGAGACTGTCCATCCTTCTCGAATACTGAGTTTCCATTGTGCAAACCCTTTGCAGAGAGAGTGTTTTTTGATGCAACATGATCCAATGCACCTAGGCCACTGTACAGTCCGAATCGGTCTGATCTCTAGAAGAGCACCTCTTCAATGTATTTTTAACTGTTTGCAATGGTGTCCACACCTATAGTTTTATGGAATGTGCGCCGAGTGAATGACCCTTTAAAAAGGACCATGATCTCCTCTGGTTTGCGCAAATTCCATCCAGCCATTATTGGCCTTCAGGAGACTCACCTCCTGGGAGACAATGTGGGATGTTTGCAATATGCCTGGGTGGGCAAGTCGTATCATTCCACTCACTCCGCCTATTCACGTGGGGTGAGTGTACTGGTACACAAAGCATTGGTATACCAGGAACTGGACTCGCTGGTGGATGCTTCTGGCATATTTGTATTCATTTACTGTAAACTGTATACCTTAACATTGTTGATAGCTTTTATATATATCCCACCCCGGTTTTCACGGGAAGTGTTACAGTTGCTGCTGACTTTGGCAGGCAAACTTGACGTTCCACTGCTGATTATGGGAGATTTCAACTCCTATCAGATCCCAAATTGGATAGACATCCCCCAGTCCCTTCCCCCAAGGGTGGCAGGGGTACAGCGCTCAGCTGCCTAATTGCGGAGCTGGGTTGGACAGACATATGGCGCATACGTAATCCTGATGTGAAGCAGTTTTCATGCTTCTCCAAGACCCACAGTTCTCTGTCCCGTATCGACCTTAGTATAGGTACACCTAATATACTTGATCACACATCTAGGATAGAATACTTCCCGCGTGCAGTGTCTGATCACTCGCCAGTAGCCCTGTGGTTGATTACCCAACCCCCTACCTCGTTGCCTAAGGCGCCGTGAAAGCTTAATGCTTTTTGGCTAAAACTGTTTAACTCCACAGAGCAAATAACAACCCAAATAGAACGATTCTTTCAATCTCATAAACATTTTACAGATAAAATTAAAAAATGGCAAGCCTTCAAGGCCTTCCTTAGGGGGGTGTTTATTGCTGAGATAGCTGCAGTCAAAAGAAACTCCTCAGCCCTACTGGAACAGGTTGGGGATCAGGTGCATCGGCTGGAACTAACTTATGTTACAGACCCTACAGAATCTGCGAGGGAGGCATGGATTTTGGCCCAGGACTCCTTGGACCGCCTGAGATTTTATGAGGAAGGGGAAAAAACGGGACGCCTACTGGCAAAGATAGCCAGGTCACAGCAACAGTCTGCGGCAGTTGGGGCGATCCGCACAACTAATGGTAAGGTGGTCAATGATCCTGAGCACGCTATATCTGAGTTAGCATCCTTCTACAAGGATCTCTATGGTGCGAGGGATGACTACTCGGATAATGAGCTAGAGGCCTATCTGTTGGTGATTGAGCTGCCTTCTCTGTCGGAGGAGGCCAGACAATCCCTGGAGGCTCCCCTGACATTGGAAGAGTTACAAATTGCGGCATGCTCCTTTCCCACGTGCAAGGCGCCGGGAGAGGATGGCATCCCCATGGAAGTCTTTGCCCAGTATGGCGAGTGGATAATGCCGCACTTGCTAGAAGTGTTTAATGCCTCTCTCAAGGAGGGCAGTCTGCCACCCTCAATGACCAGAGCTAACATAATTTTATTACTGAAACCTGGGAAAGATCCGGTTGACCCAGGCTCCTATAGGCCTATATCTCTTCTTCAAAGTGATGTTAAAATCCTGGCTAAGGTCTTGGCGCTACGGGTCAACCGGATCATTACTTCCATAATACACCCTAATAAGGCAGGTTTTATGCCGCAAAAATCCACGGCCACCAACCTCAGGTGCCTATTTTTAAACATGCAACTACAGTCTGACAACAAGGGTAACAGGGCTCTGCTATCCCTAGACGCCAACAAGGCAGCGTGGGTTGGAGATATCTCTGGGCGGTACTGTCCCGGTTAGGGTTCGGGGACCGATTCATAGCCTGGGTTAAATTGCTGTATGCCTCCCCGCAGGCAACCATCAGGATGTCTGGTAGGATGTCTCATGCGTTTGCTTTGGGCAGGGGTACAAGGCAGGGATGTCCCCTGTCCCCCCTGCTCTTTGACATCGCTATTGAGCCACTGGCAGCTGTAGTAAGGGCGAGTCATGGGATCACAGGGTTCAAGTATGGGGGCCTCCATGAGAAGATTATGTTGTAGGCTGACGACATGATGCTTTTCCTGGGGGACACCACAACATCTTTGGCTGAGGTGATAACCATTATCTCAGGCTTCGGCCACTTTTCTGGCCTGACAATTAACTGGTCTAAGTCGGCTCTGATGATTTTGGACGAGCAGGGAGTGGTGAATCTGCTGGATTCCTGCTCGGTCCCGGTAAGGTCCTCATTCAAATACTTGGGCATACAAATCTCCCCTAAACTTGCGGAATACTGTCATCTAAATATACATCCCTTACTGTCCAGATTTAGAGACAAAATTAACACATGGAACAGGCTCAAACTTTCACTGGCAGGTAAGGCCAATTTAATAAAAATGATATTAATGCCACAGCTACTTTATTTCCTACACAACTCCCCGGTTGTGATACACTTAAAGATTTTTAGGGTGGTTAACACCCTTTTTAGAAGACTACTGTGGAACGCAGGCACCTCTAGAATTAAATTGGAACAATTACAGAACCCTAAGGACAGCGGTGGGCTGGCAGTACCCAACCCTTGGCTGTACTATATAGCAGCTCAGTTGCAGCATCTAGTTGGCTCCATGGCCCGGGACCCGACCGGCTCATCGGCGCAGTTGCTGCTGATTGGGGCTGGAGCGAAGTCTTTTCCGATGGGTCTTGAGGCCCAGTTGTTTCGCAAATCCAATAAACAGACACCCACTCTCACTCTGATCTAGAAAATTTGGAACAAGGGAAGGCAGCTGCAAGAGGTGACAGGTTTCACGGAATATAGCCCAATATGGGGGAATCTCTCCTATGTCGAGCTAGCAAAACTGCAACAGGGTCCCAGACGGCGCTATTTTATTATCCCATATATTTTGGAGTGGCAAGCTGATGCCGTTTTTGGAACTACAAGCCAAGTATAATTTACCAACTACCATGTATTACCCATATCTCCAGCTTAAACATGCGGTGGATGCGCAGGGAGATGCTACTCCCTGGACCCAGTCAACTACCACCATTTTTCATTTGTTACAGTCTAGCACAGAAACTAAAGGGTTTATCCCACACTGTTATCAAATGTTACTGTGGCAACTTTTAAAAGCTCACCCAACTAAGGCACCATCCCCATGGGAGAAGGATGTAGGTCCACTTACGGGAGATCAATGGGAGGAAGTTCTGCAATCTATTAATATATGCTCTCTCAACATGGCCCAAAAGGTCTCCCAACTATATATAGTACTTAGAGTGCACTACACCCCACTTAAATTATATAACATGGGTAGAAAGCCAGACTCTTTGTGTAGTAGATGTGAGCAACATCAAGGTGATCTCTTTCACTTACTCTGGAGATGCCCAAAACTCCATAGGTACTGGAACGAGGTACTGGAGACACTTAACCAAGTGTTCCAGACTAACATTCCCCTAGATCCAATTCATTGTATCTTAGGAGTCCTAGAGGACATTGTCGCGGAAGAGATGACTAGAATAGCATTCACTAGGGCACTGTTCCAGGCACGCAAACTTATATTAATTGGCTGGAAATCGGTCTCACCACCCTCAGTGACCTCCTGGATAACACACATGGGTAACACCTTGACTATGGAAAAATGTATTTACCAACATAGGGGTAGCTCTAATAGATTCGAGAGAATCTGGGCACCATGGTTGGACACCCATAGACTAAGTCCCAGGGAACTGGTAATGTCCAGATTGCTACGTGTCCTGGGGGGGTCCATGAGGTTTACTAAAGATTACAGATCAGAGATTTGATTAGCATTGGGACACTATATACATCTTTGGCATACAGCCGAGACTCTGGTAATAGATGATGAATAGACTGTACCGCTTGCATGAAAGTGTATTAATGTATGATGCTTGTACATTGGAAACTATGTGAACTTGTTCAATAAATACCTTTTTGATTTAAAAAAATAAAATAAAAAAGAAAAGCCAAAGAATGAAAGAGTTAAGGGTGAGGGGAGAAGTACATATTCGGAGGCAAAATTAATAATAGACAGTAACATAAAGTAATGCAAGAAAAATTAGGACAAGAGTACTCTATCGTCAAATGTATTAGAGAGAGAATATACAATCCATGGTTGCCATAGAGTAGTAAATTCTTTCACTTTGTTTTTATATAAAGCATCTATTTTGGCATGTATTAATGATTGACTCATTCTAGTTTAGGACTCTGCGATGTTCAACATAAGATTTTTTCCATGCCTTAGCAGTTGTCTGTTTCGCTGCTGTCGAGAGGTGAAGGAAAATTTTGAATTGTTTATGTGTCATTGAGTCTGGCTTTAAATTTAAAAGAGCCATTGTCGCATCTACGTAGATAGAACATTCAAACATTTCCGAGTCTAAGGAAAATACTTGTTTCCAAACTTCATATACAGTTGGGCAATGCCACCAAATATGTATGTATGTGCCCCGATCAGGACATCTACGAAAACACAGGTCTGAGTAGTCAGGCGTAAATTTATTGAGTCTAGCAGGGACCAAGTACCAACGTACCATTAGCTTGCATGACGTTTCAAGTACTACTATGTTCGATGAAGTAGATTTAGTGTTAGACCATATTGAAGACCATTCCGTAATATCAATAGTGCAATCAAGGTCCTGTTCCCATTTAGCAACATATGATGGCAAATTGAAATCAGAATGAGTGAGTAATTGCGAGTAAATGATAGAAATTCGACCTTTTGCATGTGGGTTTTTTAAACAAATTAGTTCAAATTTAGAGAGAGAATTAATAGTACAATTAGGACTAAAATAGTGGGAATAAAAATTTTTCATTTGAAGGTAGCGAAACAGTTCAGATTGCGGGAGTTCATAAATCTCATACAATTCTGGGAAGGAACGAATTGATGATGTTGAGATCATGTCATATAGACATGAAATTCCAGCGTCAGAAAAGGCTCGAAAAGTCCTGGGAGATATCCATGTTGTATTAAAGGTTGGATTTTTAAGAAAAGAAAGGAGTGGGTTGCAAGTGGATTGTAGACCATGTGTAATTTTATGCCTATCCCAAATAGATAGGGAATGTTGCATTATTGGATTTCGTACATTTTTACGGTCACTTGATTGCAGCCATAGAATATTGTTTATGGAAAGAGGATCACAATCCACGGGTTCAATTGTTACCCATAAAGGAACCTCTACAGTAGAATGATACTTGGATAATTGTGACAATTGAGCAGCCCTGTAGTATAATGAAAAGTTAGGAAAACCTAGGCCTCCCATTAGCTTAGGTAGATACAAAGTTTTTCTAGGCAATATTGGTTTGAAATTCCCCCAAGTAAATTTAATTATTCTTTGTTGTATAATTCTTAAAAAAGTAGGCAGGTATATGAATTGGAAGGACTCTAACTAGATATAAGAATTTAGGTAGTATAGCCATTTTTATTATATTGATTTTCCCAAACCAGGAGGATGGTAAGGATGACCAGGTAGCTAAAAAATTTGTAGTAAGTTTTAATAAAGCTGGATAATTAGCAGCAAATAAGTCTGAAATGTTGGCAGTGAGTTGGACACCCAAATATGGAAGACTACGTGCAGCCCATTTGAAGGGTAATGAATCCTGTATAGTGATTGTTTCGGTCTCAGCCAATGAGATGTTCAATGCAGTAGATTTTTGAACATTGACCTCCAAGCCTGATATGAATGAGTATTTATTTAGTATAATCATGAGATTAGGGGCAAATACTTGTGGTGAAGATAGGAATAGGAGAATGTCATCTGCAAATAAACATAACTTGTGATGACAACCACTTAACTCTATGCCAGTAATGGTGGGTTCTGATCTTATTCTTTGTGCAAGGGTTTCAATAAGTAAAGCAAACAAAAGTGGGAAGAGCGGGCATCCTTGTCGAGTGCCCCTTTGTATAGTTAATGTTTCTGATTTGTAGCCTGCATATTTAATATACGCTCTAGGTTCACGATATAATGCAGAGATCCAGTTTAAAAAATGTGTGCCAAATCCCTATTTATGAAGGGTGAATTGCATGTAGGACCATGATACAGTGTCAAAAGCTTTTTTTAATGTCAAGAGAAAGAAAGCAAGTAGGAATATGACATGTCTTAGCAGCATGAGATAAAAGAGTTGCACGTCTAATGTTATCGCTGGCTTGACGGATAGGTATGAAACCCACTTGATCACGGTGTTATAAGGTTACCGATTATTGTATTTAATCTTTTGGCGAGGATTTTGATTAAGATTTTAATACCCAAATTCAATAAGGAAATGGGGCGCCAATCTAAGTGCAGTATCCGCACTGAGAGCTGCTGAGGTTCTGCCTATGGGCCATCTCTATGTACTACATGCCTTATCCCCACTGACCCATTGTGAGTAGCCATTTGGCCGTTCCTTTTTTTATACTTTTAATAAAGTTTTTTGGATATTGCACTTAGATTGGCGCACATTTTTAGCTTACATTCCCTTGTTGTTAAGAGTTGTAGGTACTAGTTAAAATGGGTGAAAGAAGGTCTACAAATGTTCGATAATAAAGAGCAGAAAACCTGTCAGGACCAGGTCTCTTATTCAACTTCAGATCTTTGATAGCATTAGACACCTCATCACTCGTTACCGATTCTTCCAACATTTCCCATTGTGTCTTAGATAAAGACGGAAAAGAAATGTGGGAAAAGAAATCATTTGCCTTGGAGGTATCCAGCTCTTTATTGGATGAGTATAAACTGGATAAATGTTTATTAAATTTTTCCAGAATTTTCACAGGATTATTTTCTATTTTATCTTTGGAGATTATAAGGTGTGTTGGGATATGAATAGATTTACGTGCCCGGGCTAATAATGTATCCGGTTTATTCGCTTTCATGTAGAAATTATGTCTTGATCTTTCAATAGTTTTGTCTGCAGATTCTGTAAGAAACAGATCAAATTCAATTTTGGCTTTATCTAATTTCAATTTTCATGTTGGAGATGGATTATTTTGAAATGCCATAATGCTTGCACTAAAATTTGTTTCCAATTCACTGCATAGAATCTTACTTTCACGATTAAACAACGCAGCTTGTCTAAAATAAATGTCTGGAAGAATAGGTTTATGTGCTTCCCATAAAGTGATTGGGGAGATGTCAGGACAAGAGTTAAGTTCTAAGTATTTCTTAAGCGCCAATTCAATATTTATTTTATTATCTAAATTTTTAATAAATAGTCTCTGAAAATCCACGTGGGATCATGTGCCCTGGGAATAGTATAAGCAATGACAGTGAAATTTGCGCTATGATCTGACAATGGAATAGGTATGATTTTGGATGACAAAATTTCAGGTATCATTCTTATGGTTAAGAATATATGGTCAATTCCTGAAAATGATTGAAGGGGATATGAATAATGAATATATTGCCTTTTAGTAGGATTAAACTCATGCCAAGTATCCACTAAGTTGTATTTTGTAACAAGTTGTGAAAAGGAATGTTTATTAGGTATGTTTAGATGAGTTATAGGTGATTTGTCCAAAAATGAAAAAAGAGTCTGATTAGAATCTCCACATACTATTACAGTACCCGTCTTAGTTGAATCAACTATTTGTAGTAAGTAGAATAGGAAAGA
The DNA here is from genome assembly GCA_037952925.1 of Lithobates clamitans. NCBI lineage: Eukaryota > Metazoa > Chordata > Amphibia > Anura > Ranidae > Lithobates > Lithobates clamitans. The sequence continues at coordinate 4,261,743 of JBBGZY010000381.1, read as the reverse complement.
GGTAGGTCGTTTATTAGGGGCATAGTAAGACACAACAGTGATATCAGTCTCTAATAGATGGGCTGTAAGAATTAAATATCGGCCGTCAGGGTCTTTAATCTCTCTTACTAGCGTAAATGGGGTACTATGATGAAACGCAATAAGTACACCACGTCGTTTCATCGAGGCCGAAGCCGTATAAACTTGAGAATAGGTTTTGCTAAAGAATTTAGGGGTGGATTGCATGGTAAAGTGGGTTTCTTGCAGGCATAATATGTGCACCTTTCTAGAAACAAACGATCGAAAATCTTTGGTGCGCTTTTGTGGAACATTCAATCCCTGTACATTCAGGGACAGAATATTCATAGGAGCCATAGCGTAAGATAGTAACGCTTTGTAATAAATATCGGCCAAAAACTAAGTTTGAAAGAAAATTGCCTCTGGGGGAGGGGGGAATAAAGAGGAAAAGAAAAGAAATAGAAAAATAATCAGAAAAAAATCCAAAAAAAAGGTTTAAATTTAAACGTCAAAAAGTATTAGGTAAAATATGTATAGACTTATGACGTTACTGTTGAAGGGAGAAAAAATCTTCCAACAAGGGAACCTTAGCTACTGTCAGTTGTTCACCAAAATAATGAACAACCGAGGGTAGCAGAAGAGGAGCGCAGGGAACATCCCTGAAGGGTACGGAAAGCCAACTATTAAGACTGTATCATAAAAAAATATATAGAACGAGTACATTAGATGTTTAAGTGAAAAGTAAGGACCTGGATTTAGTGAAAAAAAATCCTATTAAAATTTGTTTGAAAAAACAATAAACCATCAATCAGTGAACATATCCAGTCACTTGGCAAATAAACCTCAAAAAGGTGTAAATAACATTCAGTCCATAGAATCATGAGGCGTTGGGTCTGGGGAACGAAAGTGACCTCTTTTGTGTGAGCCATGGTGCTCACTTCTGCCTGCTGGGTTTGATGACTTGCCTGAGGAACACGATGTAGATCTTCGGTGGCAGCCCTCTGGATTTTGCATAGAATTTAAGAGGTGCAAATCTTGAAGAGTGGTTTGTAGATCATTAGCTTTACAACAGATATATGTTGAGCCTTGATAGGTGAAACGTACCAAGAAGGGAAAACCCCATTGATAAGTAATTAAATTATGTTGCAATATTTGAAGTTTCAGAGCCCGTCTTTTGTTGATAGTTAGTTTCAATAAGTCTGAGAATAGTTGATAATTATGTCCCTGAAAGACTAAAGATTCCTTGTGTCTTGCAGCGGCTAGTACTTGTTCCTTCGTGCGGTAAAAATGGAATTTGGCAATGATATCGCGAGGAGGACTGTCTGATTTCTTGGGCGTTAGGGCTCTATGAACCCTGTCCATCTCAAGTTGTTCCACTGGTATGGACGGTTGCAGTTCTTGAAAAAGCGCTATCAGTGTGGCTTGTAAGTCAAGGACAGATTCAGGTATTCCTCTAATGGGTAAATTAGAGCGTCTTGCATCATTTTCGTAATCTTCCAATCGAGTTTGTAAAAATGGTATTTTCTTCTTTAAGGTTATCAATCTCTGTCGAATAATTCAGGGTATGATTTTCCACGTCAACTCTAATTTCAAGTGCAGACATATGTTGGCCCAGATCTCTGATCTGTTTAGTGAAACTAGAGGTAATATGGTCTAAGGTGGATTTCAAAGATTTTTGGAACATTTTCTCAATTTGTTTTATGGTGGCTAGAGTGGCCATGTCTTCCTGAGAGGCAATATCATCATTTTCCAGTGCAAAATCATTAATATGTGAAGACTGGAGATGGTGTAGTTGCCTTTAAGGTTTTAGTAGCCTTGTGTGACATTTCTGAGGGGGCCGGCTGCAGCGCCATTTTAACTATCTGAGGCGGCGCTGATTTCCCATTTTTTAGCTTCATGAAGAGCAGTTCGGTCCCGGGAAAAGAGCCTGAATATGCCCGACTATATGTGTCACAGACCATAGAGGAATACTTGCCGTCCCTCAGGTAACGGAGCTTTAGGCAGGAGCGACCATACTACTCAGCTCTGCACGTGTGCTTGGCTCAGCAGTCTTATTATTATACAGGTTTTATATAGCGCCAACAGTTTGTGCAGTGCTTTACAACATGAGGGCAGACATTACAGTTAAATTACAATACAAGTGGTACAAGAGGAATCAGAGGGCCTTGCTTGTTAGAGCTTACAATCTAAAAAGGAAGGGTTAATTGATACAAAAGGTAATAGCTGTGGGGGAGATGAGCTGATGGAGGAAATAAAATGGTGTTAGTTAGAAGCAGGATAGGCTTCTGTGAAGAGAAGGGTTTTCAGGGATCGCCTAAGGATGAATAGATTAGGGAACAGTAGGACAGATTGGGGTAGGGAGTTCCAAAGGATGGGAGAAGCTCTGGAGAAATCCTGGAGGCGAGCATGGGGGGAGGTGATAAGGGAGCTAGTGAGCAGGAGGTCTTGGGATGACTGAAGAGAGCAGCTTGGTTGGTATTTTGGGACTAGGTTAGTGATGTAGCTGGAGGCAGAGTTATGGATGACTTTGTAAATTATTGTTAGTACTTTGAATTTTATTCGTTGGGTTAGTGGAAGCCAAGGGATTGGCAGAGAGCGGTGGAGGGCACTAAATGGTTGGTAAGGTGGATGAGTCTTGCAGCGGCATTCATTATGGACTGAAGGGGGGATAGTCTATGTAAAAGGTAATCCAATGAGGAGGGAGTTGCAGTAGTCGAGGCGAGAGATAACCAGGGAGTGAATTAGAAGCTTGGTGGTATCATTAGTTAAAAAGGGGTGTATTCTAGAAATGTTGAGGAGGCTAAGGTGGCATGATTTGGACAGGGATTGTATGTGGGCCTGAAAGGACAGTTCAGAGTCTAAGGTTACCCCTAGTACCCTGACATGTGGGGATGGACTGATAGATGTGCCATTGATCTTGACAGAGAAGTCAGGGGAGGGGGCACGGGAGGGGGGGAAATATTAAGTGCTCAGTTTTAGATAGATTCAGTTTGAGGAAGTGGTTTGACATCCAGGCTGATATGTCTGTTAGTAAATCAGTGATGCATGAGGAGATTGATGGGGTGAGCTGAGGGGCAGAGAGATAGATTTGGGTGTCATCAGCATATAAATGGTAGTGAAAGCCATGGGAGGCTATTAGCTGACCCAGGGAGGATGTGTAGATCGAGAATAGTAGAGGTCCAAAGACAGAACCTTGGGGGACCCCAATGGTAAGAGGAGTTGGAGAAGAGGAAGTGGAGTTGTAAGTGACACTGAAGGTGAGATGAGATAGGTAAGATTCGAACCAGCGGAGAGTGTAGCCATGGAGACCAAGCAAATTGAGTTTTTTGAGGAGGGGGTGGTCAACTGTATCAAAGATAGTGGAAAGGTCCAAGAGTAAGAGTACAGAATAATGACCGTTGGTTTTGGTCATTGGTAAATTTGAATTTGAGGAGGGCAGTTTCTGTGGAGTGCTGTGGGTGAAATCCAGACTGAAGGGGATCAAGAAGGTTATTCTCAATGAGGTGGTTGCTCAGTCGGTTGTAGACTAAACGTTCAAGGGGTTTGGAGGCAAAAGGGAGTAAAGAGATGGGTCTTAGGTTGTTAAGATTGGTGGGGTCTAGTGAGGCCTTTTAGATGTTTTAGAGGGTTGGGGAAGATGCCAGTAGGGAGTGAGAGGTTGAAGATATGAGTTAAGGAGTGTAGGATTGAGTCAGATGGTGACCGTAGTATTTGAGAAGGAACAGGGTCCAGGGGGCAGGAGGTTAGGTGGGCATTAGAAAAAAGTTTAGTGACTTCCTCTATGGTAGCTGGCTTAAAAGAGGGAAGTATTGATTGTGCAGGAGGACAAGGAGTGTAAAGTGAGGGAGATATCTGTAGAGCGGAGATCGAGACGAATTGTCTCAATCTTATTTTTGAAGTGATTAGCAATCTCCTGGGCAGTGAGTAAGTTAGAGGGTGGGGGTAATGGAGGACAAAGTAGAGTGGTAGAGGTAAAAAAGAGTTGACGGAGACTGCGTGAGAGGGTGTTAATGAGAGTGATAAAGTAGGTCTGTTTGGCAGTGTGGAGGCAGCAATGGTATTTTTGGAGGGCAGATTTATATTGGCTGAAATCTTGCTGTGACTTAGTTTTACGCCATAGACGCTCAAGAGGCAAAACGTTACATTTTTTGAGGCTTCTGGTATTGTCTGTCTGCCAGGGTTGTAGCAGTCAGGGCCTGATTCTGTGCGTAGTGAGGGGGGCGAAGGTATCCAGGGTGGATGACAGTGAACTGTTGTAGACAGAAGTGGCCAAGTTGGGGAAGGACAAGAATGATATTTTGTCATAGAGACAATCTGTAGCAGGAAAAAGAAGAGAAGGGTTAAGATGGCAAAGGTTTCTACAGGTAATAGTTTGGTAGTTGGAAGGCAAGGAGGAGGCAGACAAGGAGAGACTGAAACTAATAAGGAGGTGATTAGAGAGAGGAAAAGGAATATTGGAGAGGTTGTGCAGAGTGCATAGGTAGGAGAATATAAGGTCAAGGCAGTTGCCAACAGAGTGAGTAGAAGCGCTTGTCCATTGTTTTAGGTCAAAAGAGGAGGTAAGGCTCAGCAGCTTAGAAGTAGTGGGAGTGTTTTGATTAACAGGGATGTTGAAGTCACCAAGAATGATTGTTGAAATTTTAGAAGAGAGAAAGTAGGGTTAGCCAGGCAGAGAAGTCGTCAAGGAAGTTTGATACTGTTCCAGGGGGCCGATAGATCACAGCAATTCTCAATGAAACTGGAGAAAATAGACGAATACAGTGAGCTTCAAATGAGGAGAGGGACAGAGAGGGGGGTGGATGAAGAACCTGAAAAGTGCTTTGAGGGGATAGGAGGATTCCAACACCACCTCCTTTCCGTCCACTAGGCCTGGGAGGGTGAGTCCACAGGAGGCCATCATAGGAGAGAGAAGGAGAAGAAAGGTCAGATTCTTGAATCCAGGTCTCAGTATTTGCAAGTAGGTTCAGGGAGTTTGTGATAAATAGGTCATGGACGGTGGTGAGTTTGTTACAAACAGAGTGGGCATTCCAAAGGGCACAGGAGAAGGGGAGGCTGGTTCTAGACTGAAGAGGAATAGAAATTAGATGGATTGCGGCTGCTATCAGAGGATGGGGGGTGCTGGGTATGTTGGCCGAAGGTAAATGATGGCGGTCCAGGATTTGGGGAAATATGTCCTGAAGTTAGGAGAAGCAGAAGGATGAGAGAGGTGAAATGGGAGTGTGACTTATGTGGGGGGACACGTCCCAGTGTCCTGAAGGTTTTATTGGTATATGGGTTCAGAATTAGCAGGAGCTGATACGTGCAGTAATAAGGTGAAGACGGGAGTGAGGGTGATATATATAAGCTGTGGGGTGGAGAAGATGGGTGAAGGAGTGAGAATTTAAGGAGAGGATGCAACTGTGAGAAGGAAAAGTATGGAGTGCATGATATAGAGTAGTAAAATATAGAGATAGCCTGAATGAGAGATGAAAAAGTTTGATGGAGAATCAGGTCACCTGTAGTCTGTTTAGTGTTCTGTAGAAGTCTGTTGTGTATGTTCGCTTTCTGCATTCGCTGAAGTGCTGAGCCAAAGTGTAATACTTAATCCAATATGAATACTTTATCCAAAATGATATCTGCCAATGCAATCCCAGCCTGTGCAAACCCCTGCCTGTGCATCCCCTAGGTAAGGCCTACATTTATACTGAGTTTGGGTGGGGGTATTGCCAATTAATTAGTCAGCATTGCTAAAAGAATGAACTTCTCACACCAAGGCTCACTACAAGACACAGCAAGAGAGCAAAGAGGTCACAGCTATAAAGATAGGAACAGCTCATAATTTAGGTATAGACAAATAGGAAAGTAAGATAAACATCACAGTGATATGGACAGAGGTAAATAATTTGAAGGCAGCATAGATTACCAAAAGCACATACACAGAATTAGCAAGCAGATCCCAGTTTCAATTAAAGGTGGAAGATGTGGTTGAGCTGACACATACACAGAATTAGCAAGCAGATCCCAGTGTCAATTAAAGGTGGAAGATGTGGTTGAGCTGACACATATACAGAATTAGCAAGCAGATCCCAGTTTCAATTAAAGGTGGAAGGTGTGGTTGAGCTGACACATACCTGTAGGTGGGGTTGAGAAGAGTTGTTTTAGATAGTGCTGAACCAAAGTGTAATGCCCCGTACACACGGTCAGATTTTCCAATGGAAAATGTCCAATCGGAGCGTGTTGTCGGAAATTTCGACCGTGTGTGGGCTCCATCGGACATTTTTCATCGGATTTTCCGACACACAAAGTTGGAGAGCAGGAGATAAAATTTTCCGACAACAAAATCCGTTTGCGTCAATTCCGACCGTGTGTGGCCTGTTCCGACGCACAAAGTGCCACGCATGCTCAGAAGAAATTCCATCACGGAACAGCTCGGTCTGGTAAACTTAGCGTTTGCAATGGATACAGCACTTTCGTCACGCTGCAATGTTAAAAATGGTTTAATACAGCGCACTCTCTTCTTTATAATGTGACAAGAATTAAGTAGTTTTGCTGCTCATATTCACACACACTTCTCACAAACTTATTTTGTTACTATTTATCGGGATTCCCTCAATATATTTTGATTTCTCACATCTGACAACATTATTTTGGTGTATTTTTTTTTTTTTCTTGGCTTTAATGTAGAATTTTTTTTTTGTGTTTGTATTTTTTTGAAGGGTGTTTGTTTTTTTTTTTGGATTTTTATTTGTACTCCCGAAAATGTTTGTGTGTGTTTTTTGTGTCAAGTTACCACAACACCATTGATATGTTGTTCTATTTAATCTGTAGGAGATTGTTTGGTGTTGTTGTCCCTTGTTAATTTCACATTTTATGTTAGAAATGGATTAAAACACACAGGAGAGCATACTTTCCCAAAAAAAGGTTCACAACTAAACAAAGAGGGAGGCAACGCTGGAGAAACAGCAGAAATTGGTGAAGCCTTGGACCCCCAGGGCACACATCAATAATTTTCAAGCAAAATTGGTGGCCTGAGGAGTCCTTATCTAAGGGAGGGCAGTCTGGTCCAGAAGTCCCAGAGATCCGGAAATCAGCAGATGACATCTGTGTCCCCAGGCTGTGGTCATACGAGAGACTGCAGCTTCTGTCAGACCAGACTGAACCCAGGGCCATCACTCTCAGGTCTTCTTTCCACGCTTCCTTCCATGCTGTGGCTGTGGTGGTGGAGTTGTGGCAGCAGGAGGAGGAGGAGGAGGATGGTCCAACTCAATCACGTCGGTCTTGGGTGTTAGTTCCCCACTCACCCCCTTACTTAGGACTTTATAAAGCAGGTCCTCACATAGTTTGCGTTGACCCTCCTGCATGCCCTGCAGTTTGGTGGCAGCCATGCAGGAAAACGTCTCTTCAGGAGTGGGGAAGGCTCGAAGGGACGCAGAAGCCTCCTGAATCAGCCTGAGCGCAGAATCCTGCACGGGAATCGTCTTCCTCGCCCTTTTGTATGGAAGGCGGAGGGGAGGAACCTGCGATTCATTAAGGCTGCGACTGGTCCCAGGCTTCTCTTGGCTGACACTTAGCCCCGCCTCCTCCTAGCTGCCACATTCCACAGCCTCCTCCTGGCTGAGGTCTTCCTGTGTATGAAAAAGGGACATAGTTTTAGTTTTTTATTCATCAATCACACACAATTTTCACCTCCTGACTGTTGTAAATTGAATGTTAACAAATATAACAGACTATCATTCTGAGCCCAGCATTTTTGTTTCTTTTAACAATTTTGGGTGCCCACTACTGTCTATTAATATGTAAAACACTTTTTTTCAATCACCAATTAGTGATCAATAATAACATCTAGTAAACATCATTTATTTATTGACCAGAAATCTGTAGAAGAATGCTATACCTGGCTCCAGCTGGGCTCCTCCACTTCTTCCTGGCTGGAAGGCCCAGGTTGGACATCAGAAGCCTCAGCTGGGGTGGAAGGAAGTGTGGAAGGAAGAGTAGAGAGGGATTCCCTGACTTCAGTGTGGTCTGACAGAAATCGCAGTCTCTCATAGTACCACAGCCTGGGGACATAAACGTCATCTGCTGCAGATCCGGACCTCTGGGAATCTGTGACCTTCTTGCGCTCCCTAAGATAAGTGCTCCTCAGGCCACCAATTTTGGTTTTTAAATAAGGGATGGTTGCTGTGGGGACCACCGGCTTCACCAACTCCAGCAGTTTCTCCAGCGCTGCCTGCCTCTTTTGTTTATTATTGTATTGGGGTGTCTGACCTGCCACAGACAGGGCAGCTCCCTGTACTTGTCTATGAACAGGGGGAGGAAGTTGTGGTCGTTGAACCCATCCATTTTCTCTGCAAGACACAACACAAGACAAACCCTAAGGTCAGGCAAAACTACCCTAATCTTGTTAAAATATAGGCTTCCATTTCGAAGCAGTATAGGCGCAAGTTTAGATCTTACCTTCGTTATCACGATCGGCGCCTCCGATGCTCCTTCCTCCGCTCACAGATCGTACGTAAGACGCACGCGTGTTACGCTTTATACACACTGCGCATGCGTGTAACTCCGCCCGCCCCTGACGTTTTTTCTAGTCTATTCCCCACCCCTTTTTGTTCTGTGCAGTGGGGGAAGAGCACATGGCGGATACACAGCAGGATCGTGCTAATTGTAGCAACGAGGAGGAGGAGGGGGAAAGCCCGGAGCCAGAAAGGTCCCGATCCAGAAGGAGATTTAAGGCCGCAAATATGTCCTTTGGGGAGATGTTGGAGATGGTGGACATCCTGAAGAAGGCCGACTATGATGGAAAGTATGGACCTTACCCCAACTCCAATGTCAGAAAGGCCAAGATCATTGCGAAAGTAGTCAAGAGTCTGCACCGGAAATTCGGGGTACGTCGATCAAAAGATCAGCTCATGAAGCGGTGGTCGGACCTCAAATTACGAGAACATGAGCAGTACAGAAAGATCCGAAGAGTTCGTGCTGCTCCATGTGCTTTTAGGAACTGTTGTACAGTTTAAAATGGCAACTATCATGTTCATGGGCACATTATTCGTTCGTATCAAACATTTTTCTTTCGGACTATAAAATACCATTGTTTAGGCCATATGCATTTGGCCACCATTTTTACGCCCTATACTTGTCTTAAACTAATTTGTGTAGATAGCTTTGTTACTAGAATGAAATGCAAACTAGATTCTGTGTAAGGAGAGGACACTGAGCAGCTGTTTTCACATCTGGACACTGGAGCACTAGTGTGGGACACAAGAACACCATTTTTATTAGGGGGCCACACAGGTGCTCCAGTGTATACTATAGGGGGGTCTCCATCTGTGAAGCTTGTACCAAACAGGTAAAGTATTGAAGCTTGACAAAGGACACTGAAAATGCTACATTTAGGAACTCTGCTAAAATTGCCAATTGTACCCCACTTCCAAGCAATGTTTTCTATTTCTAGTTCTGCCATCAAATATCTGTGTGCTAATTATACCTTTTTGTTTTACATAGGGGAGAAAAGACTCGGAGGACACCCCTCACCTGAGGAGACCAGAGCCCACCCCCCTCTGGAAGTAGGGGAAATCCCCCCAACACAAGCTGAGTAGGAGGAAGAAGACGTGGTGGAACTAGTCACCACAACAGGTGAGTGTCTGCGACCACAGGCTCAGGTAAGAGATGGATGGCGGCATATTTTTGAGACCTAATTTTTTTTTGGGTTCCTCTCTTTTTAGGTGACCGTGATGTTGTGGATCCAGATCCTTTCACATCTGAAAGTGCCCAGATCCTGATCAGGGAGATCATGGGGTGTAATTTACAATTGGAAAACCTCAAGAAAAACATCAATGATGTTATTCAAAAAAATAAAAACATCATTGATGTTTTGGGGCGAGTTTAAAGCCCCTCCAAAACCCTTTGTTTTTTGGTGTGCTACAATGTGCAAAATGTTTTTGTGATTTTTCACAAAGCCAAATTTGGAGGATGCACACAGTGTGTCAACATGTGCTATCTGCCATCACGGGAGATCAATGGACGCGTTTTGGGGGTGCAACCCCTTCCTCAATAACAAAGTAGCTGAGAGGAAGGGGTTTCTCATCCCAAACACGTCCCTTGATCCCCCGTGATGGCAGGTTGCACATGTTGAAATTCGTAAATTGGTGTGCATCTTCCAAATTTGGCTTTTCCTGGGGTGACTTCACCCCATCTGAACGCAATATCAAACATAGTTCCTAAATACTCATGTCTGATAGTGCCTTCAAATTCTAGCAAATGTGAACTTTGTAAGTTCAAGATTTGTGTCTTTCTTGTTGGTTTTACACATGCCTGTTTTATCCTAAATGGACATTTCTATTTTTGATAATGCTACCCCAAAAATTGTTACACAACAAACATGTTGGTTTGTTAGAAAAACCTTTGGTAAATGCACATGTGATTGTGCGGGTATAAAAAAGTTTGTTAATCAAGAATGTGTGGATTATTGTCTCAACGCTACAACACTTTTGGGGTGATGTCATTGCTGTTTTCAGATAAAATGGGGTTTATTTCCTAAGGGCAAATCCTCTTGGCACTACAAGTGCAGTTTCAGTGCAGTTGCAAGTGCACTTGTAGTGAAAAGTGTCTTTGCATTTAGTCAATAACACCCAACACTGCTTTGTATAAGGTTACACAATCACGCCATTTTCTGGACTCAACACATTTCTGTCAGGGTCAGCTAAAACAAACACAAGCAGTAAATGTCCACAAAGAATTTCTTTTTTTTTCTTTTTTATTATAAAAAGACTTCACATATTTGCTGGCATATTGATGGCCCCTCTACCCGCAAAGAACTCCAGGTATCGTAACCGGACATCGCGGGCACTCAGGGAGGGCAAGCCAGGACGGCCGCTTTCAAGTGCTGTCAGTGTTTCAGGTATCACTCCGGACTCAGGCCCAACTGAGCCAGCATAGTTGGCCGAATGTTTCCTTAAAAAGTTATGGAGAATACAGCACGCCAGTATAATATGGTTCAGTTTATACTCCGCCATATGGATAGGTGTCAGAAATAGGCGGAACCGGCTGGCCAGGATTCCAAATGTGTTCTCCACCACTCTTCGGGCTCTGGCCAGCCGGTAATTAAAAACCCTCTGTTCCGGGGTGAGGGTCCTCATCGGGAATGGCTGCATCAGCGTAAACGCTTCATCAGCAACGAACACGAATGGGAGTCCTTCCACATTGTCCTCTGGAGCTGGCAAGTTCAAGCTGCCATTCTGGAGACGCCTGTAGAACTCCGTCTGGGCGATGACTCCACCATCGGACATCCGCCCATTCCTCCCCACATCCACAAACAAGAAGTCGTAATTAGCCGACACCACCGCCAACATCACAATACTATTGAACCCCTTATAGTTGAAATAGTACGACCCCGAGTTGGGTGGTGGGATGATGTGGACATGTTTCCCATCAATTGCCCCTCCGCAGTTAGGAAAGTCCCACCGCTGGGCAAAGTGGGAGGCCACTGTCTGCCATTCCTGTGGCGTGGAAGGAAACTGTTGAGGGAAAAAAAAATTAATATTTTTGCTCAGAAACATGGCAAGCAGAGTAGGCACAAACATTCTGGGGCAACCTCCAGATAGCATTTATTAAGGGGAATTTAACAACACCAAAGTATAAAGTACACCTATCATATTCCCCCCCCCCCCTCATGGGCCATTTCAAACATTATGGGGGGTGTGGAAATCTTGGACAGGTAACCCTCTTCACTTCATTGAGAGATGAATGCCTAAATACAGGGTATTACTTGGAACAGCCCCTCCTTAGTTACACTATTGGCAGCTCACTGGACAGGTAAGAAGTGTCATAATACAAAGTTATAAATACACATTGTACACATTTGAGCACATTTGAACATTCTGCTATTACCTGACTCAAGATAATAATAGGATCTTCAAAATTAAAACAGTACCATTCGAAGGTATACAGGCAGGCCCTTGCACTACATGCTTTGGGGAATTCATCCATAAATCAGAGCACAAAAGAGATGGGTATAGTGTGTATGGGTTTGGCAAAGTCAGCAGATAGATGATTGAGGATAGATAGAGAATTGGGATCAGCTGACTTAGCAGTTGGGGGAGGGAGGGTTACTAAAAATGATTTGGGGACACCACAAAAAATAAGCCTCTGCCACTCTGCCAGAATTTAAAGCAAAAATAACATTTCTAAACATTCTAGGGGTGTTTGGGGTAAAGCACTACTATGGAGCTGATAAAATACATTGTTTTAAGTGACTACATGCGGTGAATATAGGGCCCGTAGAGCATGCTGGGGAGATTATTGAAGGCCAATCTGTATGAAGGACCTAAAAAATTAATTACATAAAAATCCAGCATGCATGAGGACAAAGGGGACATTCACAGCATATTACAATCATGGTAATTAGGGAATGAGGAAAGAAATACAATATATTAGCACACATTAAATACAATAAAATGTGATATTAAAGGATAAAAAGCTTACCTTCATATATTCCTTCTGCAGGACCTGGATGTTGGCAGAACAGGTCTCTGGGATGATGATACCCAGAGCCTGGGGGGAGATGCCTGTCGAGAACTTCAAGTCCTGCAGACTTCTCCCTGTCGCCAAATACCGCAGGGTAGCGACGAGCCTCTGCTCCGGAGTGATGGCTTGCCTCATGCAGGTATCCTGCCTGCTAATATAAGGGGTCAGCGAAGCCAACAAACGGTGAAACACGGGGTCCGTCATCCTGAGAAAGTTCCTGAAATCATCAGGATTATTCTCACGGATCTCACGGAGCAAAGGCATATGAGAGAACTGGTCACGCTGAAGCAACCAATTCTTGGTCCATGAACTCCTCCCCACCCTTTTCATGGACTGGACTTGTGTCAAGGTCAGGACCCCAACACCAAGCCCCCGCACAGCACGAACTCTACGAGGAGTACGCATACGCAACATGGCTAGAAAACGGTCGGCTGCTCAGAACGAAGTAACAGAACGCACTGAAGAACAGCAAGGCCTGTGAAAAGCGACCTGAAAAACAGTAACGAACGAACAAGAATACAATGACTAAGTCACGCGGAACTTGCTTGCACGCACTGAAGAGCAGATACAAACCCACAAGCACAAACTGAACGGCAGAAAACGATCTGAAAACCACGAGTTTGAAAAAGCGTGAATCGTCTCTCACCAAACTTTTACTAACACGAGATTAGCAAAAGGAGCCCAAAGGGTGACGCGCTTGATTCTGAACTGGCCTTTTCTAGTCTCGTCGTACGTGCTTGACGTCACCGCGTTGTTGGCGATCGGAAATTCCGACAACTTTGTGTGACCGTGTATACGCAAAACAAGTTTGAGCCAACATCCGTCGGAAAAAATCCTAGGATTTTGTTGTCGGAATGTCCGAACAAAGTCCGACCGTGTGTACGGGGCATAATACTTCATATACTCCAATATGAATACTTTATCCAAAATTATATTTGCCAATGCAATCCCAGCCTCTGCAAACCTCTGCCTGTCTTCCAACCTAGTTCACAATGTAAACACAGAGCAGACGCTCTGGGAGCTGAAGCAGGATGGGAGCACTCAGCTTCGGAGAGAAGAACCTTACAAAGTCATTACTTCTGCTTCTGAATAGCTTCTGAAATTTGAGGATGCATTACTTGACAGCAGCTACAAAAGGTCATAAAGGGCTTGTTTTAAAACTCATTTACTGCCCGTTAAGAATATGTAAATGTTTATAGCATAGCCACAGGTTTACTTTAATGGCAATCTGTCATAGGAGATGCCATTGCTGATCTCTCATACTAAAATGCCAATTTGCCTTCTGATCTTTTGGCTTTAATATTTGCAGTTCCTGACCCAGAGCAAGTAAGCAGATAGGAACTTCTGGCTTTCTCCCGGACTTCGTTAACCAGTGTTATGGTTTAGCAACCCAAGACCCCAAAACCATTTTCAGGGGGAGGCAAGCAATAACAGTGGCCATATAATATGGTCTCTAATAGGGAGTTTCCCGAATTTTGGTTGAACTGGATGGACTTGTGTCTTTTTTCGACCTGACTATGTAACTATGAATTTCCAGTTTTGACTGAAGTGTTCCTTTAAATGATTATAACCTTCCAAATGTGAAATCTTACATCAGATGACCATGCTTGCGTCGTGTTTACATCTCTGAAAATCCTTGCTTATTGACCTATTAAATATATAATTGTCTTTGACAACTCTACACCTCCCCAGAAACAATCCAGCCACTGGAATCCTCTGCAACTTCCTAAATTGGCAGTGAGGTTAATGTAAATGTATTCTTGTGCCTAGAATTGGCAGCTGGGATAATATAGATTTAATTTGTTCCAAGAAGATGTATTCTGGAAGGAGTTCTCTCATATTCTGTGTGTCAGACATTATATTGTTTCTTGCTGTCTCCGGGCATAATTCATCTTCTCTTCTAATGTAGAGAGATTTTACCACTTAATTAATAAACAAACAACAAGGAATGCAGAGCAAATATAATGTTGCTTTGCAGTGTTCCTCTCACTTTTATTGAAAGAGCAACTTTAATAATAAGCAACCCAAGACAACAGCTAACACTGTGTACATGCATGTGTACAACGTTAGAAAGTCCACCAAATCTAAGCTTAGGGTGAATTTCATATGCTTCAATAATACCTTAATGTTAGAACAGTTTTCACAGTGCTTTTGAGTGGAATTGTAGCATCTGTAGTAGGACTGGCAGTCCTGAGTGGAGATACTTTACCACTAAATTACTAGACATATCAGACTGGCTATCACACCACTTCCTCAAACTCAATCTACCCAAAACCAAGCTCATAGTATTTCCTCTCTCAGACTCCCACGTGTCCCTTCCCCTGACTTCTCTGTCATGATCAATGGCTCAACTATCAACCCATCCCTGCGTGCCAAGCTGCTAGGTGTAATCCTGTACAAAGCCTGCCACCTTAACCTCCGCAACATCTTTAAAATACGCCACTTCCTTAACCAATGACACCACAAAGCTCTGAGTCCACCCCCTGGTCATCTCTCGCCATGACTACTGCAAGTTCCTCCTCACTGGCTTACATTTACATAGGCTATTCCCCCTTCAGTCCATCATAAATGCTGCTGCCAGGCTCATCCACCTTACCAACCGCTCAGTGTTTGCTACCCCTCTCTGCCAATCCCTTTATTGGCTTCCGTTCATCCAACAAATTAAATTCAAAATACTAACAACTTATAAAGCCATCCACAACTTGGACCCCAGCTACATCACTAACCTAGTCTCAAAATACCAACCAAATGATTCTCTGCGTTCCTCCGAAGACCTCGTGATCTCTAGCTCCTTTGTCACTTCCTCCCATGCTCGCCTCTAGGACTTCCCTCGAGGCTCTCCAATCCTATGGAACATCCTACCCCAATCTTTCCGACTATCTCCTACTCTGTCCACTTTTAGACAATCCCTGAAAACTCTTCTCTTCAGAGAAGCCTATCCTGTCCCCACCTAATCTCCATCAGCTCACCCCTACAACTATTACCTTTTGTATCTCTTGAACCTCCCTCTTAGATTGTAAGATCTAATGAGCAGGACCCTCTGATTCCTACTGTATTAAATTATATTGTAAGTGTACTGTCTGCCCTTATGTTGTAAATCGCTGCGTAAACTGTTGGTGCTATATAAATCCTTCATAATAATAATAATACTTTACCATTCAGACATTGAACAGAGAAGGACCCCTGAGTATATGACACATGCTGGGCATTGTATGGCTGTCTGCTTCCTGTTTAGACCTGAAATAACACCATCTGACAGAGGGAAGTCACCCAGCAGCTTACTTTGCTGGCCTGAGATCTCATCAGCGGTGGCCCATCCATTAAGGGCTTCAGGATGCCGGGCGCATGAATTCCAATGTGGGCTGGGTGGTTTTTTGAAGCACCGATTGGAGCCAGAGGCTCTAATAAGCTTCAAACAAGGGGGGCTCAGGGCCCTGAGAATGCGCTAGAAGCCCACCCAGGTGCATGAGAATAGGAATATTCCCTATTCTCACACTGAATCAGCCCTCCACCAATCAGGAAGCGTGGGTCTGAGACCCATTTACCAATTGGCCGAAAGGAGAAGCATTCTGATTGGCTGCCGAGGAAGAGGGAGAAGACGGAAGCTGGCGAGTAGGGGAAGGAGAAGCTGCTCCTGATGCCCATGAAGGAGAGCTGGGGAATTGCCCGGCATTGATGGGGTAAGTGCACCGACCTGGGGAAGAGGGGGGGTGGGCAGGTGTACTGTTTGCCGCCCTCACCCCAAAAAAATTACCACCAGCCGCCACTGGGGCTCATCTAAATGATTGCAGAGAGCTGCAAAGGAAGCTGATGCTTAAAAGTGTGAAAAGGTACATGGCAGCACACTATGTCCTTTAGGAGCATTCAGTGATAATACAAGGTCATCCAGTGCCCAGGGCGACAATGCTAAACTTGGGCCCCCCTCCCTCTGAGGTGCAAGCCCTCCTTCACCTGGGACACCTTAAACTTTGAGGTATGAAATAGCCCTAGTTTTAAAGAATTTTATTCTGTGAAAGCAACCTGTAATTAAGAGAAATTGCTTACCACCTCCTGAAAAATGCAAGTTGATGCTGATCTAGTGGCTTTAAGGCCTCATTCAAATAGCCAAATTCCAAAGTGTGTGCAGATAGCCATGGATGTGAATTTATGCGGTTCAGATGTGATTCTTATGTCTCTCCCCTATAGCACATAGTCCAAGGATTGGAACTGATGAACAAATCCAAGGCCTTGCAGAAAACGTACTGGAATCGTTTTACTTTGGGACAGATAAGTGATATGCATGCAGTTTTCCTTTAAGTCTATGAACTGGAAAATCTCACAGCACCACACCAAACCTGCACAGAACCTTTTTTAAAAATGCATCGGATTCACATTGCATATACTGCATGAGAACAGCCTCCATTTTACTTGTCATAAGATTCCATGCATTCTGGAAGGCATCAGAAATCACTTCAGTGTTAACCAAGGTTTAGGAACATATGATCTCACCTGCAAGTATTTCCTGGCCTCAGATTTTTACAAGATATTTGCCACACCATATGCGATTTTGCCGTGTGAATGAGGCCTAATATTTTGAGTCACTGGCCCACAATAGACATGCAGATCAGGAAAGGACAGAGTGAAGTCCACACTTAATCCGCATACTAGTTCAAGGTCCAGCGACAAAAGCATTAAATCCAACATATTATTGACCTTGCTATATGGAATACATATGCATGAAGAAATATACAAGACACATATATAGCCTTCAGAGGCTTGTCCTTTATGTCTCTCTCTCTCTCTCTCTCTCTCTCTCTCTCTCTCTCTCTCTCTCTCTCTCTCTCTCTCTCTCTCTCTCTCTCTCTCTCTCTCTCTCTCTCTCTCTCTCTCTATATATATATATATATATATATATATATATATATATATATATATATACATATACAGTGGGGATCGAAAGTTTGGGCACCCCAGTTAAAAATGTGTATTAATGTGCATAACGAAGCCAAGGAAAGATGGAAAAATCTCCAAATGGCATCAAATTACAGATTAGACATTCTTATAATATGTCAAAAAAAGTTAGATTTTATTTCCATCATTTACACTTGCAAAATTACAGAAAACAAAAAAATGGCGTCTGCAAAAGTTTGGGCACCCTGCAGAATTTATAGCATGCACTGCCCCCTTTGCAAAGCGGAGACCTGCCAGTGTCATGGATTGATCTCAATCATCGTCTGGGAAGACTAGGTGATGTCAATCTCAAAGGTTTTAAATGGCCAGACTCATCTGACCTTGCCCCAACAATCAGCACCATGGGTTCTTCTAAGCAGTTGTCTAGAAAACTGAAACTGAAAATAGTTGACGCTCACAAAGCTGGAGAAGGCTATAAGAAGATAGCAAATCGTTTTCAGATGTCAATATCCTCTGTTCGGAATGTAATTAAGAAATGGCAGTCATCAGGAACAGTGGAAGTTAAAGCAAGATCTGGAAGACCAAGAAAAATATCAGACAGAACAGCTCGCAGGATTGTGAGAAAAGCAATTCAAAACCCACGTTTGACTGCACGATCCCTCCAGAAAGATCTGGCAGACACTGGAGTTGTGGTACACTATTCCACTATAATTATGGTCTTCATGGAAGAGTCATCAGAAGAAAACCTCTTCTACATCCTCACCACAAAAATCAGCGTTTGAACTTTGCAAATGAACAATAGACAAGCCTGAGGCATTTTGGAAACAAGTTCTGTGGACCGATGAGGTTGAAATAGAACTTTTTGGCCGGAATGAGCAAAGGTACGTTTGGAGAATAAAGGGCACAGAATTTAATGAAAAGAACCTCTGTCCAACTGTTAAGCATGGGGGTGGATCAATCATGCTTTGGGGTTGTATTGCAGTCAGTGGCACAGGGAACATTTCACGAGTAGAAGGAAAAATGGTTTCAATAAAATTTCAGCAAATTTTGGATGGTAACTTGATGCCATCTGTGAAAAAGCTGAAGTTAAAGAGAGGATGGCTTCTACAAATGGATAATGATCCTAAACACACCTCAAAATCCACAGGGGATTACATCAAGAGGCATAAACTGAAGGTTTTGCCATGGCCTTCACAATCTCCTGACCTCAACATTATTGAAAATCTATGGATAGACCTTAAAAGAGCAGTGCGTGACAGACAGCCCAGAAATATCAAAGAACTAGAAGGCTTTTGTAAGGAAGAATGGGCAAAGATACCTCAAACAAGAATTGAAAGACTCTTGGCTGGCTACAAAAAGCGTTTACAAGCTGTGATACTTGCCAAAGGGGGCAGTACAAGATATTAACTTTGCAGGGTGCCCAAACTTTTGCAGACGCATTTTTTTTGTTTTCTGTAATTTTGAAAGTGTAAATGATGGAAATAAAATCTAACTTTTTTTGACATATTATAAGAATGTCTAATCTGTAATTTGATGCCATTTGGAGATTTTTCCATCTTTCCTTGGCTTCGTTATGCACATTAATACACATTTTTACCTGGGGTGCCAAAACTTTCAATCCCCACTGTATATATAGTAAGAGTGGAGACCAGAGTTCACTATGTGGACAAATGTAACAATCGCCTTTACTTTAATAAATAATAAATAGCAAAAAAAGGGCAAATTGAGACAAGCCAAGACAAGAAAGGGTAGAGACGGAAGGGAAGTGGTGAATGTTCCACAGTTCTTTCCTTCTGCCATGTACAACAAAGTGGGATAGGGACAGTTGTATATAGAAAGAGATATCAACACAACGTTATTATTGGAGATTCAATGTTATAGATACCCCCACATATTATTTGTTCTTATGCACTTAGATTTTTTTTCCTGAGTTAAAAATAATAAAATGTAACACTTTTTGGGTTGACAGAGTCTTTTATATAAAGAATGACTCTTTTCACTGATTTCTAAAATCCAGATGTCTGTAGTATCCCTGTTGGTAACAAATTGAATCTGTTTTAACCAAGAAAGCACTGTAAAAAGAAAAACAATTACAATATATTTTTATTTGTGTTACAAACACATATTTCACAATTTTTCAACATCAGCATCAAACAAGTGCATGTACTCTAATAAATTATAAAATATATATTTTTATATCACGGGACATTTTCTCAAACTAAAAGTGTTTGCATTTTCTATTGAAGTAAGCAATGTGTGCCGGTGACATTAATCCCCTGCAATGACATTTGGATAAAATGCAGAAAAAAATTAGGTTACACTCTGTTGGTTATATAACATGATGAAAGATTCATGAGCTGGCATTTTGCTGAACACATATCAGCTTTAGTATCAGGTATTGATAAGGCCAGGAGATCATTTTCGAGCATTCTGTGAATGAAACACAATATGGAAGTATGCAAGAATCACAGATATAAAAAGGAAGCTTATATTGGTGGCCTTAAAAAATATAACCTAAACAATGCTCATGAGGCTATTGTGTATATATATATGCAGTTTTTTTTTTTTATATTTGGCATGGAATTCAGTGGTTGGTAGAAACCCATAAGAACCAAAAGATGTTTTATGATTAGCATATTTGATTTATAAGGCAACTTTCCATGTGGGATGATAGAATCGGTCACATACAGGTTGCATATGTATGGGAGTCCATAATACAACCATTTTGAACTGATGGTGATTTAGAACAGCCATTCTCAACCAAGGTTCCATGAACTTCCTCCAAAGGTTGTTCGGGGTTCCCTGAGCTGTGGGTGGCTGACCTCCAATCTGAGGGCACCTGCATAATTCCAGGTCTAATGCTATTTGGCAGACCCAACAGGATGACACAAATAAACGTCCCATCCTCTGGAACTCACTACCCCAATCTGTCCGCTTATCTCCTACTCTGTCCACTTTTAGGCGATCCCTGAGAACTCATCTCTTCCGGGAGGACTATCCTGCCTTTAGCTAACAATGGAATCTTCTACTTCCCTCATTAGCTCATCCCTCACAATTACAGGCATACCCCACTTTTAAGTACACAATGGGGTTTATTTACTAAAGCTGGAAAGTGCAAAATCAGGCTCACTTCTGCAAAGTAACCAATGAGCTTCCAGGTTTTATTACCAAAGCTTAATTGAACAAGCTGAGGTTAGAAGTGCATTGGTTTCTATGCAGAAGTGAGACTGATTTTGCACTTTCCAGCTTTAGTAAATAAACCCCATTGTGTACTTAAAAGTGGGGTATGCCTGTACTACATTTTGTTTCACTAGCCCCTCCTTATTAGATTGTAAGCTCGCAGATGCAGGGCCATCCTAACCTTATTGAATTGAATGGTATTGTTGCTGTATTGTCTCCCTTTATATTGTAAAGTGCTGTGCAAACTGTTGGTGCTAAATAAATCAAGTCTATTATTAATTATAAATTTTTTAACTGTCTGGAAGAGTGTAATTCTGACCCCAACAGTACAGGGTATATTGTTCTCATTGAATAACATTGTAAGGAACATTTTTCTCACTAACCATCAATGAATTGGTTTTGACAAGGGTTCCCATAGACCTGAAAGTTATTTCAGGGGTTCATCTGGGGCAAAAAGTTTGGGAAAGGCAGATTCAGAACTTTCTTGGGTGCATCAATTTCAGGCCAGCACTGGGTTGTAAATGTAGTGGATGTTTTACTGATAGATTTTAACTCTCATAGTCAGGATCTTTAGTAGGGATGGGCTGAATGGACCCCTGTTCGTTCTGCACCAGAACTTTCGAACACCGCAAAAGTTTGGACTCGAATAATGAACTCCATTAAAGTCAATGGGACTTGAACGTCAAAAATCGAAAGTGCCCATTTTGAAGGCTTGTATGCAAGTAATTTGGCATACAATGGTTATAGGGATCCGGGTCCTGCCCTGGAGGACATGTATCAATAAAAAAAAAGTTTGTGAAAAACGTAATTTTTAAATGAGCAGGGATTTTTTTATTTTTAAAGTGAAGGCATAAAAATGAAAAAATCCTTCCAATATAGTGCCTGGGGGGTCCCCTTAGTCTACCTATAAAGTGGCAGATCTGTACCATGTCTAGAATCTGCTGCAGCAATAATTACATTTATAAAGCCCAAAAAATGACATTTTCCCTGCAGGCTGCCTTTATTTTGCTCAGCAACAGCTGGGGAGCCAGTGTGTATGATGAGGCCACAATGTAGTGCACTGGGAACAAGATTAGAGATTTTTTGGATACATTCTGGTGTCACTTTGACTTTGGATAGAAGTAACGTGTGCGTAAAAATTTGGGTGTAGGTGGCACCTTCCCACCGTAACCCTATAGAGGTACTCTTGTTGGAAGCAAGAATTGGCCTTGCTGTAAACAATGATATGTACCTGTCAAACAGGTGCAGAAAAATTGGTCTTTGGGTGTCAGTGGCGCCTTCCCACCGTAGCCCTGTAAAGGTACTCTTGATAAAAGCAAGAATTGGCCTTGCTGTAAAAAATTGCAATCATATACACCTGTCAAACAGGTGAAGAAAAATTGGTCTTTGGGTGTCGCTGGCGCCCCCCCCCCCACACCGTAACCCTATAGAGGTACTCTTGATGAAAGCAAGAATTTGCCTTGCTGTAAAAAAATCACAATGATATGCACCTGTCAAACAGATGCAGAAAAATTGGTCTTTGGGTGTTGGGGGCGCTTTCCCACCATAACCCTATAGAGGTGCTCTTGATGAAGGCAAAACAAATTGCAATGATATGCATCTGTCAAACAGGTACAGTAAAATTGGTCCTTGGGTGTTAATTGTGCCTATGAAATCTATACCAAAAACATTCTTCCAGATGAAATGATTGAACATCCCTCAAAGCTAGGCAGCCTCGAAGTCCTGCAGAGATTCCACATCCCAAAAAGACTTAATCAGTGACATCGCCATCAGGGTCTTTATAGCTGGTAATCCAGGACTGATTAATTTTTATAGAAGTCAAACGGTCCACGGAGTCTGTGGACAGATGCGTTCTATGATCAGTAACGAAACCTCCTGCAGCACTGAATGCACGTTCTGAAAGCACGCTGGATCCAGGGCAGCCCAACAACTCAATAGCATACTAGGCAAGTTCTGGCCAGGTGGTCTCTTCTCATGACCCAGTAAGTCAATGGATCGTCAGCTGGAAAGCTCTCCATCTGTGTTTTGGCCCCGAGGTAATCATCCACCATGTGATGCAGATGATGTCGATGGGATGTGGAAGCTGACATCCCTGGGCAGCGAGGACTAAAAAAAAATCAGAAATGCCTCACTTAGGCAGATGCCTTCTCCAACGCTCCTCTCTTGACCAACAGAAGACTCAAAGCTTTGTTTCCACGACACTGTAACCTACTGGAGTCAGGAAAAATGTTCAATAAAATCCTCTTTAACGTGTCCTCAAGAGATTTTATCTTCTGCACTCTCTGTGGAGACGGGATGAGTTCTGAGACCTTCCCCTTATAACGGTGGTCAAGGAGGGTTGCCAACCAGTAATCATCCTTCTCCTTAATGCCACGTATTCTTGAGTCCTTTCGCAGGCTTTGAAGCATGAGGTTGCCCATGCACCTCAAATTTGCCAAGGCTTGAGAAGCAGACTCCTCAGGATCACTGAGGATATCAGCACCTGGAACTTTCTACTCCCAGCCACGTACTACTCCCTAGGGTTCTGGGGTTGGAAAGCCATCGCTTACAGATTGACGCATGTCTTCCTCTTCTTTGAAACCTATGAAAGTGCCAGAATCCTCCTCCTCATTCTCCCCCCCCTCTCTCCTCCTGTGTGTTCTATGACATAGGAATGATGGTTTTATAGGTAAGGGCAAAGAGATCACAAATGACACCACATCCCAATTTAACATATAAAAAAAAGGAGAGGAGGAACAAGCCACAGGACTTTAAAGGTGCCAAAAGAATAAATTGATTACAATTGATAAAATCCAATAAGTTTTATTACAGCAAAAAAAGTTAACAAAAAATTCCTTGTTATATCATTTATTTGATTCATAAGCAAATACAGACACTGCCGCTCTACATGTTTCGCTTCAAAAGAGCTTCTTCAGGAGACTCAAGAGTGCTGTATGAATTAAATGCTATAAAATGACAAAGAGACATAGGAATAATTACATAACGTTTTGGACAGAGTTTTATATCTATCGATATATTGGTATACATGGGTGCACATATTTGGTTTTATTTATAAATATTATTATCAGCAAAAAACAATTTTGAATAATATAGGAATTGAGATAAAGATGGACATACCGGATACACTTGGAACTGGGTTAGTCAAAAAAGCAGAGACGTCTTGATTGATTTCAATAAATGCCCTATCAATGGATATTGTGTGACCACAGGGGAGAGACAGATATAGCTCCTATAATCTATAGGAAAGATATATATGTATATGAGAAAAAAGATTTCCCTATTTTATCTAACTATCAAGGATTTATGGGTAATAATGACCTCACTTGCATTTGTACAATAGGATCAATTTATTTATTCACCTTTTTTCAGGAGAAGGTTAACCCAATGTTGATGATGGAGGGATGGCAGAGATGAAAAAATGCTGCAGAGTATCCTTGAAAAGGAGACCAAGACCCACCAGGATATCCCTTCAAGGAATCTTGATGGTTCTCTCCCTTCACAATAAAGGTCAATTGAATAAAGCCTAAAAGATAAATGAAGCATATAAGCCTCATCAGTCAAAGGCTATATACATATAGATAGTAATTATAAAAATTTCCACTATCGGCCAGTAAATTCTCAATTTTCTGTGAAATCAATGGAAATAATGCAGAAGGAGAGGAGAGATACAAACTCTCTCGTTCTCAGAACGCCTCTTTTTGGACACTAGAGACACATGGTCACGGATCCAATGGAAAAATGGTCTTTTGGTTTTACCCACATAGTAGGCACCACAGTCACACAGCATAATATATACCACTTCTACTGATTGGCAATTAGCCAAAAATAGGTCGTCCATTAGGAAGAGTGATATTATTTGCTTTGAGAACATATCTACAAAAATTACATTTGTTTCAAGGAAAGGTTCCCTTTGATTTATTCTGAGTTCCTGTTTTAGGGGCGTAGTGGCTATGAACAAAGTTGTCTTTTAGTGATTTTGATCTTTTATTTTTATAATTTTTTTCATTTACAAGGAAGGAAACATATTGTTGTAGAACACATAACATGTGTACATGTATACATCTAGAAGTAAACAGTGGGGTACAGTCTGTTAATCCAAACAAGGTGTAACTCAGAGGAGAAACCAAGGAAGGAAGTACATTACTTACTCACACTTAGGATTTCAACCAAAACTTCCAGGCGCTGACAAATTTAGCAAGAGTGTTGTGTTTTAAGGCAGAAGTGTATTCATAATCTTTGATCAAGTTTATTTGGTGTTTAACATCAGAAACATTTGGAATTAAAGAGCTTCTCCATTTGTGCATTATGAGTAACCTAGCAGCAAATAGAATATGCATCGTTATGGTTCTGAATTTGTACGGGAAGGATTCTAGTCCTATACTGAGAATAGCTAGGGATGGAGTAGGTTTAGTGATAATCCCAGTGATATCTGAGATTAAAGAGAATACTTTTCTCCAAATTGTGTGAATGTGTGGACAATCCTAGGGAATGTATATTAGCAAACCCTTGGAGGAGCATTCTCTCCAACAACTGTCTTCTTCAGATTTGCAAATTTATACATTTGTACAGGAGTAAGATACCATCTATGGTGGATTTTTTGCGACAGTTCCCAATAATTAATACAGGTGGATGCTTTGTGGTTGTAATGTATGGCTGAACGCCATTGGGAATCTGAGAAAGAGCCCTGTAGATCCCTTTATCATCTTTTGTAAGTTGATGTCTTAGTGAACTTGTCTTTGTTTTGTAAGAGATTGTACATTAAGGTTATTCCTTTTGCTTTGGGGGAGTTTGAAGTCCAGAAGGACCATGCCTTGGTAGGAATTATGACTGATGGGGCAGGATTTTTTTTCAGGTAGGAGGCTATACGTTTATATGTGTATGCACCTTGCAATAATATTAGGTATCTAGTTTCAAGGGTTAGGAATGGAAGGAGTTGGTCATTATGTATTAGTTCTTTCAGTGGGAGGCTTTTTATGTTTGACCAGTGTTTAAGAGACAGATCAGGGAGTAAGAATACCTCGACAGGGGGATATACTGATTGGGTGTGTTCTGTTAGGGATGTGTTTTGCAATAGGAAGTGCCATGCCTCAACTGTGGCCGCTATCGTTGGGTGATCTGTTTTTTTGGGTTTTATGTGAATTTTCTGAGCTAGCAGAAGAGAACTTGCCTTCAGGTACAAATGACTGCTCGATAAATTGCCATTGTTTGTGAACCAAAGTTTGATTTGATCCAGTATTACAGCCATGTAGTAATCTTTTGTGTCTGGGAAGCTCATACCTCCTGCAATTTTGTGTTTTACAATAGTGGCATAAGAACAACAAGGTTTCTTACCTTGCCATATAGACATGCTCAGTAATCTTTTATTTGCTTGGAAAAAAGATTTGGGGACCTGTATTGGTAGAGCGTTTTGGAAGGGTTATCATTTTAAAAGCTGCTGCTCTACCTAAATAAGGCATTGAGGAGGATACCCATTAAAAAAGAACTGTAAATTGTAGACACAATTTGGTAGATTTGGCAATATGAACGCCAAGGACATTGGATTTGGAATCATTTACCTTGTAAAAAAGAACATGCATTGAAGGTATTTAAGATTTACCATACCTTTACCAGGGAAGAGTCTGTATCAGTCAAAGTGAAAATGATGTCATCCTCAAATAGTGTGATATTAAATTCTTGACCTTTAATTTTATTCCTGAAATTGAGTTTGAGGATCTGATTTTTTGAGCCAGGGGTTCCATCATTAGTGTGAAAATCAATGGAGACAGGGGGCATCCCTGTCTTGTTCCATTGTTGATGATAAAAGGGTCTGAAAAGACCCCATTTGAGAGAACTTGAGTGTTGGGGTTAGAATACAAGGCTATAATGGCCGATAATATGTTACCTTGAAATCCAAATTTGACGAGATTGTATTTCAAATAACCTCAGTGAATCCTATCAAATGCCTTTTCGGGGTCTAAGGTAATGAATAGAGTTGATATATTATGTTTTTCAGTATTTTTCGTGTGGCATCTGGGGCTTGTCTGCCTAGTGTGAACCCTACTGGGTCGGGGTGTATGATGTGGGGCATAATGGGGGTTAATCTCTGAGCTATTAATCTGGCATACAATTTGAGGTCAGTGTTTAATAGAGAGATAGGGTGGAAATTTGAGGGGTATCCAGCTCCTTCCCTGGTTTGGACAAGGTTACAATATTGGCAGAGAGCATTTCATTTGGGAATTGACCAGAGGACACAGCAGCGCTGAACATATCACAGATATGGGGGGGGTTAAGGTTTTGTTGAATAATTTGTAATATTTGGCAGAGAAGCCATCCGGGCCCGGGGCTTTACTGTTGGGAAGTGTGGAAATAGCTTGGGAATTTCTTATATGGAGAATGGAGCGTTGAGGGATATCAGTTGTTCAGAGGAAAGTTTGGGAAGATTCATTGACTCTAGAAAGTCTGATATGTTAGAATCCATGGGTTGTATTATGTTGGGGTCATCTTTTAAGTTATATTGCGTGTGATAATACACACCAAACGCATTAGCTATATCTTTGGGGTGATACACTTGGTCTCCGGTAGAGGGATGTAGGATATGTGGAATTTTATTTTTGTTCCTCCTTAGTTTGATTTGGTTTGCTAACAGTTTACCTGCTTTATTACCGGCTGTGTAGAAAGAAGATCGCATTTTTAATAGTGACTTAGCTTGTTTGGCATTTAAGAAGGTTTTAAGATCATTTCTGGCCATAAAAATCTTATCGATATTAAAGTGTTCAATTTTATTGAGTAGTTCTGTCAGCTGCTGTGTCCTTTGGCGCCTTGTTTGTGCATTCAGTTGAATTAGAACACCGCAAACAAACTCTTTGTGGGCTGTCCACAATGTAGCAGGATTGCTAGCTGTAGGAATATTAATGTCGAAGTATTCTGTCAGACGTTTTTGTATGAATGTTGTATTAGCAGGTATAGACATAAGGTATGGATCATTTCTCCAGTTGGTGGCAAATGAGTGAGATGACTTGTCTCCTATACATATGGAGATGGGTGCATGATCTGACCATGTTATGGTGTGAATTTTTGTCTCAATGGCGTCTTGTAGGAGTTGTTTGTCTCTGACAGTCAGGTCGATTCTTGAATAAATGCAATGTGGTTTTGAAAAGAAGGTAAAGTCCTTTTCCATGGAGTGTTGGCATCTCCATATGTCAAATAAGCCTTTGGCTTGTAGTAGCGGAGTCAGAGTAGATCTCCGGTGTTGCATAGGAGAGGGTCCCTTAACATCAATGGAAGGGTCAGGGACTAAATTGAAGTCCCCACAAAAGAGCATATGGCCCTGCTGGTTTTTATGTACTTTTTTCAATAGTTTCCGCAGGAAGCAGAATTTTGCATATTAGGGTAAGGTATCTCCCCTGGGGATCCGCAATTGTAGATATCAAATTAAATGCTACCATGTCTCTGATTGCTATCAATACTCCTTTTGTTTTGTTCTGAGAATTATCACAGAAGATATGTGGGAAGTTTTTGTGAGACATTTTTGGTGCATTATGACAAAAATGGGTCTCTTGGAGGCACAGTACGTCACTATGAAGTTTGCGGGCTTCGGACCAGAGGGAATATCTTTTTCCCGGGTGGTTTAAGCCCTTCACATTAAGTGACGTTATTTTGATCGGCATATTGGATGGTAGAGTTTCCACTGAATTAGTTGTAGGTATATGTGTGGGTTCAGCTATATGGTTTAGAATGAAAGTAAGTTAGTGGTGACAACTTGTGTATTAAAAAGGGTATGCAGGTGCTCGTAGATGGTGGACTCACGGTTTGTGGAGAATTTCTTAATTTTGATCTTTTAAATGTTATTTCGGGATATGTTTTTAGATGCTTTGAAATAGTGCTATCAGTCATTAAGAGATACCAATACTTTTGCTTAATTTGGTGGACCTGTTTATGTTGACCCGAGAAGCGGGTGATCATTCTGATTCCTGCATCAGTTTTTGATGTTTTTTTGCCATGAATCAATAATGCTCTATCTTTAGTTTTAGCTGAATGTAGGTTTTTTAAAACATTTTTTACTGTAGCCTCATTGATGGTGGTGTAACTGAAGTGCTTTTGCCTCCTTCTCAAATTCAGGATTTTCACTGCAATTTCTGATTTATCTCAAGTATTGGCCAAAAGGCACACTAGCCACCAAAGATGCAGGATGAGAGCTGCTGGCATGTAATAATGAGTTTCCTGCAGATGGCTTATGGAACAATGTAGACCCAAGACTGCCATCCTGAATAATCAGTATCTGAACACCCAAAAAATTTAAGTTTTGTTGGTTGTATTCCGTAGTAAACATTAGATTGTATTATTTGTATTTTAAACTTTCAAAAAGGATAATCAGCTCGTCTTGGGTGCCCTTCCAAATGAAGAAAATATCATCAATATAGTGACGCCATATTGGTATGTTGCTGAAAAAGGATTGCAGTTCCTCTCTAAAAAAGAGTTCTCGTTCCCAGCCAGGTACAGGTTGGCGTAGGATGGGGCACATTTGGACCACCGTGGCCACCCCCTGCACCTGGAGGTAGTGGGAACATCCAAACAGAAAGATGTTATTGGTCAAGATGAATCTGAGCAAATTGAGAATTATTCTGTTGTAAAGTCTAGATGTTCAACCTCATTCAGAGATAATGTTCTCTACAGCAGCCACCCCCTTGTCATGGGGGATGGAGTTGTAGAGGGCCTCAACATCTATAGCCACCAGCCATGCTCCCTCAGGGAAATGTATCCCGTCAAGAGTCCTGAAAATGTCCATGGTGTCCTGTAGATAGAACATGAGGCCTTCCATGTGAGGTCAAAGATAGTCATCTATCAATTGGCCTGCAGTCTCTGTGAGGCAACCATTACCAGAGACTGGGTCGTTCCGGCGGATGCGTAGAGTTTTTGTGAATCTTTGGCAATGTATAGAGGGTGGGTATCTTGGGGGATTGAGCGTTTGGAAACTCCCATGTTTTTTTATTTATAAGTCCTTCATAGTATGCAGAACTTATCAGTTTTCTGTATTGTATGTCTATATGGCTGACATAATTCTCAGATACTTTTTTATACCATTCCCGATTTTTTAATAAGTTCATAACCATAGTTTCATACTGATGGCATTCCATTACAACAAGATTACCTCTGTTATCAGAGGGTTTGATGATTTAACGTTTGTCTTGTTGCAGGGAGACAACTGCCTCTTGTTAAGCTGGGGTTAGGTTGGATTGAGATAATCCCCTCCATTTGGTTTGAAAAATTTCATTGGTAACTTGTTGTGTGAAAGCCAAAATATTGGGATTTCCTTGTAAAACAGGGAACGCTTGACATTTAGGTTTATAATCCCTGGGAGCAGAAGTTATCAGAGGGATGTTTAATGGTGGGGCACATGCCTGACCCGTGTTAGGAGTGCGCTTAGGTGCAGAAATGTGTGCATTTTTGTGTTTAAAAGAGCCTTGTGCCTTAATGGTACGTATGCGTTCATGCGCCTGTGAAGAAGATACAGAGGAGAAAGAAGAGGTAACAGAATCATTTGGGATCATTAGTTGGTTCTCTCGGCATATGTGTTCTGTTATTACACCTCCTATTCTTAACCTGGGACCAGTTGTAAGCTTGGTTGTTATCATAAGACAACTTATCTCGCATGAATTTCTTTTCTTTTGTTTTTAGTATCTCTGCAACATAAGCCTCCAAATTGGTTTTTAAAGTGGTTTCTCGCTCATTAAACGTGGAATCCGAAACTATTTTTTGTTATTCTTGTATAGCTTTTCAATTTCCTTATCTAGAGATGTAAATTCTGTAGTATATTGGTGACATAATAATTCCATGATTTTGATGGAGCAAATTTGTAAGTTTTCTTCCCAATCTATTTTAAATTCTGAGTTGATTTTATTGTTGTTTGGAAAAATTTGTATCCTTAAACCCCATGGTGAAATGTTTTCTTCTAAATATTTACCACTTATTCCAATAGACCCTAGACTTCTTTTCAAACATGCGTTGAAGCCTGAGAAAGAATCTATCCCTTGAGAAACCTACCCCAGCTGCATTTTGGGACTGATGGATTTATCCATTAATCTGTTAAATGCATTGCCACAGTAATTGATCATAGTTTCAAATGTAAATTAGTTTAATTGCCCGAAAGAACATTAAAAGGAAAAAAGAAAAAGTCAGAAATAAAACAAAAAAGGAAAATAGATCCCCTTCTCCACTTATTGCCTATGCTAATAATTTATACAAATGTTTCAACAATATTTCAAATTGATATAGTCTAATCAATCATTGCCCAATGTTTGGGTGGGTAACACCCAGATATATATGAAAGTTTTAAAGGTAAGGGCAAAGAGATCAGAAATGACACCACATCCCAATTTAACATATGAAAAAAGGAGAGCAGGAACAAGCCAAACAGGTGCCAAAATAATAAATTGATTACAATTGATAAAATTTAAAAAGGTTTATTACAACAATTAAAAGTTAATACAAGATTCCTTGGTATATATTATTATATTATGCTTTTTTACAGATGGATCAATTTATTTATCCCCCTCTTTTTTCAAGAGAGGGGATGCTAATGCGCATGTGCAGGATCCAAACGGCGGAAGTGGCATGGTGCACAGTGCATCATTGCCAGAATCGCCATTTTGGAATTTTTTCTGCCCTCAAACTGATGTGATTGGGCAGATCATCATCACAAGCTGTTAGTGGGTGGAAGGCTGCTATTAGATGACTATGATCCCAATCCATTAAAGCACATCAGTCTTATACCAATAGGGCTCAAGTCAATCCAAGTGATTGATCAAACACCTATAAAGACAAGTGCCCGGGGCGTCCATGAGATCACTAAAACCCAGTGTATTAGGGCAAAATTATTAGATAAAAATAGCTTTATAAAAAAAATTCAAATTTTGATTTTATTTATAATATTTACTCTGAAATGTAACTGCTAAACCCAAATTGGTCCTGATATCAATGGGAGTCCATCTATATATATCTCAAAACCATAAAAAAAGATGATCAATCAGATGTACAATCACATAAAGTAAAACTTAATTATAACAAAGCATAAAGGTAATCAGATATAGTTACAAAATATATATACATCAGCTTGTGTAGACTTTGTGGAAGAGACAGTCTTGGTCTTGGTCTCCTTTTCAAGGATACTCAGCAGCATTTTTCATCTCTTCCATCCCTCCATCATCAACACTGGGTTACCCTTCTCTTGAAAAAAGAGGGGGATAAATAAATTGATCCTATTGTACAAATACAAGTGAGGTAATTAATACCCATACATCCTTGATACTTAATTAGATAACAATAGGGAAATCTTTTTTCTCATATACATATACATCTTTCCTATAGGCTACAGGAGCTATATTTGTCTCTCCCCTGTGGTCACACAATATCCATTGATAGGGCATCTATTGAAATCAAGATTTCTCTGCTTTTTTGACTAACCCAGTACCAAGTGTATCTGGTATGTCCATCCTTATATCAATTCACATATTATTTAAAATTGTTATTTACCGATAATAAAATCTATAAATAAAATCAAATATGTGTACTTATGTATACCAATATATTGATAGATGTAAAAAATCTGTCTAAAACTTTATGCAATTATTCCTATGTCTCTTTGTCATTTATAGCATTTAATTCATTCAGCACTCTTGAGTTTCCTGAAGAAGCTCTTTTGAAGCGAAACATGTAGATCGGTAATGTCTGTATTTGCTTATGAATTGAACAAATGATATAACAAGGATTCTTTATTAACTTTTTATTGTTGTAATAAAACTTATTGAATTTTATCAATTGTAATCAGTTTATTCTTTTGGCACCTTTAAAGTCCTGTGGCTTGTTCCTCCTCTCCTTTTTTCATAGGAATGATGGTGTCTGGATAAAGTGGGCCTTGAGAGGAAAGGAAGTCCTCCTCTTCCTCCTGCTGCTCTGCCTCCAGTGCCCTGTCCACAATGCCACGCAGAGTCAGCTCCAGCAGGAACACAACAGGGATTTTGTCACTGATGTATGCACTGTCACGGCTCACCATCCTTGTGGCCTCCTCAAATGGTGACAATACAGTGCATGCATCCTTAATGATCAGCCATTGGCGTGGGAAAAAAAGCCAGGGTGGCCTAAACCTGTCGTTGTGCCATACTCGCACAGGTACTCGTTGACAGCCCTCTGCTGCATGTATAGCTGCAGCAGCATTGCCAAAGTCGAGTTCCACCTGGTGGGCATATCACAAATCAGGCTGTTTACAGGCAGGTGGATTTCCCACTGAATTTCAGCCAACTGAGCACTGGCTGTGTATGATTGCCTGAAATGGTTACAGACTCTTCCGGCCAGCTTTAGCACATCTTGCAACCCTGGGTATGTATTTAGGAAACACTGCATCACCAAATTGAGGACATGTGCCAGGCTTGGCACATGTGTCAACTTTCCCTGTCTAAGAGCAGACAGGAGGTTTGAGCCATTAACGCACACCACCATTCCTGGCTCCAGCTGGCGTGGTGTGAACCACCTCTGGGCCTGTCCCTGTAGAGCTGCAAGAATATCTGCTCTGGTGTGGTTCCTGTCCCCTAAACACACCAACTGAAGCGCTGCATGGCACCTTCTAGCCTGACTCATGAAATAGCCCTTTGAACGTTTAGGGGGTACCTGATGTTAATAGGACAATTCTGCAGAGGAGGGCATGGAGGTGTTAGAGGAGGAGGAGGAGGGGGTAGAGCCCACAGGTCTGGCATCATCACCACCACCTGTATGGAGACATGGGGGCACAACAAGCTGCAGCACCGAGCCCTGTCCTGCATCCCTTCGAGTTGCAAGCAGCGTTACCCAGTGTGCTGTGAACTAAGTATATCGTCTCTGCCCATGCTTGCTGGACCACGTGCCAGCAGTAACGTGGATTTTATGGCTGACTGCCTTGCCCAATGATGCCAGAACATTCCCTTCCAGGTGATGGTAGAGAGATGGAATGACCTTACGTGAAAAGTAGTAGCGACTGGGAACCTGCCATTGTGGTACAGCACATTGTGCGAATTCACGGAAAGGGGCAGAATCCACCAGGCTGAAAGGCAGAAGTTGGGGAGCCAACAGCTTTGACAAGCTTGCATTTAGACGCTGGGCATGTGGGTGGCAGGAACTGTATTTTTTTCCCCTGCAGCAGATGGGGCAGAAAAATTTGCTGGCTACAGTTAACAGCTGGTGGTGTGCTGCTGGCAGATGTGCTGCTAGGACCTGGGACACCCTGTGCTATACCATCATCCCTGTCAGTTGGGGCTGCTGAGAGGTAATGACTCAGTATAGCAGGGGCAGACTGAAGTGGGTAAGGAAGAGGAGGAGGAGCGACAGATTTGTGCCTCTTGTGTGTGGCTTTTAGGTGCTATTGCCAATGGGCCGAGTGTTTGGACATTAAATGCCTTGTTAAGCATGTGGTACCCAAAAGGTTTGTGTTTTTGCCACATATGATGTGCTTGAGACACAGTTTGCAGATAGCAACAGTGCAATCTGCTGCAGATGTGTTAAAAAAGGCCCAGACAGATGAGCATTTGGGAGTTGGCTGGGAGATAACAGCTGCAGAATGTGATGGAATAGGGTAGCTGCTCTCTACTCTTTCTTGATGTTGGCCTCCTTGGGGTTGTGTCGCCTTCCCTTCAGTTTCATCCTCTGCTCTAGCTGGCACCCAAATCACATCAATGACCCATCATCATCATTATCTCCATCTCCCCCATCTCATCATCATCATTACCACTGGAGACAACTTGGCAATACGCTGCGGCTGGGTGAACATGAATGCCAATTTGTCTACTAGTGTTCTCCCCTCTCTCTAGGCTCATGTTCCTGTCATCCTCAACCTCAGAACCAACATCTGAATCCAGTAATGGCTGGGCATCATCAAGGAACAAGTGGCTTACGCTGTGGTCAAATAACTCAGCTGACTCCTCTATGGTTGATGTTGAGGCTATGACAGGATTAGATGTGGACAAGGAGGCAGGTATATCTACTCTGGCAACTGCAGGGGACTGCACACTTGTCACTGCTTGCGTGACAGAGGAAGAGGAGGATGAGGAAGGTTAGTAGTAGTAGTAGTAAGCCAGTCCACCACCTCCTCTGCATGCTGTGGCTAGATAGAGTGGACAAACTCACTAAACAGAGGATATTATGCCCTGCCTAAAGACTGACCACCATGTCCACCTTTGCCTGTGGACACATTTGGTGCTGGCCTCCTTACAGTGCCAAGGGAGCATCTGCCTCTCCTTGTTGGCCTCACAGACATTATTGGGAGGGGGGAGCGGTACTTATAAGCAAATGTAAAGAAGAAGAAGTGGAAATCTGGACTTAGATGTTCTTTAATCAATGTAAAGTGGTGTTTGATGCACTTTAATCTGAGTACTCACACTACACAGACACACTCCACGGATACACTATAATATACTGCAATATAATGCGCCAAACATACAGTGAAGCACAGAACTATATGGCGTTAAACTTGCAGTAACGCACACAGAAATATATTGTGTTAAACTGGCAGTAACGTACACAGAACTATATGGCGTTAAACTGGCAGTAACGCACACAGAAGTAAATGGCGTTAAACTGGCAGTAACACAATCAAATAGACGGTGTTCAACAATCACTGCACTGAAGCTATCTGAACTGTCCCTACTCTAGCTATACACTAATGTCAAGATTACAGACACGGTCTCACTACACTACACTGAAACTATCTGAGCTGTCCTTACCCTACACTAATGTATGTATGAATGAGTCGGTCTCACTACACTACAACTGTGAATCTGAGCTGTCCCTACTCTAGCTGCACACTATGCAAAGCTGAATTATGGTCCTCCTCACCACACTCATACTATCCCTAGACTTACACTAAACTAATATTCTACACTGACAATTGCAGCAAAATATCACAGTATAGCATGCTAACTAATAGCACTGAACAGAGCCCTGTTCTACAGTATCTCTCTCCACACCAAAATCACACTAAAAATAGGTGCCACTGAAAGAATACTTTTATACTGTGAGGCAGGAATGAGCCATGATTGGATAAAGTCATGATGACAGTGTCCAATCATGACTCTGACAGTGCTCTGTGCCCGACTGGCTGAAGCTTTCACTGCTTCAGTCAATCAGGGCTTGCAATGCACTGTTCAGCACCACAATGCATTGTGGTCCAATGGGGGGGGGGGGGGGCAAGCGGTCAAACGACCCGTTGGTTCGGATGTTCACCGAACAATGAAAGTTTGGCCTGAATTTATGCTCAGGCCGTACCGCTCGCCCAGCCCTAATCTCTACTGCTTATTGGCTTTGTATGCAAATCTCAAATTCTGTTGCCCTTTCGGCACACATTAGCGTGATTCATTCTTACAACACCTTAGGAGAAGGCAGCAGTTGAGATCTCCCTACTTGTTGCAGCTATAAGATCCACTTACATAATCATTGGTTTTGTTATATAACGTGTATTCTTATATTCAGTGCAGGTAAGAGGTGCCCCGCTAAGATATATTGTACATCCACATGTACCGATTAATGCATGGTGCAAAGACGACAGCTGCTGTCCACTGGTCCTAGGGTTATTAACTTTTGAATTTTATAGCAAATTGAACAGGATGGGGAGGGGGTGTGCAGCATGGTACAGTTACTATGATTCAGTCCTAATAAGCAAGCATAGTAAAACAGAGCCAGAAGTTCATTACCATTGTGATAGATTTGTTCTTCCATCTGGGTGGCAAAGATAGTTTATAACTCATCAAAAGTATTTTATTGTCCTTCATAAAGCTGTTAAATGATATTTCTGGTACAAATGATTTTTTAAAGCAGAGCTACACAAATGAACACAATTTAAGGGCCCACTCACACCTATTCAGTCCATTGCAGCATGTTATTTAGCACATGTTAAATCCCTGGGATTCATAAATACTGGTGCAAGCTAGGGATGGGCTGTGTGTTGCTGAACACACGAACAAACGGGGCGATTGGCGTGAAGTTCACCCGCCCATGAGCGTCCCATAATGCACTGTACTCTTGCAGTGCATTGATTCCACCTTTGCTGGTAAGAGTACCCATCTTCATTATTGTTTGGATGTTTGATATCGTTGAAGGCAGCTTAGCCTCATGGATCTACACTACACTCACCGGGTCCTGTGGGTCTCCAACCATCCATCATCGTCCTATTTATTCTATATGGACATGAGTTAATACTCGTTTCACTCACCATTTTTGCATTTTGGACTTATCACTTTGCTTTATCACATCGTTTAACTAATACCTTTACATGGACTTATGTAGGTTTTTTTAGTCATATTATTGTTTAGCGCTGCATTTTTAAATTCATTTATTCTGTTGTTTGTCACAACGTATGCTGCGGCTTACTCACCTTTGTCCTCTATAGAGCGCAGTGTTTTGTTACGTATCACTCCCCACACTATATAAGGCTGCTGCTTAAACAGCAGCCGTGTATAGGGTGTGATAATGGAGATTAAGCAGGTAGTGGATAATGTATTCAGTCAGTTTAGTGCAGTCAGTGTAGTGTACAGTGTAAGGGATCAGAGGGGTGAACAGACAGCTGGAAAACAGTTTAGTCAAATTAAAAGGCTTTATTCAGCAATAAGCAACAGAAAATTGATATGCTTAGCCTTCATAGGCAGCTCAAACAAAAAAACTCTTCTTAGTAGTATAAGACAGTCCTTTTAAAATATGTTCATGGTCCCAGCCACAGCATATAAACACAGTAAAGTCCCAATTCAGGCAAGCTCACCCAGCAGGATCAAGTAAGAGGCAACAGGTCAGGATCAAGTCAGAGGCAACAGGTGTCCTTCCAGCATCAAGCTCTTTTCAGCTCTGATAGCAACACCGCCATTCCTCTCTGACCAGGTGCCTAATAAGCAGGCCTGAAAGGGAAGTACTTGCCCTGTTTTATTAACCCTCTCAAGGCTGACTCTCAACATATCCCCCCCCCCCCGTTCCAGGCTCGGGGCTGAACAATATATACTACAATGGCCATAGGCCTGGGGAAGGGCATCCTTTTTTCAATGCATGCTCCCAGGTCTATGCCCCTTTCCTACTCTGAATCCACTGCATCCACTAGACTGGATTGCTGCTGTAAACCTATCATAGTTATTTCTATCCGGTCCCATTAGGTGGCACACTTCCTGTACTAATTCAGCCCGGCGGTTTCTGGGCTACCTTTTAAACTATGCCATGTTTTCAAACTCAGCCAGGCAGTCCTCAATGTGGTCGTTCGGTAGCATCAGCGGTAAAAAGTCCCCAGCACAGATTCTACCCTAATTACTAATGAGAACAGCGCCAACCTTTTCTACTTTCTCAGAGGGTTCCTGTCCTTCCATGAGACACCTGCTCTCCACAGTAGGCCCAACCACCAGCACTTGATCCCCAGGTTTAGACTCTCTGAACTTGGCAGACCAGTTGGCAACCCCCCTCTGGGTCCTTATAGTTTATGCCCACGATTAATAAAAATGCAATTATTGTCTACCCTGTAGCATAGAGTATGATGCACAACAACTCAGGGGGAAGCGCATATCTTCCCGAGGATTCTGTGGCTCACCACTCAATGGGAATCAAAGTGGAGTCCTTCCTCTGAGCAGCAAAAAAAAAAAAAACCTTGGGAGCCCCCAAGACATGACAAGTAGGGATGAGCTTCGAGTTCGAGTCGAACTCATGTTCTACTTGAACATTGGCTGTTCGCAAGTTCGCCGAACAGCGAACAATTTGGGGTGTTCGCGGCAAATTCGAATGCCGCGGAACACCCTTTAAAAGTCTATGGGAGAAATCAAAAGTGCTAATTTTAAAGGCTTATATGCAAGTTATTGTCATAAAAAGTGTTTGGGGACGTTTTTTCAGGAGCAGTGATTTTATTAATGCTTAAAGTCAAACAATAAAAGTGTAATATCCCTTTAAATTTCGTACCTGGGGGGTGTCTATAGTATGCCTGTAAAGGGGCGCATGTTTCCTGTGTTTAGAACAGTCTGACAGCAAAATGACATTTGGAAGGAAAAAACTCATTTAAAACTACCCGCGGCTATTGCATTGCCAACAATAGACATAGAAGTTCATTGATAAAAACGGCATGGGAATTCCCCACAGGGCAACCCCGAACCAAAATAAAAAAAAAAAAAATGATGTGGGGGTCCCCCTAAATTCCATACAAGGCCCTTCAGGTCTGGTATGGATATTAAGGGGAACCCCAGCCAAAATTTTAAAAAAAAATTGACGTGGGGTTCCCCCTAAATTCCATACCAGACCCTTCAGATCTGGTATGGATTTTAAGGGGAACCCCGCGCCAAAAAAAAAAAAAAACGTCGTGGGGTCCCCCTAAAAATCCATACCAGACCCTTATCCGAGCACGCAACCTGGCAGGCCGCAGGAAAAGAGGGGGGGACGAGAGTGCGGCCCCCCCCCTCCTGAACCGTACCAGGCCACATGCCCTCAACATTGGGAGGGTGCTTTGGGGTAGCCCCCCAAAACACCTTGTCCCCATGTTGATGAAGACAAGGGCCTCATCCCCACAACCCTGGCCGGTGGTTGTGGGGGTCTGCGGGCGGGGGGCTTATCGGAATCTGGAAGCCCCCTTTAACAAGGGGACCCCCAGACCCCGGCCCCCCCCTGTGTGAAATGGTAAGGGGGTTCTTACCCCTACCATTTCACTAAAAAACTGTCAAAAATGTTAAAAATGACAAGAGACAGTTTTTGACAATTCCTTTATTTAAATGCTTCTTCTTTCTTCCTTCATCTTCTTCTTCTTCTGGTTCCTCTGGCTCTTCTGGTTCTTCCTCCGGCGTTCTCGTCCAGCATCTCCTCCGCGGCGTCTTCTATCTTCTTCTCCTCGGGCCGCTCCGCACCCATGGCATGAGGGGAGGCTCCCGCTCTTCTCTTCATCTTCTTCTCTTCTTCATCTTCTTCTTCTTCTTCTCTTCTTCCTTCTTCTCTTCTTCATGTCTTCTCCGGGCCGCTCCGCAGCCATGCTGTGGCATGGAGGGAGGCTCCCGCTGTGTGACGGCGTCTCTTCGTCTGACGGTTCTTAAATAACGGGGGGCGGGGCCATCCGGTGACCCCGCCCCCCTCTGACGTACGGTGACTTGACGGGACTTCCCTGTGACGTCACGGGGAATGCCACAGGGAAGTCCCGTCATGTCACCGTGCGTCAGAGGGGGGCGGGGTCACCGGGTGGCCCCGCCCCCCGTTATTTAAGAACCGTCAGACGAAGAGACGCCGTCACACAGCGGGAGCCTCCCTCCTTGCCACAGCATGGCTGCGGAGCGGCCCGGAGAAGACATGAAGAAGAGAAGAAGGAAGAAGAGAAGAAGAAGAAGAAGATGAAGAAGAAGATGAAGAAGAAGATGAAGAAGAGAAGAAGATGAAGAGAAGAGCGGGAGCCTCTCCTCATGCCATGGGTGCGGAGCGGCCCGAGGAGAAGAAGATAGAAGACGCCGCAGAGAAGATGCTGGACGAGAACACCGGAGGAAGAACCAGAAGAGCCAGAAGAACCAGAAGAAGAAGAAGATGAAGGAAGAAAGAAGAAGCATTTAAATAAAGGAATTGTCAAAAACTGTCTCTTGTCATTTTTAACATTTTTGACAGTTTTTTAGTGAAATGGTAGGGGTAAGTACCCCCTTACCATTTCACACAGGGGGGGGCCGGGATCTGGGGGTCCCCTTGTTAAAGGGGGCTTCCAGATTCCGATAAGCCCCCCGCCCGCAGACCCCCACAACCACCGGCCACGGTTGTGAGGATGAGGCCCTTGTCCTCATCAACATGGGGACAAGGTGTTTTGGGGGGCTACCCCAAAGCACCCTCCCAATGTTGAGGGCATGTGGCCTGGTACGGTTCAGGAGGGGGGGGGCCGCACTCTCGTCCCCCCCTCTTTTCCTGCGGCCTGCCAGGTTGCATGCTCGGATAAGGGTCTGGTATGGATTTTTAGGGGGACCCCACGCCGTTTTTTTTTTTTTTTTTTGGCGCGGGGTTCCCCTTAAAATCCATACCAGACCTGAAGGGCCTTGTATGGAATTTAGGGGGACTCCCACATCATTTTTTTTTTTTAATTTTGGTTCGGGGTTGCCCTGTGGGGAATTCCCATGCCGTTTTTATCAATGAACTTCTATGTGTATTGTCGGCAATGCAATAGCCGCGGTAGTTTTAAATGTGTTTTTTCCTTCAAAATGTCATTTTGCTGTCAGACTGTTCTAAACACGGGAAACATGCGCCCCTTTACAGGCATACTATAGACACCCCCCAGGTATGAAATTTAAAGGGATATTACACTTTTATTGTTTGACTTTAAGCATTATTAAAATCACTGCTCCTGAAAAAACGGCCGTTTTTAAAACTTTTTTTTGCATTGATTCATGTCCCCTGGGGCAGGGCCCAGGTCCCCAAACACTTTTATTGACAATAACTTGCATATTAGCCTTTAAAATTAGCACTTTTGATTATTCATGTTCGTGTCCCATAGACTTTAACGGTGTTCGCGTGTTCGAACAAATTTTTTTCCTGTTCGCATGTTCTGGTGCGAACCGAACAGGGGGGTGTTCGGCTCATCCCTAATGACAAGTCAGGCTCAGAGGGAGAACTCTCCACCTCCAATCCTACAAATACCTAGCAGAAACAAGTCAGAGGCAACAGGTGTCCTTCCAGCATCAGGCTCTCTTCAGCTCTAATAGCAACACCGCCATTCCTCTCTGACCAGGTGCCTAATAAGCAGGCCTGAAAGTACTTGCCCTGTTTTACTAACCCTCTCAAGGCTGACTCTCCACAACAGGCATACCCCACATTTAAGTACACACATGGGACCAGAGCATGTATGTAAAACGAAAATGTACTTAAGGTGAAGCAGCAATACCTTTTTTCACTTCTCAATGCATGTACTGCATTGCAATAGTCATTTACAGGCATAACTGATCACCTAGGTAAGCTGACCGACCCCAAAATCGGA
Organism: Lithobates clamitans; assembly: GCA_037952925.1. Taxonomy (NCBI): domain Eukaryota; kingdom Metazoa; phylum Chordata; class Amphibia; order Anura; family Ranidae; genus Lithobates; species Lithobates clamitans. The sequence continues at coordinate 4,220,237 of JBBGZY010000381.1, read as the reverse complement.
TATGTTGTAGTCCTGAGTCCTCTCTCGGTTCTCCCCTAGTTTGGTATCCCTGTCACTTATGGTTCGGGAGCAGTGCCATGTCAAGCCGACCAAGATTTCCAATAGACGCCAATGTTAAAGACGGGGAGCAGTGCCATGTCAAGCAGACAACGATTTCCCATAGACGCCAATGTTAAAAACCGGGAGCAGTGCCATGTCAAGCTGACCAAGATTTCCGATAGACGCCAATGAGCACTGAAAACTGAAAATTGATCTAGGCAGGAAGGGGGTGAAAGTGCTCTGTATTGACGTGGTTAAGGGGAATCCTATGACAGAATTAGGAAAACAAAAAACAAAAAAAGCCCTTTGGGTCTGGTATCATTTTTTAAGGGGAACTTTACGCAAAAACAAAAACAAAAAATCATACCAGACCATTATCTGAACCATACCCAGGCCACTTCCCCTCAACATGGGGAGGTATGCTTTGGAGTGCCCACAAAGCACCTTGTTCCCATGTTGATGGGGACAAGGGCCTCTTCCCAACAACCCCTGGGCTGTGGTTGTCAGGGTCTGCGGACGGGGGGCTTATCGGAATCTGGAAGCCTCCTTTAACAAGGAGGCCCTCAGATCCTGCCCCCCAAATATCCTACAATCACCCACTGCCTATTCAGGTTCGAATTTTAATTAAAGCATCCGAAAAAAAAAAAAGTAAACCCTAGACTGGTTAATGAGTCAGAAGAGTGATTGGTATTGTGTGTCTAGCTGCGAGGCAGTTATTGGGAAAAGAACCCAGGGCATTTAATTAGCGGCTCCTATGGGGGTAGCACTACATTACATTTAGGGCAGGTAATTCATTTGAATGAATTTCCATTGCACTAAATGGTTCAAAAAGCAGACAAGCAACAACTGCAGCTTACCACAGAGCATTATAGTACCTTACCATACATTTTGGTGTGCTGTAATACATATGCTTCAGAGGTGCATTGGCCATTAGGGTGCCAATGAAAACGAATGGCACCACATTGTGGTAATGTTATGTTGTGTTACTGCAGTGCACCAAAACTGGTAGGTGTGAATAGGTCCTAAGGAATTACATTAAAACAGTAAAAATACCTTAACAAATAAAGCTAACAGAAAGAGGACATGAATAATTTTTACAAACAAATTAGGTTTACAAAGGGTAACAAGAAAGGGGAACATTTTTTTTTTTAAACATAACACAAATTTATGAATTAAAGCTACAACATTTTTAGAGCTACCTAAATTTTTATTCAATGTCCCTCTAATCAAGAAGCCATGGTACTACACAGTTGTTATGAAGCCTAGTACACATGATGAGACTATCGGACGAATGATCATCTATTTTTTGTTAGTCTCCATATCGAAACTGAATAGGTTACTAAATTATGAAAATTCTCATAAGGCAGAATAAAAAATTTGAAAGTGATGTAATGTATATGTATTGTATTTTTAGACAAAAACTGCACTGATTAAATGAGAATTGTACAATCTGCTATTGTACGAGAAAAATGTTTGCGTTTGTTCCTTCGTAAAATTTCAGGAGACAGCTGTGTACTAACAATCAGATTATCGTATGATCGCATCAAAAGTGGTATTTTTTGTACGATATTCTGATCGTGTGTACAGGGCTACCTAAAAAATAGGTTATGCAATCAGATTGTCATGTACAGTATATGCCCAGCTTCAGATTTAACTAACTAGAAGAGGGGATAGGTACTTATTGTATGTCTAGAAATAGTCAAATGGATTATGTGATAATAATGCTATGGTATTTAAACTGAGGGGCATAGCAGGTTATCTTTATAAGAGGCATCATAGGCAGGATGTACTCACCTTCCCCAATTTCCCCCCACTTCATTTCACTGCCAGAAAACACCAAACATCCCAGTGCATGCCCAGTGAGCCAACACTGCATTCTGGGAAAGCAAAGGGAATGTTTTACAATCATAAGAATTTCAAAAAATGTTGCAGTGCTCCAATGGTGGACCAGTGGCAAGATAAGTACTGTATTAGTGTCTTTAACCACTTGCCGCCCAGCCGCCGCAGTCATTATACTGCGGCAAGGTGACACGATCCTGCAAATCGCTGTAGCTGTACATCGGCTCGGGAACCTGTTATTGTGGGTGCACGTGCACCCCCATTGGCCAGTGGGGGGAGCCACTCAGTGTGTCCGGCAGACAGAAGTGACAGAAGGGGATCTGCCTGTGTAAACAAGGCAGATCTCTGTTCTGACAGGGGAGATCACACAGATCCTGTCTTTATGCTAAGCAGGAAGATGGATCTGTGTGTTTCCCCAGTCACACAGTGCCCCATACAATTAGAAAACACCTGCAGGGAACACATTTAACTCCTTGATCGCCCCTGTTAATCCCTACCCTGCCAGTGTCATTAGTACAATAACAGTGCATATTTTTAGCACTGATCACTGTAATAATGACACTGGTTTCCAAAAAAGTGTCAAAAATGTCAGTTAGGTGTCCGATCTGTCCGCCGCCATGTTGCAGTCCTGCTAAAAATCACTGATCACCGCCATACTAATAAAAAAAATAAATAAAAAATAATAAAAATGTAATAAATCTATCTCCTATTTTGTAGACGCCATAACTTTTCCTCAAACCAATCAATATACGCTTATTGCAATTTTTTTTACAAAAAATATGTAGCAGAATACATATCAGCCTAAACTGATGAAGTTTGTTTTTTTCCCATTTCTTTTTTTTAAATGTTTTATAGCAGAAAGTAAAACATTTTGGGGTTTTTTGTCAAAATTGTCGGTCTTTTTTTGTTTATAGCGCAAAAAGTAAAAACTGCAGAGGTGATCAAATACCACCGAAAGAAAGCTCTATTCCTGGGAAAAAAGGACCGTGCAATTGTCAGTTAAAGCGATGCAGTGCCGTATCACAAAAAATGGCCTGGTCAGGAAGGGGGTAAAGCCTTCCAGGGCTGAAGTGGTTAATAAAGAAGCCCTTGTTACTTTGCCTTGGTTTAGCAAAGGACAGGTTCACTTTAAGGATGCTGCAGTAGAAAGAAGAAAACATCTTATCTTCATTTACCCTGGTTATGCTGTTACTTGCTGATATATGTATCTCCTGCTCATCACCAAGATGAAAAGTATCTTTTGGAAAAAAAAAAAAAAAAAAAGTTCCATAGCGCTATGTGCCATCAGAGATTTAAATGTGAAGATTAGATTCAGCATGGGAATCCAGACTCTTCGCACAACCCTGCCAGGTCTCTTGAGTGCTATAACCTCAGGCATTCTTCAGGCCACACTGTTTAATGGCTCCAATTATTTTCAATAGCACAGCCGCACTTAAAGCAACCGCCCAAAATAGGCAGTCACGTGCACTGCTATTATGATAATACTCTACTTATACAACTGAGATTTGTTATAAGTGCTTATAGACGAGCTCGAAGAGCATGCAACAAGACATGAAAATCTGGCAGAGTGCTCCAAAGGAGGCTTTCTTAAGTAAACTTTTTTTTAATTTTTTTTTTTTTTTAACTGAGTGACTGCATAAATCATAATGCATCACTTGGCGCTTGCAAACTTTTTGTACCGAAGTATGATTAATGTAGACTGTACTCATATTGTTGCACATGGATACGCTGTTCCAATAAGACATAAACAAACACAGCAGAGGGGGAAAAAAGGCGCTACAATGTATTCAATGTGAGACTGGCAGCAAGATCCATCATGTTGTGATTTTATGTGTCTGGCAAACAAACTTTACAAGGTGGACACAAAACAACTGAAATGTTTCTTTTTATTTCATATTGCATTGACAAAAGGAACTTATGTTCAGTTTTTTGCAAGAGGATTGTTACAAAAAAATGAAAACTATGTCCCCCCCCCTCCCTCCCCGGTTATTTATTTAAACAATAAAAGGAGTGTTTAAAGCTGAACTCCAGAAAAATGAAAAGTCCTCCCCTGCAGAGGGCGCAGCACCAGGGACGTGCAGTGAGGTCAGTGGCTGGTGAGGCACTGGTGGCTAGTATCATAGCCAGATACACACAGGTTACATACACCGCGATCGTTAGAGCGAGAGCAATAATTCTAGTACTAGACCTCCTCTAACTCTAAACATGTAACCTGTAAAAAAATTTAAAGCGTTGTATATGGGGATTTTTAAGTACTGAAGTTTGGCGCCATTCCCCAAGTGTGCACAATTTTAAAGTGTGACATGTTAGGTATCTATTTACTCGGCATGACATCATCTTTCATAGTATACAAAAAAAATACAAAATCGGGCTAATTTTAGTGTTTTTTATTTTATTTTTTATTCATGAAACAGTTTCTTTCCAAAAATAAGTGTTTGAAAAATTGCTGCGCAAATACCGTGTAACATAAAAAGTTCTAACGACCAACATTTTCTCTCCTAGGGTGTCTGCTAAAACAATATATCTAATGTCTAGTAAATAAAATTAGGATTTTTACATGTAGGAGGAAAGTGTCAGAATTGGCCTGTGTGGCAAGTGGTTAATTACCATAAGTAAATAATATACATATAATTATTATATATTGTTTTTAAGGTAATGTACTATATTTTCAAAAACTGTACTCAAGCAGGTGGCTTAACGGACAAATTACTGAAGTTTGAAGTTATAACTTCAAACCAGTATTTTCACAGCAAATAGATAAATAATAAAATATTATGTCATAACATATAGCAAAAAAAAACGTATGATTTAGCTTGATTATAACAGTACCTTTTCAGCAGCAGAAGATTCTCATTCTCCCTCTTAACTGTGTGAGAAAAAAATGGGATTATGGGTAAATCTTATATCCATAAATCCATGTTTTTTCCTTGTAGTTAAGGGCTGGGATGGAAGGGAGCATGTCTTTAAGACACAGGACCCCTTCTATGACACTTCAGTGAGAGGCGTGCTTCCACTGCAGCATTTTTATTGGACAGCTGAGGCCAGTGGTACTTTACCATTGGTCCAAGGCTCCAAGCTGTCCATTGAGCTCAGTGCCTCTGACAAGAAGTGAGAGGCACTGTGAGCTCATCTTCTCAGTCTGCTGCAAACAGAGTGTACCAGCTTGTATTTAAACTGGCCGCTCTGTATGTAGCTTCTGACGGCTGCAAAAAGAGCCCCGTATCTCCAGAACCATGGGTCCTAGGAGCCCCAATTTTGATCAGTGGTGGGATAATACTTCAGCTTTTTAGCCGAGCTACGACCCTCGAAGCTCAATCTTTTTTTTTTTATGTTCATGGCAGGTGAGACTCTGCCTCACCTGCCTCCTCTGAATGCACGTCCCTCGGCAGCACCAAAACTGCAGGGGTTAACTATTCAGTTATGTCTAGGGGTAGTAGGTAAAGCAGTCTCATTTATCTGATCCTCCACTTCTGCAGGCTCTCCACGCCACTAGACTAGTGCCAGCAGCATCTTCTCTCCTACATTCCAATAGTTTATGATTAAGACTTGAGGATGCCAAGGGACAATCCACTGCTTGGAGAATCGGGATCGTCATTTGCCAGGAAAGCAGAGGATCAGGTAAGTAAAACTGCTTTTACCGTCTCCTAGATTCAATGGCCATTTAAAGTAGTAGTGAACCATTAAAAAAAAAAAAAAAAAAAACCCTGCAAGACAATAGCATACAGTGATAAGCCCAATACTGCGTCAAAGTTCCCCATTATCAGCACACAGATATAAAAATTACATTTAAATACTTAAGCCCCGGACCATTTGGCTGGCAAAAGACCAGAGCACTTTTTGCGATTTGGCACTGCTTCACTTTAACTGACAATTGCATGATCGTGCGACGTGGCTCCGAAACAAAATTGACGTCCTTTTTTCCCCACAAATAGAGCTTTCTTTTGGTGGTATTTTTGCGCTATAAAACAAAAAAATAGCAACAATTTTGAAAAAGAATGCATTATTTTATATTTTATTATAATAAATATCCCCAAAAATAAAAAAACATTTTTTTTCCTCAGTTTAGGCCGATACGTATTCTTCTACATATTTTTGGTAAAAAATTTTGTAAAAAGCATTTATTGATTGGTTTGCGCAAAAGTTATAGCATCTATAAAAAAGGGAATAGTTTTATGGCATTTTTATTAATAATTTTTTTCACTAGCAATGGTGGCGTTCAGCAATTTTTATTGTGACTGCGACATTATGGCGGACAGATTGGACACTTTTGGCGCTATTTTGGGACCATTCACATTTATACAGCGATCAATGCGATTAAAAATGCAATGATTACTGTGTAAATGTGACTGGCAGTAAAGGGGTTAACCACTAGGTGGCGCTGTAGGGGATAAGTGTGTCCTAGGAAGTGATTCCAACTGTGGGGGGGATGGGCTATGTGTGACATGACACTGATCACCGCTCCCAAATACAGGGAGCGGTGATCAGTGTCAGTGGCAGAACGGGGAATCGCTTGTTTATCTTAGCATCTCCCCGTTCTGCCTCATCGTGAGACGATCGTGGGTATCCCCGCGATCATGCTCACAGAGCTCCCGATGGGCGCACGTGTGCAAGCCGCCTCTTAAAGGGCAAAGTACAGGTACGTTAATCTGCCTGTGCGTGCCCTTCTGCCGCAGTATATCTGCGTGAGGCGGTCGGGAAGCGGTTGAATCCTGCAAGGCCATTTAAAACACCTGAACATATTCAAAATATGGGGATTTGGTTACACCATATAGCCATATAGTGCTAAGCCCACTACTGTGTCAAAGTACCCCATTATCAGTGGGTCCTACACTATTCATAGAATGAAGGGTCCTGCATCTCAACTATGGGAGACAGGAGGAGTCCTTATAGATCTCCCATAAAGAGGAGTTTGTCTCCCATGGTTGAGATGCATATATATGAATAGTGTAGGACCCACTGATAATGGGGTACTTTGACGCAGTAAGTGGGCTTAGCACTATATGGCCATATGGTGTAACCAAATCCCCATATTTTTTATATGTTCAGGTGTTTTAAATAGCCTTGCAGGATTTAAATGTCATTTTTGTATGTGCGCGCTGTAATCAATTTTGTTCTGTCACTGTATTAATGACAGGCTGGGAAGGGGTTAAACATCTGGGGTGATCAAAGGGTTAAACGTGTGCCTAACCAGTGTTTTTGTGTTTATTATGTGGTGCTTTTACTAAAGGATGTGCTGGATATTATTCCCTGCTTTGCAGGGAAACAAAATTCAGCACATGCCCGCTGACACGACAGAGCTCTGCCTTGTTTACATTGAGTTCTGTTCTGTCTTTCTCCGATCAGCGGGTGCCGGTGGTCATCCATTGGCCAGCACCCACTGATCAGCTCATGCTGTGACTAATTAAAACACAACCAGCGCTCCCTCTACCCGGAAGTGATGGCACAGGAGAGCCAGTTTGCCGCCATATAACAGCATTTTGCGGTCGCCAAGTGGAACTATTAGTAAAAACAGATTATTATATCAGAGAGGTTTGCTATAATAGTGATTCTATGACATACAGTATAATCCTACCATTTAATTAAATATTTTTAATGAATAGCAGTTTGTGCACACATTCCATTATTAACTGTAGGTATCTTAAGCAGTATAAGGAACAGTGACAATATGCAAAGTGTACAAATCTATGGCAACCCCTCAGAGTTTATATTACTGAAAGAAGATCAGTGTAACAAAACTTTAATTTCCACATCTACAATTCTACATTGCTGTTCTCTGTTATTGAATAGGCCTGTAGTTTTTAAAAGGTAATAGTATTTTTTTTCCTTGCAAAGATTTTCCTTACTGTACGTTATTTAAGCGTCCTTTCAGAGCCATGATTAATGATTTCTACATCATTAAGGGTATGACCCTGGTCAGGAAAAAATATGTCCTGAAGGGTCGCAGTAATTTTCTTTCTCCTGACATAATGGTGTTGGCGTAGATTATTTGTGTACGTCATTGTCCACTTTCACCAATATAATACCCGCTGATGCACGTGTCACATTTGATGGGATGTATTGCACTGCTGGATGGGCAGTTGTTTGATGAGCAAATTTCAGTATGATGTATAACTTGTGGGGTGAATAACTAAGATTATTAGAAAGTCATGACAGAGGTTCCTACCGTTGGTTGGCCATAGAAAAACTCATCAGTTTTCGCTGAAGGTGAGAGCTTTACGCGTTGTTGTTGCAAATTTTGTGCTGTCAGTTTTTCTGACTAAGGTGACCTAATTATTTTCACATAAATAAAAATGGTGATAAAATGGGTTTCCAGGATGCATGCAATTTATTTTTACTCAACTGGCAGCACTGGAGGCAGATTAAGTAAGAGCAGATTTCTATAGATGAAAGCCTTGAAAGATTTACCTCTCACAAGGTGGATCTTTCTGTAACATTACAAGTCTCCATGAATAAATTCCTGGCATTTCCCAATATAAAGTATGGATTTATTCACACAAGTGATCAGGAAGCGGTAAAAACAGGCGGTTGAGACACTGTTTAACTGCCCCTGAATGCTCACCTAGAGAAGGATATGCAGAAACTCAGGCCTAGGAGTATGAAGATTAGGGTGCTCTGGACAACAAGGAGACTTTAAAGTGATTGTAAAGTCTCTCTTTTTTTTTTTTTATAAAAATAACAAACATGCCAGTGGATTTGCACAGAGCAGCCCAGATCCTTCTCTTCGTGTGTCCCTCTTCTGTGATCCTGGCCCCTCCCTACTGTTGAGTGCCCCCACAGCAAGCAGCTTGCTATGGAGGCACCTGAGCCAAGTCACAGCTCCGTGTGTCCATTCAGACATGGAGCTGCGGCCTGGCCCCGTCCCTTCTCTTTCCTGACTTTGATTGACAGCAGCGGGAGCCAATGGTTGTGTCTCAGCCAATCAAGAGGGAGAGTCTTGGACAGCCGAGACACTCATGGACATTGCTGGACAGGGATGGAGCTCAGGTAAGTATTAGGGGGGCTGAGGGAGGCTGTTGCACACGGAAGGCTTTTTATTCAAATGCATAGCATGCATTAAGATAAAAAACCTTCTGACTTTACAACTCCTTTAACAAACAGTACAAGACTGTTATAACTAAGATAACTAAGACATAATGTCCAGTGGGATGCCTTCTGGGAGTAAAGACAGCTGCAGGGGGAAGTTCCGGCCGACCAGCAGTGGTAAACACTGTCTCTGATCCAAGATGGAGAGCCGTGCTGTCATTTTTTCAGAGCATGCCCAGCCGCTCCTTCTTTAAACCAATGTAGTAATGCAAGGGGAAGAGGTTTATATGAGAGTCAGGGGTGGAACAAATGGGCAGGGGGTGGGCGGGACTGATAACGACTGCCAGATCATTACATGGTAGTATGCATTGGAATAAAATACAGTAAAATAAAGTAAAAAAAAAAAACTCACTGCAGTAAAGGGAAAGATACAGAAGACAAACACTGACTGGGACAGAACTTAAAGAAGTAGAATATACATAAATTCAATTTCGATATATAGACACTCATATGGGATGCAAGGTGTGCAGCATGGGACTACAAATGTCAGCAACATCATAAATAGGGGAAATGTGACAACAAGTATTATAAAGGTGACTGGACACATGTAAATATATTTAAAATAATATATATAAAAAATACAATACAATATGGTCATTGCTGTGAGCATATGAACATGATGTTAGAAACTCAGGTCTGTACATATATCGTGGCCACAATGTTTTGCTTTGCAGCTGTGGCAAAAATTAAACCCCCTGTTGAGTTTAGTGGGCAGTACCACTGCTGAATGCAACCTATGGTTTGCACCACAACTGCAGGGTGGTTCAGCCTTTTTGGGGTAAAACAGGTGGTCAAGGGATAACATATATATTAGTTTAAAAAAGATGGTTAGGAGGCAACATATAATAACCTCTGAAAAGCTACCCACCACAAATTGCTTTTCAGAAGGATGGCAAGGGTTGTTGCCTGTCTGATTGAAGCCTTGCAGTAAATGTTTTAAAAATTGCTGCACATTTATTATGAAAGCTGAAGTCTAGTAAAAAATAATGTTCAGGCATACAATACCAGCATAAATGCCAACAGTCCAGATTTTCCTGGGACATTCACAAGATTTAGACCCTTGTCCCGTTTTTGCAAAACACAGGAAATTGGCATTCTCCCGGAGAATCGCGAGAGCCGCCGCTAGAGGTCCGGGGCCGGCACTGGTGATGGTCTCCCTCACCATTTTAGAGAAGACCAGCTCTCGTGGAACCTGGTCACTCGCCAAAGGGGAACAAAAAAGAGGCGGAGCCAGCTGGGTGGCTGCCAATAGAAATGGAGCTGCCGCCAACCCTCTCCCCCTGGTCTGTGATGTGTTGTGGGAAAGACCGCAGGGCGGAGGGTTGGCGACAGCTCCATTTCTATTGACAGCCACTCGGCCAGCTCAGCCTCTTGTTTGTTCCACTCAGCGAGTGACCGGTTACACGAGAGCTGGTCTTTTGTAATGGCGGCGGGGACACTTGTTGTAAGGTTGTAAGGAGGGACTCCGCTGGGGACACCTGATGTAAAGGGGACACCGCTGGGGACATCTGATGTAAGGAGGGACTGCGCTGGGGACACCTGATGTAAGGAGGGACTCCGCTGGGGACACCTGAAATTTGGAACTTTAAAAATTTGGAAATCTGAAAATCCGAATATAAGAATGAAAATCTGAAAATACAAAAACCTGAAAATCTGAAATAACCAATAATAACTATTAGATTATAGGTATTGGAATTTACTTTCAAATTTGGCTGTTTGTGAACGTAATGAGTACGAATTTATCTGAAGTTACGAATTATCTGAAATAACGAATGCCATATCTAAACGAATGGAACGTAACAATCTAATAATAATAAATAACAATAATAATAATAATATTAAAACCTTTTTATTATTATTATTTATTATTAATTTGTTCCATTCCATTTGTTTAGATGCAGCATTCGTTATTTCGGATAATTCGTAACTTCAGATAAATTTGTATTCGTTACATTCACAAACAGCCAAATTTGAAAGGAAACTCCAATACTTATAATTTAACAGTTAGTTATTTAAAATTTTACTGATTTTCTTTTTTTTTTTCAGATTTTCAAAGTTTTCAATTTCCAAATTTCCGAATTCCAAAAATTCTAAAATTTGGAATTCTAAAATTCGGAAAATTCAAAATTAGAAAATTCTAGATTGGAAAATTCAGAAATTCGAAATTCGGAAATTCAGAGATTTGTAAGTCCGAATTTCCAAACTTCTGAAAAAAGCAAAAAAACGAATGAAACGAAAACGAACAAATTCTTTGTCAGTGCACATGTCTACGAGGTACACCTTTTACAAAAGTGTGTGGGGCATAGGACACACCCCCTGCCACACCACCTTGAAGAATTATACAAAAAAGTGTTTTTACCTCTACTATTCCTTTATACTGGCTTTTGGAATTTACAAATGCAACAATCAGGGGCGTAACTAGAAATAGCAGGGCCCCATAGCAAAATTTTGTATGGGGCCCCCCTGCAAACAGCCCCCCCACAGCTGCCCTAGTGTCAATGCAGCGTGACCTGTGCCACATACAGCGTGACCTGTGCCCAATGCAGCGTGATCTGTGCCCAATTCAGCGTGATCTGTGCCCAATGCAGCGTGATCTGTGCCCAATACAGCGTGACCTGTGCCCAATACAGCCTGGTCTACCTTTGCCCCATACAGCCCCACCTATGCAGAGGAAGAGGCAAGTCACCTGGATCAGCAGAGAGCGGGATTGCCCGCTGTAATAGCTTTCATTTGAATTTCCTGTCTTCCCAGGGCTCATCGTCACATAGCCCCACCTCTTGGCCCGATGCCTTTGATGACGTCACATGTTCCGCATTGGATCGGCGTTCTGTCTATCAAAGGCACCGGGCCAAAAAGGTGGAGCTATGTGACGTGAGCCCCGGGAACATTGGAAGTTCTAATGAAAGCTCTTACATCGGGCAATTCAGCTCTCTGCTGATTACGGACAGCTCGCCTCTTCCTTTCCTCTCTCTTCCCCTGGCTGGGAGACTGTGCCGGCGGTACTCTTATCCTCACTGGGCCCCACTCGGCTGCGGGCCCCATAGCGCCCGCATGGGTCGCTATGGTGGTAGTTACGCCCCTGGCAGCAATTTAGAAATTGGATAAAAGGTTTAGCACTGGGAAACAGTTCATATACAACTATATACAACTATATAGATCAGACTAAAATGATGGACAAATGAGGAGAAAAGAGTAGCAGAAGGACTTTGTTCCAAACCAAGGACAGTCCCTTGAAATCAGGGACAGTTGGGAGCTATGGTACAACTAACACTCCTCACCCCCCAGATTAACAATGCTGCTGTTCAAAAGGTGCTCCTTTGCTCCTTCATCCAGAGTGGGGGTACTCTATACAGGAGGTGTGTTACTGGTCAGATCACCAGGTGAAAACAGAGGGGAGAAAGCCTAAAAAAAAAGAAAATGAATGCAGCCACCGCATCTAAAGATTGGTAAGCTGCAATATATAAAACATTTTGGTTTTGGGTTTAATACTACTTTAATTTAGCTAAATGTTACACCCTGGCATTACTATAACTTGTAATGTAGGACTATATTAGAGAGTAGTACTTGGTTAACTAAAGTTGTAGTTCCTATGAATTTGATTATATTTTGTAGCAGATTCGGATACTTCCCAGCCAGCCGATCTGTATTGTGATAATAAATATCTGAAGTGATCTTTCTTTGATAAAAAGCACTGTGTTGGTGTGTAACCCAGAAATGTCTTCTACAGTTTAGGGACTTTACATCAACACTTTCCTGAGCTCACTGCTCTCTGGCAGTTATTAGATATTCAGCTTGATCCCGATTCCCGGTGGAGTGAAGCCTGACCTACCTAAAATTGATGGAACTTTTCTTGATCTGGTCAGTGAAGTTTTTCTGACCTATACGACCCGACAAACTTCCCAATTACAGCGCCGCTGTTCTGTTCTGTATCTTCTCTGGGGAAAAGAAAGTCAGAAGAATCTGCAGTGCCATTCTGTGTGCATACAGTCTGCCCTGAAAAACAAAACAGTTAAAGGAAATGCAAAACAGCTTCTAACCCCACCAGCTTCTGGAGTGTATGGTAATGTTTGGAGGCCTATGCTCTAGCAAAAAAAGGTATTGCACTCCCCCTGGTTAGCCATTAACAATTGATCGGAAATGTCTACTTCTATTTAGGCCTCTTACACATTGCAGCTTGAAAAAGCTCTCGCAGTTTTTTTTTTTTACTGAGCTAAAATACAACCCATTAATTGTAATGTGCCTATGCACACAGGCGCATAAACAAGCACCATGCATTCTTCAATAAAAAAAGAAATAGAAAAAAATCAGCTTTTTTAAATCAGTAATTTATGCTCCATGCTCACAAATGTGCAAAAAAATGCATGCAAATGGCCGTTTACATATTGTGCAGAAGGAGAACTCGAGAATACGTTTTTGCCCATTTGCATGACATTGGATGAGTGTGCGCAAAATTGCGCGAACGCATATAAGTGCATTACATACAAAAAAAAAAAAAAAAAAAAGGCTGAAAAAGTAGATGCTCAAACAGGAGTATCCTGTGCAAGAGGCCTTACAGTTGCTTGCCTTGGCGTATATATATATATATATATATATATATATATATATATATATATATACACACACACACATATACAGTATAATGTGAAGAGATTGTTAGTACTAAAGGTGAAAATACTTAAAGAAACTCTAAGAACAACCCTTGATAAAAGCTGTCTCTGCAAAGAATTAAAGTGTTACTAAACCCACAACAATAAAATCAGTTTGTATATGCAGCAAAGCATGTTTTTTATACTCACTGTGGAACATAAGGGGTTAATCCTCTGCATTGTGTAAAAAGGCTGTTTGATCCTGTCTTCTCTGATCTTCCCCTTCTTCCACACTCCCCAATCCATCTGCTGATAGTACAGACCCTTGGGGACACTCTGCACATGCTCAGTTAGGTGTGCATTGCTAGAGATTTTTTTTTTTTTTGGGATGGTGCATGTGATCAGCACAGGGCCAATCAGCACTGTCCAGACAGAGGGTCAGGGGTCCTGCAGCCTCATAGAGCAATCAGGGAAGAATGAAAACTCCTCCTACAGGCCTTAACCAGACACTAATGCTGCTCTAACTGGTGATGAGAAAAGGCATTTAGCAGATTACAGTATCTCACAAAAGTGAGTACACCCCTCACATTTTTGTAAATATTTTATTATATCTTTTCATGTGACAACTCTGAAGAAATTATACTTTGCTACAATGTAAAGTAGTGAGTGTACAGCTTGTATAGCAGTGTACATTTGCTGTCCCTTCAAAATAACTCACCATACAGCCATTAATGTCTAAACCGCTGGCAACAAAAGTGAGTACACCCCTAAGTGAAAATGTCCATATTGGGCCCAATTAGCCACTTTCCCTCCCCGGTGCCATGTGACTCATTAGTGTTACAAGGTCTCAGGTGTGAATGGGGAGCAGGTGTGTTAAATTTGGTGTTATCACTCTCACTCTCTCATTGGTCACTGCAAGTTCAACATAGCACCTCATGGCAAAGAAAAAAAAGAATAGTTGCGCTACATAAAGATGGCCTAGGCTATAAGAAGATTGCCAAGACCCTGAAACTGAGCTGCAGCATGATGGCCAAGACCATACAGCGGTTTAACAGGACAGGTTCCACTCAGAACAGGCCACACAAAATATTGACACTTTGGGCCCAATTTGGATATTTTCACTTAGGGGTATATAATAAAATTACAAAAACGGGAGGGGTGTACTTTTGTGAGATACTGTATATTTGCTAAAATAATTGCATTTCCATGTTCTGTGGGAGGCCAGATATAGTGAATGCAGGGTCCTGGGTTTACTAACACTTTAACCGCTAACCAGCCGCCGTCATTATACTGCAACAGGTCGGCACGATCCTGCGAATCGCAGTAGCTGTACATCGGCTTGTGGGATCAGGATAGCAGGCGCGCGCATGCCCACTGCACTGCGGAGGTGCCGATGCTTGTGGCCGACGGTTGCTATGACCGCGGGCATGAGAGGCAGAACAGACACGTGTGTGTAAACACACAAATCCCTGTTCTGTGAGGAATGACAGATCACGAGCTCCTAATAGCTAGGAATCACGATCTATCATCCCCTCTAGTCAGTCTCATCCCCCTACAGTTAGAAACACACACAGGGAACGCAGCTAACCCCTTGATTGCCCCCTAGTGTTAACCCCTTCCCTGCCCTTCCCTGCCAGTGACATTTTTACAGTAATCAGTGCATTTTTATAGCACTGATCGCTGTATAAATGCCAATGGTCCCAAGAATGTGTCAAAAGTGTCCGATCTGTCCGCCATGTCGCAGTCCCTGAAAAAAATAAAAATAAAAAAAAAATAAAAAAATTGCAGACCGCCGCCATTACTAGTAAAAAAAAATGATAATAAAAATGCTATAAATCTATCCCCTATTTTGTAGATGCTATAACTTTTGCGCAAACCAATCAATATACGCTTATTGCGATTTTCTTTACCAAAAATATGTAGAAGAATACATAATCAACCTAAACTGAGAACAAATTTGTTTTTTTTAAAAAAACAATTGGGATATTTATTATAGCAAAAAGTACAAAATATTGGGGGTTATTTACGAAAGACAAAGCCACTTTGCACTACAAGTGCACTTGGAAGTGCAATCGCTGTACATCTGAGGGGAAGATCTGAAATGAGGGGAAGCTCTGCCGATTTTATCATCCAATCATGTGCAAGCTAAAATGCTGTTTTTTATTTTCCTTGCATGTCCCCCTCGGATCTACAGCGACTGCACTTCCGGGTGCACTTGTAGTGCACTTGTAGTGCAAAGTGGATTTGCCCTTCATAAATAACCCTCATTGTGTTTTTTTCAAAATTGTCGCTCCTTTTTTGTTTATAAAAAAAAAAAAAACGCAGAGGCGATCAAATACCACCAAAAGAAAGCTCTATTTGTGGTGAAAAAAAAGGACGTCAATTTTGTTTGGGTGCAGCGTCGCACGACCGCGCAATTGTCAGTTAAAGCGATGCAGTGCCGAACCGCTAAAAAATGACCCGGTCATTCAGCAACCAAATCTTCCGGGGCTGAAGTGGTTAAGGATTCCCTTACATCTCCAGCTGCCTGTACCACTGAACACTGCTGTAATACAGACAATTTGTCACCTGATCATATAATCACTGCAAAGCGAAAAAAATTAAAGATTGGCTGATCATTTCCTTCAGCAGAGGTCTAGTGACCAATTACTCTGTGTTCTTGTATCTGCAAAACTGGTCTAGCATTAGCCAGTATAGGGTTAAATCAGGTGGTATATAAGGCAATCTCACCGCCTGTCAAACGCCCTCTAAAAAGTGACCCTAACACGGGTCAGAGGTCACCGGACTTCACCGTGAGTGTGAAAGAGCCCTTTGTGTTCCCGGCCACAGCATAAGTGGCCACAGCATAAGTAGCTCTTTTTTTCGCAGATAGTTCTACTTGCCTTCCTCTTTTCCTAGGATGTAACAGAGAGATGGATGATCAAACTCTGGATTGAAGCTAGATGTTTGTCAGAGAGGACCACAGTAACCAATTCATCTTTAAAGATCCATTTACAATAAATGAAATAGTACAGCTTTAGTTTTACTGGGAATATTTCTGGCCACATCCAAAAGTAACAGAGATCAAACAAAACCTTGGTGTGAAGAACCTCACCAGGCTTTTCTAGCATGTTGCAGCATTACCCTTTCCAGCATCTCTTGGTCCATCAAAGCTTCCCTGATTTGGAAAGTATCTGTGTGCGGCCAGCTTGTGACTCTTCCACAAATACCTTGACTCCTCTCTCTCTCTCCTCTTACTACAACAATCCCCTTTTCATCATATCTCTGCCCACTGCCTACTTTCATCTTAAATCCTCCTCTCTTATCTTTGGATGTCTGTCTCTTGTTTAGTGCCAGGATTCCTCACTGTCTGTATTCAAAACAAAACTAGGAGCTCTAGAACGCAGTCAATGGTCTTATCTGTATAACCATAACATCTCGCTGTTATTATTCAAAGTACTAAACCGTGTTTGCACTGCCAGAAATATTTTGCATAATAAACATTGCCTGTTTTTCCTTTAATAATCCCGTATGTTAAGCACATTCATTTAGGCTAAAACAAACACACAATACGCTCACCATCTCTGTCCTTCACAAGTTCCAGATCAGTTGTATGGAATGTCATAGAAATGTAATGGCTGGTCTAGCATGGGAATCTGCCTCAGAACAAATCTCATTTACTGAAGGCTAATTATACTCATTGTTAGCTTAAACATACTACTCATACTTCCCTTTGTAATTTGTATTAATGGGGGTGACAGTCAGTAATGAGTTGGTATAATTTCTTCAAGGATATAAATTAAAACTACCTATTATAAAGCAATCAATGTGCTATGCCATGATAATACATATCCGTAGGGCTCCTTGAATGTTCAAGGAGAATATTAAAGGAGGGTGGTACCAATGGACATATGATGATCCTACTACAATACCAGCTAGATTGGAAGGACTGGGAAATAACCTGGATATTCACTGGATAACAAAGACCCCAACACATACTGTCCCTCAGCAGACCTTTGTGAAAGGAAATGCTTTTTAGCTGGGATAGATTATTTAGGTCCATTGAAGGCAAAATGGATCATTCAGTGGTTGGATCATCCATTCACCATCTTCTACTATATACTGACAGATTGCATGATTGGATTTTCCATATTTTTGTAAATGCAACATATCTACATTTATTTTATTACTGACTATAATAAACAAAATCTATACAAAACACTATATCTAAAATGTCCAAAAAATATAATAATAATAAATAATAATAATAATAATAATAATAATAATAATAATAATAATAATAATAAATAATAATAATAAATATATACACTGCTCAAAAAAATGAAAGGAACACTTTGAAAACACATGAGATCTCAATGGGGAAAATATCATGCTGGATCTCTATACTGATATGGACTGGGTAATGTGTTAGAAACGAAAGGATGTCACGTCGTTTGATGGAAATTAAAATGATCAACCTACAGAGGGCTGAATTCAAAGAGACCCCGAAAATCAAAGTGAGAACATGATGCAGCAGGCTAGTCCATTTTGCTGAAATTTCATTGCAGCAACTAAAGATGGTAGTTTGTATGGCTCCCACGTGCCTGTATGCATGCCTGACAATGTTGGGGCATGCTCCTAATGAGACAATGGATGATGTCCTGGGGTATTTTCTCCCAGATCTGGACCATAGCATTACTGAGCTCCTGAACATACTGCGACCTGGGGGCGTCGGATGGACCAAAACAATGTCCCAGAGGTGTTCTATTGGATTTAGTTCATTTGAGCGTGGGGGCCAGTCAATGGTATCAATTCCTTCATCCTCCTGAAACTGACTGCATACTTTCGCCACTTGACCCACTGCACCAGCTTAGGGTCTGACAATGGGTCCAAGGATTTCATCCCGATACCTAATGGCAGTCAGGGTGCCATTGTCTAGCCTGTAGAGGTCTGTGCGTTCCTCCATTGATATGCCTCCCCATACCATCACCGACCCACCACCAAACCGGTCATGTTGAACAATGTTACAGGCGGCATAACATTCTTCACAGCTTCTCCAGACCCTTTCACCTCTGTCACATGTGCTGAGGGTGAACCTGCACTCATCTGTGAAAAGCACAGGGCGCCCAGTGGCAGACCTGCCAGATCTGGTGTTCAAGAGAAAATGCCAATCGAGCACCACGGTACTGGGCAGTGAGCACAGGGCCCACTAGAGGATGTCAGGCCTTCAGGCCGCCCTCATGAAGTGTGTTCCTGATTGGTCAGGGACATTTACACCAGTGGCCTTCTGGAGGTCATTTTGTAGGGCTTTGGCAGTACTCATTCTGTTCCTCTTTGCACAAAGGAGCAGATACCCGTCCTGCTGATGGGTTAAGGAACTTCTACGGCCCTGCCCAGCTCTCCTAGAATAACTGCCTTTCTCGTGGAATCTCCTCCATGTTCTTGAGACTGTGCTGGGGGACCCAGCAAACCTTCTGGCAATGGCATGTATTTATGTGCAATCCTAGAGGAGTTGGACTGCCTGTGCAACCTCTATAGGGTCCAGGTATCGCCTCATGCTACCAGTAGAGACACTGCCTAGCCAAATGCAAAACTAGTGAACAGACCCGGATTTACTCCCTTTGCCGCCCCAAGGCCGGGTCCTTCAATGCCGCCCCCCACACACACACACAAACACATACACACACACCACCATTCTCGTCCTTTATCGATGACTGCTACAATAGATCAATTAAAAACATATCTCCACACACGAGAACACTGAAAATAACTGGCTTTAATTGTACAGACTGAAAATACTTCAGGGTAAGCGCGCGAGGGGTAAGGATTTTTTGCAGGCAATGGCTGGTGTTAGTGCTTCAATCATCCCCGGCACCATGGTTGTTATAGTGTCAGGATAATTGAAACGCATTATTTCTATAATTACATTGTAATATAAAACTCACCATAATGCAGAATCATTGGAAGCCCTGAGCGTGTCACCTGCCACCATCGCTTGTCACTTGCCACTATGCCTGCCACCAGATGGGGATGTCACTTGCCACGCTGCCTGCCACCAGATGGGGATGTCAGTTGCCACACTGCCTGCCACCAGATGGGGATGTCACTTGCCACCATGCCTGCCACCAGATGGGGATGTCACTTGCCACTATGCCTGCCACCAGATGGGGATGTCACTTGCCTCTATGCCTGCCACCAGATGGGAATGTCACTTGCCATGCTGCCACCAGATGGGAATGTCACTTGCCACGCTGCCTGCCACCAGATGGGAATGTCACTTGCCACGCTGCCTGCCACCAGATGGGAATGTCACTTGCCACCATGCCTGCCACCAGATGGGAATGTCACTTGCCATGCTGCCTGCCACCAGATGGGAATGTCACTTGCCACGCTGCCTGCCACCAGATGGGAATGTCACTTGCCACGCTGCCTGCCACCAGATGGGGATGTCACTTGCCACCATGCCTGCCACCAGATGGGGATGTCACTTGCCACTATGCCTGCCACCAGATGGGAATGTCACTTGCCATGCTGCCACCAGATGGGAATGTCACTTGCCACGCTGCCTGCCACCAGATGGGAATGTCACTTGCCATGCTGCCTGCCACCAGATGGGAATGTCACTTGCCACGCTGCCTGCCACCAGATGGGAATGTCACTTGCATGCTGCCTGCCACCAGATGGGAATGTCACTTGCCACGCTGCCTGCCACCAGATGGGAATGTCACTTGCCACGCTGCCTGCCACCAGATGGGGATGTCACTTGCCACCATGCCTGCCACCAGATGGGGATGTCACTTGCCACTATGCCTGCCACCAGATGGGAATTTCACTTGCCACGCTGCCACCAGATGGGAATGTCACTTGCCACGCTGCCTGCCACCAGATGGGAATGTCACTTGCCACGCTGCCTGCCACTAGATGGGAATGTCACTTGCCACGCTGCCTGCCACTAAATGGGAATGTCACTTGCCACGCTGCCTGCCACCAGATGGGGATATCACCTGCCACCATGCCTGCCACCAGATGGGGATGTCACTTGCCACCATGTCTGCCACCAGATGGGGATGTCACTTGCCATGCTCCCTGCCACCAGATGGGGATGTCACTTGCCATGCTCCCTGCCACCAGATGGGGATATCACTTGCCATGCTGCCTTCTATCTGATGGAGGAGGGCGGAACAGCGGTGCGGGCAATAAGAGATGTCATCTCATCTCTCTCCCCCACT
This sequence comes from Lithobates clamitans, assembly GCA_037952925.1. Classification (NCBI taxonomy): domain Eukaryota; kingdom Metazoa; phylum Chordata; class Amphibia; order Anura; family Ranidae; genus Lithobates; species Lithobates clamitans. The sequence goes on along the minus strand of JBBGZY010000381.1, from coordinate 4,199,482 downwards.
GCCGTACCGCTGACATTACATTGATTTTTTCAAAAATGGCGCCGGGCTGCGCAATCACGCTACTGCGCATGCGCCGCCCGGCCGAGCGCGTACGAGCTTTCCCGAGCCCGGCCGGCTTCGGAACGGCGCATGCGCAGTTGTGTGGTTGACTCACGGCCATCTTTTCTATGGGCATCGGTGCCCCCAATAGAGTTTAATGGGCAGCCCGAATAGGGGGGCGGCCGCGAAGTCGCCACAGGAGCGGTGCCGCCCCTGCACCACTGCCGCCCCTGCACCACTGCCGCCCCGAGGCCTGGCCTCGGTGGCCTTGTGGCAAATCCGGCCCTGCTAGTGAAGAACAGTCAGAAAAGAGGAGTAGGATAAAAAATGTCAAAGGCCTCTACCTGTTAAACCATTCCTGTTTTGGAGCTTGTCTCATTGTTGCCCATCTAGTGCACCTAATTGAATTAACACCAAAGCAGTGGAAATGGATTAACAACCCCCTCTGCTACTTGACTGACCAGATAAATATCCCAGGAGTTTTATTGACTTGGTGCTATACTCTGATTAAAAAGTGTTCTTTTAATTTTTTAGAGATATAGAAAAGATATAGAAAATATATTTTATATATATATATATACACACACATACACACACACACTATTGTCAAACGTTTTGTGACTCCAGCCTGTACACATATGACCTTTAATGCCTTTAATGCCTTTAATCTCAGTCTCAGACTGTAGGGTTCAATATTGAGTTGGCCCACACTTTGCAGCTATAACAGCTTCAACTCTTCTGGGAAGGCTGTCCACAAGGTTTAGGAGTGTGTCTATGGGAATGTTTGACCATTCTTCTAGAAGCGCATTTGTGAGGTCTAATTCATCTCAAAGGTGTTTTATCAGGTTGAGGTCAGGACTCTGTGCAGGCCAATCAAGTTCCTCCAGCCCAAACTCGATCATCCATGTCTTTATGGACCTTGCTTTGTGCACTGGTCCAAATCGTGTGGGGTTGTATTTCAGGGGTTTGGTTTGACCCCTTAGTCCCAGTGAGTGGAACTCTTAAGGCATCAGCATCCATCAATTTCATGCTCCCAACCCTGTAGGAACAGTTTGGGTATGACCCCTTCCTGTTCTAACATGACTGCGCACCAGTGCACAAAGCAAGGTCCATAAAGATATGGATGAGAGAGATGGGGTGAAGGAACTTGACTGGCCTGCACAGAGTCCTGACCTTAACCCAACAGAACACCTTTAGGATGAATTAGAGCGGAGACTGCGAGCCAGGCCTTCTCATCCAACATCAGTGTCTGACCTCACAAATGCGCTTCTGGAAGAATGGTCAAACATTCCCATAGACACACTCCTAAACCTTGTGGACAACCTTACCAGAAGAGCTCAAGCTGTTATAGCTGCAAAGGGTGGGCCAACTCAATATTGAACCCTACGGACTAAGACTAGGATGCCATTAAAGTTTGTGTAAAGGCAGGCGTCCCAATACTAATATTCTAGAATTTTTTCCACTGATGAAACCTGGTACAAATAAGCAAATGCAATTTTCATTTAAATGTAGCCCATGACTTTTAGTAAGCCAAGTACATATCATGGTCATATTGTAAGGAATTATGATTTCTACTGAATAGCACTCCCTTCTGTAACACAAAGAAAATTTCTCTGTGTTTAGTATTTATCACAAACATCGCCATTACCAAATACAGTTAGCAAAGTGTATGGGTTGTGTTAAGACGTGTTATCTGAACCATCTGCATATGGGAGTGCATGTACCTGGACCAAAAAAGCCTTTTTGACAGTATGCCACATAATGTTGAAACCACTGTGTTTTTACAAAATATAAATGTAAAAACACAGTGGTGTATAATGGGCCAAATGGCAATTACTCAAGAACACAACAAGGTAGGATCATGTACAGATAGAAGATAAATCTCTTTACTCCCTCTTTGAAAGGAGAAGTTTGCTGCACTGCACTTGACCTTAAAGTGATATTAAAACGTACCATTTTTACTTACTTGCTCTATGTAATGGTTTTTCACAGAGCAGCCCGGATCCTCTTCTTCTCGGGTCCCCCGCTGGCACTCTGGGATCTACCCCCCTGCTGAGTGCCCTCATAGCAAGCCGCTTGCAATGGTTGCACTAAAGCATGCTCGCTCCCGAGCCACCTCTGTGTGTCTATGGGACACACAGAGCATGGCTCAGTCCCGCCCCCCACTTCCTCCTCCCTGGCTGTGATTGTCATTGAGTAGGCAGAGACCTGGGAAAGCAGCATTTTTTGTGCACATCGCTGGATTGCGGTCAGGCTTGGGTAAGTATTGGGGGGGGGGTCTGGGGGGGAAGCTGCATGCTGAAGGTAAAAACTTCTGCCTTTAGAACCACTTTAACAAACAGGAGACCTGTCTTTAATGTTATAGGGGGTGATTTGGTGAGAAATCCAATCTATTGTGATGGTATTGGCCTTCTAAAGAAGTCCTTATTAAGAGATACTCTAATATGGAAGTATAGTTATTCCATAACAGAGCAGTAATGCCCCTTATGTGAAATTACTGCCATACTACACTGGTTTAGGGAAATAGCTAGGGTGAACTAGTAAGTCAAACTTTGGACTACTTAATTTCTTTAGTAGGGATGAGCCAAACACCCCCCGGTTCGGTTCGCGGCAGAACATGCAAACTGACAAAAAGTTTGTGCGAACACCGTTAAAGGCTATGGGACCCCGAACATGAAAAATCAAAAGTGCTAATTTTAAAGGCTAATATGCAAGTTATTGTCATAAAAAGTGTTTTGTATCAAAGCAAAAAAAGTTTTTAAAACGTCCGTTTTTTCAGGAGCAGTGATTTTAATCATGTTTAAAGTGAAATATGTTTAAAGTGAAATAAAAGTGAAATAATCCTTTAAATATCGTGCCTGGGGGGTGACTATAGTATGCCTGTACAGTGGCGCATTCTTCCCGTCTTTAGAACAGTCCCTGCAGCAATATGACATTTCTAAAGGAATCAAAGCCATTTAAAACTGCTTGCGGCTGTAATGTATTGTCGGGTCCTGGCAATATAGATGAAAATCATTGATAAAAACAGCCCATTACCAGGCCCTTGGGGTCTGGTATGGATATTAAAGGGGAACAAAAGAAAAAGAAGAAAAAAAAAATGATAAAGAAAAAAAGAAAAAAAGAAAAAAGAAAAAAAAGAAAAAGAAGGTGTGGGGCCCCCAGGCCCTATATACTCTGAACAGCAGTATACAGGCAGTCCCTGGGTTACAAACAAGATAGGGGCTGTAGGTTTGTTCTTAAGTTGAATCAGTTTGTAATTTGGAACAGGCACATTTTTTAAGTGTAGCTCCAGCCAAAAAATCAATTTTTAAGCTTTGGATAACATTTGGATAACATAGGGAAGGGTTATCACCCCTGTAACATTTGTTTTACTGTCTGTGCCCCTGTTCAGAAGATTTCACCTCATTTTCTGTCCCAATGACAATTTGATTTTGAAAAATTTTAGTTATTAGGGAAACAAGGATTGGTGATAAAGCATCAGTGGAAACACCTTTTTCCCATATTAATTCTTAAAGGAGAGAATTTCCCTTCCTAGGGGTAGATTTCCTCTCACTTTCTGTTGTCTCCCTCCGTTTGTAAGTAGGAGTCATTTGTAAGTCAGATGTTTGAAAATAGGGGAGCGCCTGCATATACTATACAGTCTGTGCTATATACTCTGTGGAAAATTGGGCCTTAGGTGTTGGTGGTACCAGAACACAGCAAGCCCTCACAGTTACTCTTGGTGGGTGCTGGAACGGGCCCTGCTTTGAAATATTATATCAAGAATTGTAATTACATGCCCCTGTTAAACAGGGGCAGAAAAAGTGGGCATTTGGTGGTGGTTGTGGTCGTGCCACAACACTGTAAGCACTCACAGTTACTCATGGTGGGCGTAGGAATGGGCCCTGCTGTGAAATATTAGATCAAAAATTGTAATTACACGCCCCTGTTAGATAGGGGCAGAAAAATTGGGCCTTAGGCAGCGGTGCCCTAAACCAAAAATATTCTTATAAGCTATCATCATGAAGATTGAGGAGGAATAGGATAGTCACTCAGCATAATAGGATAGTAAATCAGCATAGGCAGTCTTCAAGGGATCCCACATCCATAGAAAAATCAATCGGTTACATCAGCATCAGGTGCTTGGTAACTGGTGATCCAAGAATCATTCATTTTTATGAATGTGAGCTGATCAACAGAGTCTGTGGACAGGCACACTAAGCCTCCAGCAGCACTGAATGTGTGTTCAGAAAGAACGCTGGATGCAGGACAGGCCAGTAGCTCAATTACATATTGAGCTAGCTCTGGCCAGTGGTCCATCCTCAAGATCCAGTAACCTAGTGGATGTTCTGGTGGAAAGATCTCCAAGTCTGATCTTGCCCCTAGATATTCCTGCACCATGTAATTCAGACGTTGGTGATGGTTGCTGGAACCGATCAGACCTGGGCGCTGAGGACTGAAGAATTGTCTAAAGGCATTGGTCAGCCGGCCACCTTCTCCACCACTCTTTCTGTGACCGAATGAAGCCTCAGCAACACGTTGTCCAGCACCAGGAAATTGTAACCTCCCAGGCTCTGGAAACGCATTGCACAAACCTTTCTGCAAGGCCTCCCGAAGATGTTTCATCCTCTGCTCCCTCTGTGAAGGCTGGATACGTTCTGCAACCTTACCCTTGTAAACGTGGATCAAGAAGGGTTGCCAGCCAGTAATGATCCCTCTCCTTGATACCACAAACCCCTAGGGTCCTTTCGCAGGCTTGGCAGGATCAGGGAGGCCATGCAGCGTAAGTTTGCAGAGGCATTCTACCCTGAGTCCTCTGAGTCACATGATCCGCAACCACCTCCACCCAGCCACGTACAACTCCATGGGTTTCTGGGGACTGAAAAACATCCCTTGAAGACTGCTGCTGATGCTGAGTGTTATCCTCCACCTGCATGCTGACACAATCCTGTTTTTCTTCTTCCTGTGTGATCTGCGGGCCAGCAGGAATACTATCTGGATAAAGGGGGCTTTGAGAGGTAAGGAAGTCCTTCCCTTCCTCCCGCTGACCTGCCTCAAGTGCCCTGTCCCTTATTCCACAAAGCGTGTGCTCCAACAGGAAGACAAGAGGGACATTATCACTGATGCATGCACTGTCACTGCTCACCATCCTCGTGGCCTTCTCAAATGGTGACAGGACAGTGCATGCATCCTTGATCAGTAGCCACTGGCGTGGCGAAAAAAAGCCAAGCTCCCTTGATCCTGTCCTGGTGCCATACTCACACAGGTACTCATTGATGGCCCTCTGCTGCATGTGCAGGTGCTGCAGCATTGCCAACATTGAGCTCCACCTGGTGGGTATGTCACAAATAAGGCGGTTCTTGGGCAGGTTGCATTCCCTTCGAAGGTCAACCAGCCGAGCACTGGTATTATATGACTGATGGAAATGACCACAGACTTTCCTGGCCTGCCTCGGGAGATTCTTTAAACCCGGGTACCTGCTCAATAACTGCTGCACCACCAAATTCAGGACGTGAGCCAAACAGGGAACATGGGTCAAGTGTCCCTGTCGGAGGGCGGAGGGGAGGTTGGTGCCATTGTCGCATACAACCATTCCTGGGTGAAGCTGGTGTGGAGTCAACCACCTCTGAGCCTTCCCCTGCAGAGCTTACAGAATCTCTGCCCCAGTGTGGCTCCTGCCCCTAAGCAGACCAACTCAAGCACCACATGGCATCTTTTTGCCTGAGTGCTTGCGTAGCCCCTTGAACGCCTACGGAGCAACACTGGTTAAGAGGACAAATCTGCAGAGGAAGAAGCCATAGAGGAAGAAGAAGAGGAGGGGGTGGAGGAGAGAGCTGTGGCAGAATCACCACTAGCATTTTGGAGGCATGGTGGTGGAACAAGCTCCAACAATACTGAACCCTGTCCTGCATCCTTCCCAGCTGCCAGCAGAGTTACCCAGTGTGCCGTGAAAGAAAGGTAACCTCCCTGTCCATGCCTGCTGGACCATGAGTCAGTGGTAATATGCACCTTACTGCTGACTGCCCTGTCCAACGAGGCCAAGACATTGCCTTCCACATGCTGGTAGAGAGCCTTATGTGAAAAGAAATGGCATTTGGGAACCTGCCACTGAGGTACCGCACATTCCACAAATTCACGAAAGGGGGCAGAGTCTACCAGCTGAAAAGGCAGCAGTTGCAGTGCTAGCAATTTGGCCAAGCTAGCATTTAGACGCTGAGCATGTGGATGGCTGGGACCAAATTTCTTTCGATGGTTTAGCAACTGGGGTAGGGAAATTTGCCTGCTAAAATCTGATGTTGGTGTACTGCTAGCAGACTGGCCGCAAGTACTTGGGACACCTATTTCTATATCTTCGTTCTTCTCAGTGCAGGTTTCTGAGAGGACTGGAGGTATAGTGGGGTTGGAGATCCCAGCTGATGAGGAGGAAGGAGAGGTCAGCCTTGTCTTTGATGTGGGTCTTTTAAGTGCTGTTGCCAACGGACTGCATGGGAGGTCGTCTTATGTCTGGTCAAGCATGTGGTGCCCAAGTGGCTGCTGTTTTGGCCCTGCTTGATACGCTTCAGACATATGTTGCAAACAGCAATGGTGCGATCTGCTGCACACATGTCAAAAAAAGGCCCACACCAAAAAAACTTTACAAAATATGTGGGGAGTCAGCAGCGCCCTGCACCTGCTTAGCTCTGCGGTGTTGATGCAATAGGGAGGCTGCCCTTAAGCTGCCCCCTGGAGGGCATCCTGCCTTATTGGAGATGTGCCTCCTCCTCTCTTCTATCAGCCACCCGAGTAGAGTCAGTGATCTCATCATCCCCTCCCAACTCATCACGGGAGCAAACTTGGCAGTGTGCTGCAGCTGGGGGAACATAAAAGCCAGTTGCTTGTCCTTCTTGGGCACCCCCTCTCTCTAGGCTCACGTTACTCCCTTCCTCAACCTGGGTACCATCATCAAACCTTTCAAATCGCTGTGCATCTTCCTGCATCATGTACCCAACACTGTGGTCGAATAGTTCGGGGGACTCCTCCGTGCATGATAGTGGGACTAGGGAAGGAGTGACTGTTGACATTAGGCCTATAAAATAGGCTGCTTTGGCAGCTGCATTGGCAGGCAAACTACTCTGAGCCTGGGTGACAGCGGATGAGGAGGATGAGGATGGCTTTGTTATCCATTCCACCAACTCTTCTGCATGTTGTGGCTCAATAACATGGTCATCTGCAGAAAAAAAAAAAAAAGGACAAGCTTGCCCCACGGCCATGACCAGCACTGTTGACTGTAGACACAGAGCCTGCTTGCCCTCTTTTAGTGGCCTGTGAGCATCTGCCTCTCCTTGGTGGCCTTCTGGAAATGATGTAAATTTTGTTTAGCAAAACCACACTACACTGTATTGTGTACTGTGTAAACCACCAGAAAAGTAGTAGCACTATGGGTGCACTGTATTGTGTACACCGCCTGAAGTATATTATAAAAAGTACACCAGGAATGGATATATATATATATATATATATATCTTGAGTACACTGCAGCTAACTGAATAACCTGCCTGCTCAATCTAATTCACACTCTCTCTCCATCTCTCCGTCCACGCCAACAACACACTACCCAGGGCTGATGTGTAGGCAGCCTTATATAGTGTGGGGCATGGACTTAGTTCCCCTGAGCCATAATTGGCCAAAGGCACCCTGCCATTGGCCAATTATGGCTCTCACAGCTGAGGGCGCCGGGATTGGCCAAAGCATGCTGGTCATGGTGCATGCTTTGGCCAATCATCATACAGCAATGCACTGAGATCTTGCAGTGCATTATGGGGCGTTACGCGGTGCTCAAATTTGCCGCGAACGCCCCATAATGTTCGTTTTTTCGACGAACGGGCAAACACCCCATGTTCGAGTCGAACTCATGTTCGACCCGAACATAAAGCTCATCCCTATTCTTTAGTGAGCTTACATGATCTACTGCAAGTTCTGACTCACACAAACCAGGTAGCTCATCCCTAACTCTCAGAGTGAAGATTACAACCCCCTACTACTGTATATACAGTATGCTGATACTTCTACACACACCCTAGTATATCCCATCAGAAACAGTATCAGAATTTAAACTGGACTTAGTATCAGCCTCTTGCAGTTCCTGCACATCAGGGCTGGAGTGTGAGAAAAAGAATAAACACAAAGAGCTAATCAGTTCATGCACTAACAATGAGCATGCTGATAGGAGGAGAAACCAGAGCTACAGAATGATGAGCTCACTACTGTGCTGCTCCTCCATACGTTATCCAGTAGTGTTGGGTAAAGAGTTTCGGCCCGAGCATGAGTCCGGGGCGAACATTGGCTGTTTGCCCGCTAGGTAAACACCTGAATTGTTGGGGCATTTGACCGTTTGTTCGGCACGCCGAATGGTCACAATGCACTGCGCCACCACACAGTGCATTGGAAGCCCTGATTAACTGAAGCAATGAAAGCTTTGCCCAATCAGGGCATAGCACTGTCTGAGCTTTGTTTGGACACTGTCATGATGACTCTATCCAATCATGGCTCATTGCTCTTATTTCCACCCCACACTATAAAAATATTCTTCCCATTTGCGGTGTGATATTGGCATGGAGAGAGATAGAACAGGGATCTGTTCAGTGCTACTAGCGAGTTAGTGTGTTATAGTGGGCTATTGTGATTCTATTGTGGGTGTAAAGTATCAGTTTAGTGTGAATCTACAGTAGTGATAGTTCAGTAAGCGTGAGTGTAGTGCGACCATTCATCTTTTACTTTAGTGTCATTTTAATGTGAATCTAGTGACTTTCAGCGGGACTGCAACATTGTGGCAGACAGATTGGACACCTGACTTTTTTTTTTATTTACACATTTTTGGGAACCAGTGACATTATTACAGTGATCAGTGCTAAAAAATATACACTGACATTGTACTAATGACACTGGCAGGGAAGGGGTTAACATCAGGGGCGATCAAGGGGTTAACTGTGTTCCCTGGGTGTGTTTACTAACTGTACTGTATGGGGGATGGGCTACCTGGGATAACACAGAGATCCGTCTTCCTGCAAAACAGAAAGACAGGATCTCAGTATAATCCCCTGACAGAACGGAGATCTGCCTTGTTTACTTTGGCAGATCCCCGTTCTGTCTGTGTGGGGAACGATCGCCGGGCCAGCAGACATTGAGTCCACCGGACCCACTGATTGGCTCCCCCGCTGGCCAATTGGAACGCCCACAAAAGCTTATGCATGAATTACCGTATCGGTAAGGCGATTGCGCAGCTGAGCCACCTTGCCACAGTATAACTGCGGCAGCTGGTCGGCAAGTGGTTAAAGAAATTTTTAATTTTTATTGTTATTTCTCATTTTGATGGTTTCTTTGTAAGCATCAATACAGCACTGCTAATTTAAAAATGATGTTTTTTTACCAACTTTTTTTTCATTGATACATGGCCCCCAGGGCAGTACCTGGACCCCCATAACCATTATATGTCCAATTGCTTGCATATAAGCCTTCCAAATTGGCATTTTGTTTTTTACAGTTCGGGCCCTATAAACTTTAATGTGGTTCGTTATTCGGTTCCAAACTTTTGCGAAATTCTGCCACAAACTGAACAGGGGGTCGTTCAGCCCAAAGTCTATTATCCAGTCGTAGGCTGAGGGGGGCCCAGGGCGACCAGACTCAGAGGTAGTGTGTTGAATGATGTTGGCCATCAGATGGAAGACAAGAAATACTGTGAGAAGCAGCTCTGGATTGAAGGTAAATATTGCAGCAAGCACTTTTAAAGGGCTATTCTTTTATATCTTATTATTATTATTTGCTGGAGTTGTCCTAAATTGAAATATAATCACAGTAAACACCACAATATCCAAAAATCAGAGTATGCAAATCTTCTTATACTAATCTATATAATGTATAGTGATACAGAAGTTGATACCAACAGTGGCATAAGCAGCCAGCTCCATATACTAAACTGGTAACACTTCCTATCTTTGAGCTTGCTTCAAGGCCCAAGTTATTCTTGAGCAGTCGGCCTGTATATAACAGAACTAGTTTGCCTCATTTTAAAAAAGAGATGAGCACAATTACTACAACAAGCACTTGGGCAAGGAGGGGGGTGCTTACAACCTTGGAAAGAGGTTTACAAAATTGGTTGTTTAGAGAATATGTTAATATCTTTTGATGATTGATGGTAGATAAATCTTCCACCCTGCTTTAAGAAGGAGCACTGAGACTGAGTGGAGGGACCAGTTCTCCTACCACCCCCTACATCTCCATTCTCTACCAAAGATGCCACTCCAGGAGATGATGGAACATAGTTGCATAGTCAGCATTTTTTTTTGCATTATTTAATGGCTGATATCCAACACGGAAAGAGACTTTTACACAGCAACTTTCAGGTATGTAGACACATTTATTCAGCATTTTCCAGTTGCAGCAGTAAGTAATTATAGTTTAAAGTCCAGAGATCAACTTTTAAATGAATGAGAACTGAGTGTATTCATGATATGTTCTCTTCCTTTGTTTAAAAGTATTGTAAATGCTCTTGTGTTACACAGATAAAGCATTTGTATTTACTTTCAATGATAGGCAGTCATTCCATGATAGCAAAAACTTAGCAATGTTTGACTTTTCGCATCTGCTGTAAAATGATCTCCCAGAAAGCAACAGAATTAAAAAATGCTAATAAGGGAATTTAGTATTTGAATCCAGATGTTGTCAGCTTGGAATTCGTGCATATGTGACAATTATATATACTGTAAATAGACTTTCCTCAGTTCCAGCAGTAAATAAAATAACACGCACATTACAGTCTTTAGTTTTTACTACTTGGTACATCTTTTAAAGTCTGACCAGAGAAGGGCAAATGTTTCACTCCGAACAAAGGTTGGTGAGACAGTTGCCTTTTTTTGTAAGGTGAACTCTTTTCAAAACCTCAACATGAATATACACAACACTGCTTACCTATTCAGTATGAATAGGAGAGGAGTGCAGAGGGTATGAGAGCAAGCAGTATGTGCAGTAGAGGAGCACAGAGGGTATAAAAGTGGGCAGGAGTGCAGAGGCTATGAGAGTGGACAGAATATACTTATTTAACCTTTAGCGTTACCTACAATTCTACTTCCTCCTCTCCTCTTCCTTTCTCTGTTGGGGTCCCCCAAGGTTCTGTTCTTGGACCTCTCCTATTTTCAATCTACACCTCCTCCCTAGGTCAGCCGATAGCCTCCCACAGCTTGACAACACTCAAATCTATTTCTCTACCCCTCAACTCACTCCTTCAGTCTCCTCACATAGTAAAATATTGATATCAGATATATCAGTCTGGATGACGCACCACTACCTCAAAACTAATCTATCCAAAACTGAACTTATCATTTTTCCTCCCCCACGTGCCACTTCCCCTGATCTCTCTGTCAAATTGATGGCACTACTATCAGCCCATCCCCACATGCCAAGGTCCTAGGAGTAATCCTGGACTCTGAACTCTCCTTTAAGCCCCACGTCCACTCACTGTCCAAATCTTGCCGCCTCAACCTCTCAACATCTCAAAAAAAAAAAAGCCCCTTCCTACTAACCAATGCACAAAGCTCTTAATTCACTCCCTGGTTATCTCTCGCCTTGACTACTGCAACTCCCTCCTCATTGGCCTACCTCTGCATACCCTATCCCCCCTTCAGTCCATCATGAATGCTGCCGCCAAACTCAGACTCATCCACCTTACCAACCGCTCTGTCCCTGCTACTCCTCTCTGTCAATCTCTCCACTGGCTTTCACTCACACAACAAATTAAATTCAAAATACTAACAACTACCTACAAAGCCATCCACAACTCTGCCCCCAGCTACATCACTCACCTAGTCTCAAAATACCAACCTAATCGTTCTCTTCCTTCTTCTGAAGACCTCCTGCTCTCTAGCTCACTCATCACCTCCTCCCATGCTCGCCTCCAGGACTTTTCCAGAGCCTCTCCAAGCCTATGGAACTCCTTACCCCAATCTATCCGTCTATCTCCTACTCTATCAGCTTTTAGAAAATCCCTGAAAACTCTCCTCTTCAGAGATGCCTATCCTACTCACACCTTCATTTTGTCCATCTGGTCATCCCCCACGGCTACTACCCTTTGTTCCACTTGACCCTACCTTCTAGATTGTAAGCTCTAAGGAGGAGGGCCCTCTGATCCCTCCTGAATTGTATTGTAATTGTACTGTCTTCCCTGATGTTGTAAAGCGCTGCGCAAACTGTTGGTGCTATATAAATCCTGTAGTATAATAATAATAATAATAATTGCAAGAAAGGAGTGCAGAGTGTATGAGAGCAATAATTTGTGCAGGAGAGGAGTACAGGGGCTATGAGAGTGGCCAGTATGTGCAGGAAATGAGTGAAGAGGGTACGGGAGTGGGCATTATGAGTAGTAGAGTAGTGCAGAGGGTATGAGAGCATGCAGTATTTGCAGCGGAGGAGTGTAGAAGATATCATGGTGGCAAGTATGTGCATGGAAGAAATGTGGTGGTATAATGGTGGGCAGTATGCGCAGCACTGCAGTATGAGATCAGGCAGTATGTGCAGGAGAAAAGTGCATTAGGTATGAAAGTGAGCATTACGTTCAGTAAAAAAAAAAAAAAATGCAGAGGCTATAACAGTATGAGGTATGTGTAGTAGAGGAATGCAGTTTACTATATGTGCAAGAATGGTGGCTCAGTGGTTGGTAACAGTGGGGTCCTCTGTTTGGATCCCAGCCAGGACACTCTAATAGCATAGATTTGGTACGTTCTTCTTGTGTCCCTTTCTAAATTGCTGCTAGTATGTGAATGTACTGTATGTATGTTACCTCAGCAATTGTCTTCAAGGATCCCAAGTTCAACAGTGATCCCAATCGAAACTAAAAATCCTTTTAGAACTAAATATTTCTCAAAACAACAATAATCATTTACTATAGCGCCAATAAAGGATCCTGCAGTCCCGGAAAAAAGCACCCAAGACTTCGACTCTTAGAAACTGGGCGCAAATGGAAAAAGCGCTATTGCCAGCGAACAAGTCTGTCAGATCACATATGCGGGAATAGTGGAAGTCAATGAGGTTTGAGCCTGCAATATCCAAAATTCTCACTGAAGGCTTATATGCAAGTTCTTTGCCATAAAAAGTGTATTGGGACCTACGTCCTGCCCCAGGAGACATGTATCAATTGGAAAAAATGTTTTTAAAATGTCAGTTTTTTCAGGAGCAGTGATTTTAATAATGCTTAAAGTGAAACAATAAGAATTTAAAATTCCTTTAAATATCGTGCCTGGGGGAATCCTTAGTATGCCTGTAAAGTAGCGCATCTTTCCCGTGTTTATTACTGTACCGCAGCAAAATTAATTTAAAATGTAATTTAAAATTGCTCGCGGCTGTAATGAATTGTTGGTTCCCGGCAATACAGAGTAAATATCAAAGAAAAAACGGCATAGGTTCCCCCCACCAGTCCATACTAGGTCCTTCGAGTCTGATATGGATATTAAGGGGAACTCCATGCCAAAATGATAAAAAAAAGCGTAGGAGTCCCCCCCAAAATACATACCAGACCCTTATCCAAGCACGCAACCTGGCAGGCCAGGAAGGGGGAGAGGGAGGAAGAGCGAGCACCCCCCCTCCTGAACCATACCACATGCCATCACCATGGGGAGGAAGCTTTGGGGGGGGATCGGGCTCTCCGTATGCCGTCAATGGATGATCATGCTCCACGACTGTGTAAGAGACGCCAGACAGCAGGACACAGTGGAGGAAGATGGCAGCTAGGAAGAACACAGCAGTGGGAGAAGTAGGCGGCGGTGGGAGAGATGGCGACAGAAGACAGTGGCAAGAGAGACATCACCAGTAGATGACGGTGGGAGACACAACTCTGGAGAGAAGATCACTCAGAGCTATTTTACAATTAAGGAATTGTCAAAAACCAGCTTTTGTTTTTTGTCACATTTCACTGCTTTTTTTTGGTGTAGGGGTACAATGTACCCGATACCCATTCACATTAGGGGGGCGGGATCTGGGGGGGGGCCTCTTGTTAAAGGGGGCTTCCAGATTCCGATAAGGCCCCTGCCCACAGACCCCCACAACCACCGGGCAAGGGTTGTGGGGATGAGGCCCTTATCCCCAACAACATAGGGACAAGGTGTTTTGGGGGAGACCCCAAAGCACCCTCCTCATGTTGAGGGCATGTGGCCTGGTACAGTTCAGAAGGAGGGGTGCTCTCTCGTCCCTCTATTCCTGCAGCCTGCCGGGTTGCGTGCTTGGATAAGGGTCTGGTATGGATTTTGAGGGGATCCCTCCACGCCTTTTTTTAACTTTTGGCATGGGGGTATCCTCCGGGTCCATACTAGACCCGAAGGGCCTGGTATAGACCTGGGGGAGGACCCCCTGCCATTTATTTTTAAGTTTGGCATGGAGGGGTCCCCTCCGAAACCATACTAGACCCGAAGGGCCTGGTATAGACCTGGGGCAGACCCCATGCAGTTTTTTTTTTACTTTCAGTGGATAAGCTGCTGACAGCTGATGACTCATTGGTTGTTAAGGATGTGGTGGCTGGCTTCCTGAGCCCCCAATAAGCAACCAGCTATATACAGTGTTAAAATAACCTCAAAAACATCAAAAATCGCTTCACAAACGCAACAGTTGCGTTTCTGGTGCGGTTCCATGGAAATCTATTACCCGCAAATCGTGTTAAAAAAAAAAAACGCACTGGCCGCAAAATGCATAGATGTGAACTAGTACCATAGGAAACCATGTTAAATGGACTAGAGAATGTTTCTGCAAACTGCAAAACGCACAAAAAAAAAAATGCATAGGTTCAGGGCCAGTTCACACTGGAGCGATGCGGGGACCCTGTGAATCCAGTGAGGGTTATATATATATATATATATTTTTTTTTTTAATTAAGATATAAAAGACCACAGAAACAAAATAATGTGCATTCATTTAAGAAGATAAAAAAAATATTCTACAGGATATATGGTGCTACAGTTAGCAATTGGGTTTTAAGGGCCCTGCTCATAGGAGCGTACAATCTAAAATTTGTCTAAACCTTAAAGTGGACACAGCTTTACTTTCAGTGTATAATTGGTAACATTTCATAGTACAACTACTCACCCACCAGCACACATTTTTATCTGCAAGATTATAGAAACATACTTATCAGTCATTATTCTTACAAAGCATTCCACCATAATATTAAAAGAGGCACATATACAAAATATAATACCCCCACCATCCCACAATCCACACATACATTGGTGAGTATGTTCTGCTGGAAGCTGCATTTCTGTGTACATGGTTAAGCAACGAGGAGATCAAAGAGTAGAAGGTCAGCAGATGCTCCCAAACCATGAATCAGACAGGAACAATACACACAACATTGACAGCATGGCCACATAAACCTAAAAATGCACAAGAATTTCAGCAAACAGCCCTAGTTGGGCGTTTGTCAATATGCACAATATCATTCCTTCTCCCCCCCCCCCACAAATCCCAGAAAAAAAAAAACTTGGCCTCTGCATAGGCCAAAACGACCCCCCCCCCCCCCCCCCCCACTGCAGCCCTTTATATAAGATAGGTTGTATTGTTAGCACGAAGAGAAGAAAAGATTGATCGCACACTTGAATCCAAAAGATGCTGTCGAATTTTCTTTGTCATTAACCAGACAAAATTGCAACGATGATCAGTTGACGTGTTTCACACGAAAAAAAAAAAAAACAGTGCTTGTTCACAAGAATTGAAATGCTCACAATACAAGCTATTTAAAAGGTGTATATTAAATCAAACACCTAACACAAAACACCTGTAGTTAAGCAATCAACACAAAAAAACTTCACTGACAAAAACATTTCTTAAATGCTAAAACATCTGATCACAAAATAGTCAAAACAAAGACAATGTAAAAACATGTAAACAAGAAATGTATTAAAAAGAAAAAATTAGCGAAAAAAACGTGTGTGTATATATATATATATATATATATATATATATATATATATATATATATATGCACACACACACACACATATACACACATATACACAAACACACCCCAATATAAATCACATATATCACTGTATAACAAATTAAGTCTAATTGTGTGATTTAATACTTATTATTAAAGACTTTTTAAAAACTGTTCAAGGATAAGAGGAAACACTAAGATGCTAAACCATATACATGATTGAAAAAATGTGCATACAGATATAAAAGCAACCATGTCCACACATTTAGATTATATATATATATATATATATTCTATATCTATCTATCTATCTATCTATCTATCTATCTATCTATCTATCTATCATGTGGAGGCATGCATGTACATCGCAATTGTTGGCACACTGACATACGCCCAATAGAAGTACACGCCCACCAGTATCTTTCAATCTGTCTCTTCATGTATGTCTAAAGTGATTGCACCTGATGAGCAGGAAGACATAATACTATTGCAACTGTGTTAGCCCTTAGCTATGTGCATCAAATCTCCAACTACAGTCCAAAGATCAAAGTCCATTTGCATGCACATAAACAAAGCAACAGTTTTCTAAGCATATGTACCTGTGCAGTGTAAACCCTGAAATTTGAAATGTTCAAGTCCCTGGGCATGATTAGTGCTAATAAACTTTAACATCAGTCCCTGGTTGCAATGAACTTCCAATCTAAATTCCAAAACTAACTTTCTTACATTAGAGACTATTTTGACAGGAGACAAATAAAATGCCAGCATGTCTTTGGATTGTGGTGAGAAACACACAGGGAGAACATATCAACTTCACTACTGTGATGTTTTAGGGGGCGTGGTCAACATCACCCAGTGACCCAGCATGCCCAGGGACTGTGACATCAAAAGGGGGCGGGGTCTCCTCCTATATAAGTCACAACGCAGCCCTCAGAGAGCAGTCCAGCTGGAGAGAGCGTCGTGTCAACATCTGGAGAAGAGAAAAGAAGCCCAGAAGACAAGAAGCCCAGAAGTCCGGACCTCTGCTGGCAAGAGAGCTACCTGAAGACAGCGGAGGAGCCGGCCGAAGAACTGGAACACCGGGAGAAGAGAGCGGAGAAGAACCAACCGGACGCCGGGAGAAGATGAACCGGAGGGACCCCCGAAGCCGGAAGAAGACCCCCGAAGCCGGAGGAAGAACCCCCCCCCAGAGCTGTTTAATAAAATATTTTAAAAACCTGTGTAGTGTTTTATTATTTACACTTTTTCCCTGGGTGAATGGGTAGGGGTACCATGTACCCCATACTCATTCACATAGGGTGGGGGGGCCGGGATCTGGGGGCCCTCTTGTTATAGGGGGCTCCCGGATTCCGATAAGCCCCCCGCCCACAGACCCCGACAACCAACGGCCAGGGTTGTCGGGAAGAGGCCCTTGTCCTCATCCACATGGGGACAAGGTGCTTTGGGGTGGGGGGGCCCCGCAGGGTGCCCCCCTCCCCCGAAGCACCCACCCCCATGTTGAGGGCATGCGGTCTGGTACGGTTCAGGAGGGGGGGCGCTCGCTCGTCCCAACCCCCTTTCCTGACTGGCCAGGCTGCATGCTCGGAACGGGGTCTGGTATGGATTTTAGGGGGGACCCCACGCCGTTTTTTCGGCGTAGGGGGGTTCCCATTATAATCCATACCAGACCTAAGGGCCTGGTATGACCCGCGACGGGGCTTGCAAGGTGTCAATCTCGCCAATAAAAGCGGCAAGATTGACATCCTTTTCTTGTCCCATCGCACCTGAGTCACGTTCAAAATGAACTGACTTGTCCGTGTGTGGGCAAGTCCGTTCATTATGAAAGTCCGCCGTAACTCTGGCGAAAGTCCGTTGGAAAGACGGGCGGACTTAGCCCGCCGCAAAGTCCGGTCGTGTGTGGGCAAGTCCGTCCGTTTTAAAGTCCGGCGCACCTGGCGGACAAAGTCCGTCAGAAAGTGTGCCGGACCAAGTAGGACAGAAAGTCCAACCGTGTGTACGCGGCATGAGATTCGTCTTCCAATGGTAAACTCTACATGTTTCGGGGTGACCCCCTTCTTCAGGAATATATTTAGTCAGAGAATGATCTACAAGAAAGCATATGAATCAGATATGTAGTATTAACATCAAAGAAACATAACTAATAACCAACCTTCATGGTATACTGTCATGCATCTCAAATCAATAAGGATAAGGTCTAATATACCACTCTTATACAACCCTTAACATTAGGAAACAAAACCCAAGTGAAATAATTAGGAGCAAAGAGTAAACTCACCCACATAACCGGCACCAGAATTTTGGGCGTCACAAAGGCCAAAATTGGCAATCTCCGGGGCGAGTGCGGGAACCAGGAAGAGTAACGTCACATAGAGCGACTGTTGCATGAAAAAGAGAATACTTTAAGAGTAGGTACTAGCATTTAAGGAATTCATAAGGTGGAGAATTCAATCTCACAACCATTGTAATTCGATAATTAAATTCAAAGAGTACAACCAAAGCATTTCAATTAAATGGCACCTATGTAGTCTTCACTGAACAAAACACTTAATTATGTGGGGAGAGAATGAATTGTCCCAGTGGATATTGAAATCAGGTGTAAGTGAAAATAGTCCAAGGAACCATCTATAGCCACATGTGAATTCTATATAGTATATAAAAATATTTCAATTAAATGGCACCTGTGTAGTCTTCACTGAACAAAACACTTAATTATGTGGGGAGAGAATGAATTGTCCCAGTGGATATTGAAATCAGGTGTAACTGAAAATAGTCCAAGGAACCATCTATAGCCACATGTGAATTCTATATAGTATATAAAAATATTAAAGAGGATACTGATTAGAATGATTGAAACGTCTTATCGCAGATCTAATCCTAATGAGAGTAATCAAAAGTAATACCAACCTAGCTGAGAAATCTCAAAAAACGCATTGCTGAGATCACATCATGCAGGTTGGGTATACACAGTTTAGATCCAGGTTTCAAAAAGTATTCAAGATTAAGTATTGCATAAGATTTCAGACAAACACCAGATCGACCACGATCTGTGAAAGAGCATATCTTTTAGCAATGATTCATACAGTGACGCATCATAGACATAATATCAACATATATAGCAGGACACATACCAGTCAATCAACTCCACAGAATGTCTCTCCACCACCAAACAAGCTGCCGCAGGGAACATCTTAAAAATCAGTTCCCATTAAATACCATGAGGTACACCTGATTCCTATCTATAGTGCATCATTAGCAAGCGCCAGGGCGCCGCAATATCACATCAACGGAAACGACTCCAGACTGGGCATGTGGACATGCACAGTACTGCACAACGATTTGTAAGTGTAAAACACAAGAGACAAAGCCGTTGGCCCAGCCACAATTCTGATATCTGTGTACGCCATCTAGTGGATTTAACACAGAAGACAGAGGGATGGAGAATCACACACTTGCCCAAGAGAATCGGACCTCCAAAAAGACAGGATGTCGAACATGGGGAGTAAGGGCCCCTATTCACAGGGATCCAATCCAAGGTTGGGGGAATGTATTTTGAAGGAAAGAGAGGAAATAGAAGAAAATAGTGATATATTAATCTAAAATTGTAAAGAATATATATAAATCCATTAGATAGTATTAACTATATGGGTTCAGTATCAAAGCGTCCAAATATCCTTTATTTATATAAAATTCTAGCCCTACAGTATCACAGTATCCACAAAATCTTGTGCCAAAAGGCTAGAACCGAGCTAGAGTCGTTTCCGTTGATGTGATATTGCGGCGTCCTGGCGCTTGCTAATGATGCACTACGGATAGGAATCAGGTGTACCTCATGGTATTTAATGGGAACTGATTTTTAAGATGTTCCCTGTGGCAGCTTGTTTGGTGGTGGAGAGATATTCTGTGGAGTTGACTGGTATGTGTCTTGCTATATATATATGTTGATATTATGTCTATGATGCATCGCTGTATGAATCATTGCTAAAAGATATGCTTTTTCACAGATCATAGTCGATCTGGTGTTTATCTGAAATCCTATGCAATACTTAATATTGAATACTTTTTGAAACCTGGATCTAAACTGTGTATACTCAACCTGCATGACGTGATCTCAACAATGCGTTTTGAGATTTCTCAGCTAGGTTGGTATTCCTTTTGATTACTCTCATTAGGATTAGATCTGCGATAAGACGTTTCAATCATTCTAATCAGTATCCTCTTTAATATTTTGATATACTATATAGAATTCACATGTGACTATAGTTGGTTCCTTGGACTATTTTCAGTTACACCTGATTTCAATATCCACTGGGACAATTCATTCTCTCCCCGCATAATTAAATGCTTTGTTCAGTGAAGACTACATAGGTGTGTACCATTTAATTGAAATGCTTTGATTGTACTCTTTGAATTTAATTAATTAATTACAATGGTCGTGAGATTGAATTCTCCACCTTATGAATTCCTTAAATGCTAGTACCTACTCTTAAAGTATTCTCTTTTTCATGCAACAGTCTCTCTATGTGACGTTACTCTTCCTGGTTCCCGCACTCGCCTGGGAGATTGCCAATTTGGCCTTTGTGACGCCCAAAATTCTGGTACCAGTTATGTGGGTGAATTTACTCTTTGCTCCTAATCAATCATTTCACTTGGGTTTATTTCCTAATGTTGAGGGTTGTATAAGAGGGGTATATTAGACCTTATCCTTATTGATTTGAGATGCATGACAGTATACCATGAAGGTTGGTTATTAGTTATGTTTCTTTGATGTTAATACTACATATCTGATTCATATGCTTCCTTGTAGATCATTCTCTGACTAAATATACTCCTGAAGAAGGGGGTCACCCCGAAACATGTAGAGTTTACCATTGGAAGACGAATCTCCGTGTGTAACAGCGCGGAATTACTATACATATCCTAGTTCTTCCAATTGTGTGTCAGTTTAGTGGATGCTCCATGTATAGCAGCACCCATTATATACTACTATTGAAGGCTTTTTACTATGTATTGTGTGTAATAAATTTATATTTTTTTTTTATATAGCGACTTTTGTAAACGAAATAGTTACCACCGCTCTAGGTGACCGGGTTCAAACTTCCCGTCCTCCGCTGTGTGGATGATTGTGAGAGGCCCAGGTGCCGGCAATTGCTGTTCCAAAGGTATGTGTGTGGTGGAAAAATCTGGACAGCCGCACTCCGGATTGGAAAAGTGAAAAATAAAATCCTCTTTATTGAAAGAGTAATAACATGATTAAAATCCGTACATGGCTTTGTTGGGATAATGCAGCATAACCGCTAACGCGTTTCACGCTCCCATAGAGCGCTTACTCATAGCTGGAGTGCGGCTGTCCAGATTTTTCCACCACACACATACCTTAGCGACTTTTGTAAGTTTATACCGTACCACGACAGTCCATGTTGCCTCCATAATTATCCAAATCTCTATATAGTAATAGGACGAAGGTACATAAATTTTTTTCTTAACAAGTAGCTTTCCAAATCAAATCATTATTCAACCAAAAAAATAATGTCATTTGGCATAAAAAAGGGGGAGTTTGGGACTTTAAATGAGGCGCACTTGTCGCCTCCATCCCGGATTCAGGTATATACAAACAGGGGAGTTGGGACTTTAAATGAAGCGGTTGGATTGCGGAGGGTTGAAAATTAATAATTAAATAGTCATAGTAAATAGAATAACAAGAAATTCACATATATCAACACACATATATGTTGTTGCATAGAAATGAAGCATATGGTATGGAAAAATACATGCAGTAGTATTAAAATACTAATGGTACGACAGTCACTGGAATTAATCACATAGCCAAGATAATAATCATAATCCTGATCATGGTAAGTGCCAGAAATGGCATGCCCGGAACCTGGGAGCTGGGGTATAAAACGCATGGAAATAATGAACATAATAGAAACCCAAGATGGTGTGCCCGGGACCTGGTATAGGAAGGGCACAATGATGTAAGATGTTGAGAAAGAATGATGACATCAGAGTACAAATAATTAAGGTTGAAGCATCAAGTGTAGCTCAATTAAGGTTGAAGCATCAAGTGTAGCTCGACGCGTTTCGTGGATGATTTTCTCCACTCATCAGGAGCTGATGCAGTACAAACCTGTAAGATATATACATATGATAAATCTCCATCATAGTAAAGAGGAGTAGAATAGATCTAATCCCAAAATGGTTGGTCAGAAAACATACACTTACCAACCCTGGCACTGAGTGCGTCGCACGGCAAAGGGCACGGAGTGAGCCAGAGGCAACAGACCCCGGCACGGGAGCTGAGGCAGCATAATATGTCTGAGTAGCAACGGGTGGTGGAATGGCAGAGTCTGGATAGTGGGGTGGTGTCCAAGTGACAGAAATGATAATGAAGAATTTATCAAAATGAAGGGATGTCTGGGAACAAAATATTAATTTATAATTAATAAATATTTGTAGTATGAAATAAAATTCGTAGTATTAAAATATATTTAAATAATGTACCCAAAGATACCCTTGTATACGATATTAATGGATAATAATATAAAGAAATAATAAAATTAGTAATATTGATTACTGTATAGATAATGTATCCAATGGTACCCTTATATATGATATTGATATGATGTAAATAGTATTTATGGAATTAATAGTAATAGATACCTTTATATATAATATTAATAGATAGTGTTGTGAAAGACATGGTGAAATAATTAAAATAGTAACTAGTGCAGATCTACATGATGTGGTTTGTTGAAAAGGAAGTGTTAAAAATAAATAAATAGTGGCTGATGGATAAAAAGCAGGATGTGCAGTGAAACAAAACAGGGGTGTAACAGAGAATGTGATCCCATAGTCCAAAGACTTACCCGATGCTAAGAGTAAAGCACAAACAGCAGGAGGACAACAGCTGGTGTGTAAAGACCCCAATCGGAGACAGGCCAAATGAACAGCCCACTCAGATTGGGGGACATATAAATATATGCCGCCAACGCCACGTGCGTGAGCCTAGCGGGAGGAGGGGGCGGCGTCCGCACCTGAGCTAAGGACTCGCTCAGTGTTTGGCGCCAAACCGGTCCTCCTCCCAGAGTGGAGTCACGCACGTGACGCTCCAAGCGTCAGCGCGGTGACGTCAGTTAGGACGTCCCGCGCATGACGCAGGGACCGTGGCGCCGATGCGCGGAATGGTACCCGCCCGAACCTCCCTGAGGGGAGGAGGGGGGAGGGTCCAAGGCGCGCATCGCAGCTCCCGCGCCGAGGAAGGAGGCCCCAGCACAGAATCGCGGCAAGAGCCACACTGACACAAAACAGTGGCAGAGTTGTGGAGGTTGAGTGTATGACGAAAACATATTTTAAGTCAATGTATATAGCAGCAACCAGTACAGGACATGCCATCCGTAGTAGCGTAGAGGAACTAAGTAACAGCATAACAATATGTGTAAGGTATACGACTCTTCTAGAGATACAGCCCTATGTAGGGTCTGCATGGACCCTCTCGCGTAGGGAACACTGTTAATCCAACTATCCAAACGCTTCCATCCCGATAATATATTTGGCATAAAAAAGGGGGAGTTTGGGACTTTAAATGAGGCGCACTTGTCGCCTCCATCCCGGATTCAGGTATATACAAACAGGGGAGTTGGGACTTTAAATGAAGCGGTTGGATTGCGGAGGGTTGAAAATTAATAATTAAATAGTCATAGTAAATAGAATAACAAGAAATTCACATATATCAACACACATATATGTTGTTGCATAGAAATAAAGCATATGGTATGGAAAAATACATGCAGTAGTATTAAAATACTAATGGTACGACAGTCACTGGAATTAATCACATAGCCAAGATAATAATCATAATCCTGATCATGGTAAGTGCCAGAAATGGCATGCCCGGAACCTGGGAGCTGGGGTATAAAACGCATGGAAATAATGAACATAATAGAAACCCAAGATGGTGTGCCCGGGACCTGGTATAGGAAGGGCACAATGATGTAAGATGTTGAGAAAGAATGATGACATCAGAGTACAAATAATTAAGGTTGAAGCATCAAGTGTAGCTCAATTAAGGTTGAAGCATCAAGTGTAGCTCGACGCGTTTCGTGGATGATTTTCTCCACTCATCAGGAGCTGATGCAGTACAAACCTGTAAGATATATACATATGATAAATCTCCATCATAGTAAAGAGGAGTAGAATAGATCTAATCCCAAAATGGTTGGTCAGAAAACATACACTTACCAACCCTGGCACTGAGTGCGTCGCACGGCAAATGGCACGGAGTGAGCCAGAGGCAACAGACCCCGGCACGGGAGCTGAGGCAGCATAATATGTCTGAGTAGCAACGGGTGGTGGAATGGCAGAGTCCGGATAGTGGGGTGGTGTCCAAGTGACAGAAATGATAATGAAGAATTTATCAAAATGAAGGGATGTCTGGGAACAAAATATTAATTTATAATTAATAAATATTTGTAGTATGAAATAAAATTCGTAGTATTAAAATATATTTAAATAATGTACCCAAAGATACCCTTGTATACGATATTAATGGATAATAATATAAAGAAATAATAAAATTAGTAATATTGATTACTGTATAGATAATGTATCCAATGGTACCCTTATATATGATATTGATATGATGTAAATAGTATTTATGGAATTAATAGTAATAGATACCTTTATATATAATATTAATAGATAGTGTTGTGAAAGACATGGTGAAATAATTAAAATAGTAACTAGTGCAGATCTACATGATGTGGTTTGTTGAAAAGGAAGTGTTAAAAATAAATAAATAGTGGCTGATGGATAAAAAGCAGGATGTGCAGTGAAACAAAACAGGGGTGTAACAGAGAATGTGATCCCATAGTCCAAAGACTTACCCGATGCTAAGAGTAAAGCACAAACAGCAGGAGGACAACAGCTGGTGTGTAAAGACCCCAATCGGAGACAGGCCAAATGAACAGCCCACTCAGATTGGGGGACATATAAATATATGCCGCCAACGCCACGTGCGTGAGCCTAGCGGGAGGAGGGGGCGGCGTCCGCACCTGAGCTGAGGACTCGCTCAGTGTTTGGCGCCAAACCGGTCCTCCTCCCAGAGGGGAGTCACGCAGGTGACGCTCCAAGCGTCAGCGCGGTGACGTCAGTTAGGACGTCCCGCGCATGACGCAGGGACCGTGGCGCCGATGCGCGGAATGGTACCCGCCCGAACCTCCCTGAGGGGAGGAGGGGGAGGGTCCAAGGCGCGCATCGCAGCTCCCGCGCCGAGGAAGGAGGCCCCAGCACAGAATCGCGGCAAGAGCCACACTGACACAAAACAGTGGCAGAGTTGTGGAGGTTGAGTGTATGACGAAAACATATTTTAAGTCAATGTATATAGCAGCAACCAGTACAGGACATGCCATCCGTAGTAGCGTAGAGGAACTAAGTAACAGCATAACAATATGTGTAAGGTATACGACTCTTCTAGAGATACAGCCCTATGTAGGGTCTGCATGGACCCTCTCGCGTAGATAACAGGGGAACACTGTTAATCCAACTATCCAAACGCTTCCATCCCGATAATATATTTGGCATAAAAAAGGGGGAGTTTGGGACTTTAAATGAGGCGCACTTGTCGCCTCCATCCCGGATTCAGGTATATACAAACAGGGGAGTTGGGACTTTAAATGAAGCGGTTGGATTGCGGAGGGTTGAAAATTAATAATTAAATAGTCATAGTAAATAGAATAACAAGAAATTCACATATATCAACACACATATATGTTGTTGCATAGAAATGAAGCATATGGTATGGAAAAATACATGCAGTAGTATTAAAATACTAATGGTACGACAGTCACTGGAATTAATCACATAGCCAAGATAATAATCATAATCCTGATCATGGTAAGTGCCAGAAATGGCATGCCCGGAACCTGGGAGCTGGGGTATAAAACGCATGGAAATAATGAACATAATAGAAACCCAAGATGGTGTGCCCGGGACCTGGTATAGGAAGGGCACAATGATGTAAGATGTTGAGAAAGAATGATGACATCAGAGTACAAATAATTAAGGTTGAAGCATCAAGTGTAGCTCAATTAAGGTTGAAGCATCAAGTGTAGCTCGACGCGTTTCGTGGATGATTTTCTCCACTCATCAGGAGCTGATGCAGTACAAACCTGTAAGATATATACATATGATAAATCTCCATCATAGTAAAGAGGAGTAGAATAGATCTAATCCCAAAATGGTTGGTCAGAAAACATACACTTACCAACCCTGGCACTGAGTGCGTCGCACGGCAAATGGCACGGAGTGAGCCAGAGGCAACAGACCCCGGCACGGGAGCTGAGGCAGCATAATATGTCTGAGTAGCAACGGGTGGTGGAATGGCAGAGTCCGGATAGTGGGGTGGTGTCCAAGTGACAGAAATGATAATGAAGAATTTATCAAAATGAAGGGATGTCTGGGAACAAAATATTAATTTATAATTAATAAATATTTGTAGTATGAAATAAAATTCGTAGTATTAAAATATATTTAAATAATGTACCCAAAGATACCCTTGTATACGATATTAATGGATAATAATATAAAGAAATAATAAAATTAGTAATATTGATTACTGTATAGATAATGTATCCAATGGTACCCTTATATATGATATTGATATGATGTAAATAGTATTTATGGAAATAATAGTAATAGATACCTTTATATATAATATTAATAGATAGTGTTGTGAAAGACATGGTGAAATAATTAAAATAGTAACTAGTGCAGATCTACATGATGTGGTTTGTTGAAAAGGAAGTGTTAAAAATAAATAAATAGTGGCTGATGGATAAAAAGCAGGATGTGCAGTGAAACAAAACAGGGGTGTAACAGAGAATGTGATCCCATAGTCCAAAGACTTACCCGATGCTAAGAGTAAAGCACAAACAGCAGGAGGACAACAGCTGGTGTGTAAAGACCCCAATCGGAGACAGGCCAAATGAACAGCCCACTCAGATTGGGGGACATATAAATATATGCCGCCAACGCCACGTGCGTGAGCCTAGCGGGAGGAGGGGGTGGCGTCCGCACCTGAGCTGAGGACTCGCTCAGTGTTTGGCGCCAAACCGGTCCTCCTCCCAGAGGGGAGTCACGCAGGTGACGCTCCAAGCGTCAGCGCGGTGACGTCAGTTAGGGCGTCCCGCGCATGACGCAGGGACCGTGGCGCCGATGCGCGGAATGGTACCCGCCCGAACCTCCCTGAGGGGAGGAGGGGGAGGGTCCAAGGCGCGCATCGCAGCTCCCGCGCCGAGGAAGGAGGTCCCAGCACAGAATCGCGGCAAGAGCCACACTGACACAAAACAGTGGCAGAGTTGTGGAGGTTGAGTGTATGACGAAAACATATTTTAAGTCAATGTATATAGCAGCAACCAGTACAGGACATGCCATCCGTAGTAGCGTAGAGGAACTAAGTAACAGCATAACAATATGTGTAAGGTATACGACTCTTCTAGAGATACAGCCCTATGTAGGGTCTGCATGGACCCTCTCGCGTAGGGAACACTGTTAATCCAACTATCCAAACGCTTCCATCCCGATAATATATTTGGCATAAAAAAGGGGGAGTTTGGGACTTTAAATGAGGCGCACTTGTCGCCTCCATCCCGGATTCAGGTATATACAAACAGGGGAGTTGGGACTTTAAATGAAGCGGTTGGATTGCGGAGGGTTGAAAATTAATAATTAAATAGTCATAGTAAATAGAATAACAAGAAATTCACATATATCAACACACATATATGTTGTTGCATAGAAATGAAGCATATGGTATGGAAAAATACATGCAGTAGTATTAAAATACTAATGGTACGACAGTCACTGGAATTAATCACATAGCCAAGATAATAATCATAATCCTGATCATGGTAAGTGCCAGAAATGGCATGCCCGGAACCTGGGAGCTGGGGTATAAAACGCATGGAAATAATGAACATAATAGAAACCCAAGATGGTGTGCCCGGGACCTGGTATAGGAAGGGCACAATGATGTAAGATGTTGAGAAAGAATGATGACATCAGAGTACAAATAATTAAGGTTGAAGCATCAAGTGTAGCTCAATTAAGGTTGAAGCATCAAGTGTAGCTCGACGCGTTTCGTGGATGATTTTCTCCACTCATCAGGAGCTGATGCAGTACAAACCTGTAAGATATATACATATGATAAATCTCCATCATAGTAAAGAGGAGTAGAATAGATCTAATCCCAAAATGGTTGGTCAGAAAACATACACTTACCAACCCTGGCACTGAGTGCGTCGCACGGCAAATGGCACGGAGTGAGCCAGAGGCAACAGACCCCGGCACGGGAGCTGAGGCAGCATAATATGTCTGAGTAGCAACGGGTGGTGGAATGGCAGAGTCCGGATAGTGGGGTGGTGTCCAAGTGACAGAAATGATAATAAAGAATTTATCAAAATGAAGGGATGTCTGGGAACAAAATATTAATTTATAATTAATAAATATTTGTAGTATGAAATAAAATTCGTAGTATTAAAATATATTTAAATAATGTACCCAAAGATACCCTTGTATACGATATTAATGGATAATAATATAAAGAAATAATAAAATTAGTAATATTGATTACTGTATAGATAATGTATCCAATGGTACCCTTATATATGATATTGATATGATGTAAATAGTATTTATGGAATTAATAGTAATAGATACCTTTATATATAATATTAATAGATAGTGTTGTGAAAGACATGGTGAAATAATTAAAATAGTAACTAGTGCAGATCTACATGATGTGGTTTGTTGAAAAGGAAGTGTTAAAAATAAATAAATAGTGGCTGATGGATAAAAAGCAGGATGTGCAGTGAAACAAAACAGGGGTGTAACAGAGAATGTGATCCCATAGTCCAAAGACTTACCCGATGCTAAGAGTAAAGCACAAACAGCAGGAGGACAACAGCTGGTGTGTAAAGACCCCAATCGGAGACAGGCCAAATGAACAGCCCACTCAGATTGGGGGACATATAAATATATGCCGCCAACGCCACGTGCGTGAGCCTAGCGGGAGGAGGGGGCGGCGTCCGCACCTGAGCTGAGGACTCGCTCAGTGTTTGGCGTCAAACCGGTCCTCCTCCCAGAGGGGAGTCACGCAGGTGACGCTCCAAGCGTCAGCGCGGTGACGTCAGTTAGGACGTCCCGCGCATGACGCAGGGACCGTGGCGCCGATGCGCGGAATGGTACCCGCCCGAACCTCCCTGAGGGGAGGAGGGGGAGGGTCCAAGGCGCGCATCGCAGCTCCCGCGCCGAGGAAGGAGGCCCCAGCACAGAATCGCGGCAAGAGCCACACTGACACAAAACAGTGGCAGAGTTGTGGAGGTTGAGTGTATGACGAAAACATATTTTAAGTCAATGTATATAGCAGCAACCAGTACAGGACATGCCATCGGTAGTAGCGTAGAGGAACTAAGTAACAGCATAACAATATGTGTAAGGTATACGACTCTTCTAGAGATACAGCCCTATGTAGGGTCTGCATGGACCCTCTCGCGTAGGGAACACTGTTAATCCAACTATCCAAACGCTTCCATCCCGATAATATATTTGGCATAAAAAAGGGGGAGTTTGGGACTTTAAATGAGGCGCACTTGTCGCCTCCATCCCGGATTCAGGTATATACAAACAGGGGAGTTGGGACTTTAAATGAAGCGGTTGGATTGCGGAGGGTTGAAAATTAATAATTAAATAGTCATAGTAAATAGAATAACAAGAAATTCACATATATCAACACACATATATGTTGTTGCATAGAAATGAAGCATATGGTATGGAAAAATACATGCAGTAGTATTAAAATACTAATGGTACGACAGTCACTGGAATTAATCACATAGCCAAGATAATAATCATAATCCTGATCATGGTAAGTGCCAGAAATGGCATGCCCGGAACCTGGGAGCTGGGGTATAAAACGCATGGAAATAATGAACATAATAGAAACCCAAGATGGTGTGCCCGGGACCTGGTATAGGAAGGGCACAATGATGTAAGATGTTGAGAAAGAATGATGACATCAGAGTACAAATAATTAAGGTTGAAGCATCAAGTGTAGCTCAATTAAGGTTGAAGCATCAAGTGTAGCTCGACGCGTTTCGTGGATGATTTTCTCCACTCATCAGGAGCTGATGCAGTACAAACCTGTAAGATATATACATATGATAAATCTCCATCATAGTAAAGAGGAGTAGAATAGATCTAATCCCAAAATGGTTGGTCAGAAAACATACACTTACCAACCCTGGCACTGAGTGCGTCGCACGGCAAATGGCACGGAGTGAGCCAGAGGCAACAGACCCCGGCACGGGAGCTGAGGCAGCATAATATGTCTGAGTAGCAACGGGTGGTGGAATGGCAGAGTCTGGATAGTGGGGTGGTGTCCAAGTGACAGAAATGATAATGAAGAATTTATCAAAATGAAGGGATGTCTGGGAACAAAATATTAATTTATAATTAATAAATATTTGTAGTATGAAATAAAATTCGTAGTATTAAAATATATTTAAATAATGTACCCAAAGATACCCTTGTATACAATATTAATGGATAATAATATAAAGAAATAATAAAATTAGTAATATTGATTACTGTATAGATAATGTATCCAATGGTACCCTTATATATGATATTGATATGATGTAAATAGTATTTATGGAAATAATAGTAATAGATACCTTTATATATAATATTAATAGATAGTGTTGTGAAAGACATGGTGAAATAATTAAAATAGTAACTAGTGCAGATCTACATGATGTGGTTTGTTGAAAAGGAAGTGTTAAAAATAAATAAATAGTGGCTGATGGATAAAAAGCAGGATGTGCAGTGAAACAAAACAGGGGTGTAACAGAGAATGTGATCCCATAGTCCAAAGACTTACCCGATGCTAAGAGTAAAGCACAAACAGCAGGAGGACAACAGCTGGTGTGTAAAGACCCCAATCGGAGACAGGCCAATTGAACAGCCCACTCAGATTGGGGGACATATAAATATATGCCGCCAACGCCACGTGCGTGAGCCTAGCGGGAGGAGGGGGCGGCGTCCGCACCTGAGCTGAGGACTCGCTCAGTGTTTGGCGCCAAACCGGTCCTCCTCCCAGAGGGGAGTCACGCAGGTGACGCTCCAAGCGTCAGCGCGGTGACGTCAGTTAGGACGTCCCGCGCATGACGCAGGGACCGTGGCGCCGATGCGCGGAATGGTACCCGCCCGAACCTCCCTGAGGGGAGGAGGGGGAGGGACCAAGGCGCGCATCGCAGCTCCCGCGCCGAGGAAGGAGGCCCCAGCACAGAATCGCGGCAAGAGCCACACTGACACAAAACAGTGGCAGAGTTGTGGAGGTTGAGTGTATGACGAAAACATATTTTAAGTCAATGTATATAGCAGCAACCAGTACAGGACATGCCATCCGTAGTAGCGTAGAGGAACTAAGTAACAGCATAACAATATGTGTAAGGTATACGACTCTTCTAGAGATACAGCCCTATGTAGGGTCTGCATGGACCCTCTCGCGTAGGGAACACTGTTAATCCAACTATCCAAACGCTTCCATCCCGATAATATATTTGGCATAAAAAAGGGGGAGTTTGGGACTTTAAATGAGGCGCACTTGTCGCCTCCATCCCGGATTCAGGTATATACAAACAGGGGAGTTGGGACTTTAAATGAAGCGGTTGGATTGCGGAGGGTTGAAAATTAATAATTAAATAGTCATAGTAAATAGAATAACAAGAAATTCACATATATCAACACACATATATGTTGTTGCATAGAAATGAAGCATATGGTATGGAAAAATACATGCAGTAGTATTAAAATACTAATGGTACGACAGTCACTGGAATTAATCACATAGCCAAGATAATAATCATAATCCTGATCATGGTAAGTGCCAGAAATGGCATGCCCGGAACCTGGGAGCTGGGGTATAAAACGCATGGAAATAATGAACATAATAGAAACCCAAGATGGTGTGCCCGGGACCTGGTATAGGAAGGGCACAATGATGTAAGATGTTGAGAAAGAATGATGACATCAGAGTACAAATAATTAAGGTTGAAGCATCAAGTGTAGCTCAATTAAGGTTGAAGCATCAAGTGTAGCTCGACGCGTTTCGTGGATGATTTTCTCCACTCATCAGGAGCTGATGCAGTACAAACCTGTAAGATATATACATATGATAAATCTCCATCATAGTAAAGAGGAG
The DNA here is from genome assembly GCA_037952925.1 of Lithobates clamitans. Taxonomy (NCBI): domain Eukaryota; kingdom Metazoa; phylum Chordata; class Amphibia; order Anura; family Ranidae; genus Lithobates; species Lithobates clamitans. Next base: position 4,167,257 of record JBBGZY010000381.1, on the reverse strand, counting down.
TAGAATAGATCTAATCCCAAAATGGTTGGTCAGAAAACATACACTTACCAACCCTGGCACTGAGTGCGTCGCACGGCAAATGGCACGGAGTGAGCCAGAGGCAACAGACCCCGGCACGGGAGCTGAGGCAGCATAATATGTCTGAGTAGCAACGGGTGGTGGAATGGCAGAGTCCGGATAGTGGGGTGGTGTCCAAGTGACAGAAATGATAATGAAGAATTTATCAAAATGAAGGGATGTCTGGGAACAAAATATTAATTTATAATTAATAAATATTTGTAGTATGAAATAAAATTCGTAGTATTAAAATATATTTAAATAATGTACCCAAAGATACCCTTGTATACAATATTAATGGATAATAATATAAAGAAATAATAAAATTAGTAATATTGATTACTGTATAGATAATGTATCCAATGGTACCCTTATATATGATATTGATATGATGTAAATAGTATTTATGGAAATAATAGTAATAGATACCTTTATATATAATATTAATAGATAGTGTTGTGAAAGACATGGTGAAATAATTAAAATAGTAACTAGTGCAGATCTACATGATGTGGTTTGTTGAAAAGGAAGTGTTAAAAATAAATAAATAGTGGCTGATGGATAAAAAGCAGGATGTGCAGTGAAACAAAACAGGGGTGTAACAGAGAATGTGATCCCATAGTCCAAAGACTTACCCGATGCTAAGAGTAAAGCACAAACAGCAGGAGGACAACAGCTGGTGTGTAAAGACCCCAATCGGAGACAGGCCAAATGAACAGCCCACTCAGATTGGGGGACATATAAATATATGCCGCCAACGCCACGTGCGTGAGCCTAGCGGGAGGAGGGGGCGGCGTCCGCACCTGAGCTGAGGACTCGCTCAGTGTTTGGCGCCAAACCGGTCCTCCTCCCAGAGGGGAGTCATGCAGGTGACGCTCCAAGCGTCAGCGCGGTGACGTCAGTTAGGACGTCCCACGCATGACGCAGGGACCGTGGCGCCGATGCGCGGAATGGTACCCGCCCGAACCTCCCTGAGGGGAGGAGGGGGAGGGTCCAAGGCGCGCATCGCAGCTCCCGCGCCGAGGAAGGAGGCCCCAGCACAGAATCGCGGCAAGAGCCACACTGACACAAAACAGTGGCAGAGTTGTGGAGGTTGAGTGTATGACGAAAACATATTTTAAGTCAATGTATATAGCAGCAACCAGTACAGGACATGCCATCCGTAGTAGCGTAGAGGAACTAAGTAACAGCATAACAATATGTGTAAGGTATACGACTCTTCTAGAGATACAGCCCTATGTAGGGTCTGCATGGACCCTCTCGCGTAGATAACAGGGGAACACTGTTAATCCAACTATCCAAACGCTTCCATCCCGATAATATATTTGGCATAAAAAAGGGGGAGTTTGGGACTGTTTGTATATAAAAAAATAATGTCAAAGCAATAACTCCAAGGCCAATAATAAATAACACGTTATCTCCTCCGCTCAGAAACAAACTGAAAAGCGCAAAATTAAAAGTGCGAAACGAAACGCGAATCAACACTCACCAAACTTCTACCAACATGAAATTAGCAAAAGGAGCCCAAAGGGTGGCGCTAAAGAGCTGAAAAACAACGTAGTACGTCACCACGTTCGTAACTGTTGGCCAACAATTGTGTGGCCATGTGTATGCAAGACAAGTTTTGGCCAATGCCCTTCGGACAAAAGTCCATGGTTTTGTTGGCCAACAGTCCGATCGTGTGTACGAGTCTTAAGACTGCCATTAAAGCTTGTGTGTGTGTAAAGGCAGGTGTCCCAATACTTTTGGCTAGATAGTGTATCTGGCAAGATTTAAAATGGTGGTGGAATCCACCTACACATAAATACTACATTTAGACATAGTTTATGGACTTGGGAGATGAGATAACTTCTCTATATGAAGCAGCATGTTTGGGATTTGAACCCAGACGGTCAAGGATGCTAAGCAGAAGTTCTAACCTCTAAGCCATGAATCTGCCACATGTGAAAATCTCCTACACCTAAATACTGCCTTTCTTTGGACATACAGGTAGTGGAATTACATTACTCAAGAGTTATTATTCTTGTTATATTCTGTGATATTTGGTGGTTCTTTGTGGGTGAGTGTAGAATAGTGATATCACCCTAAAATTTTTGAGAATTACATTTTGATTTCTGATGTTGGTACACATATCATATTTTTGGGCTCAAATTATGATTATTTGGAAATATAAAAAGCACAAAAAATGGTGACTCATTTTAAATTTGCATCAACAATAGTATTGTTTGTGGTTTGTTGTGAGATGAAGAGTAACAAGTGAAAGTGACAGAGAAAAATATATTTTACTAAAACTTTAAAACATTCCACATTCTAGCAATTCGATTAACCGGTTCCCGACCAGCTCACGTCTATTTACGGGGGCAGAATGGCACCCCTGCGTGAAACCCCGTACCCGTATGGGGTTTCCTTTAAGAGCCGCCAGAGGGCGTGCCGCTTGAGAGGCATGCATGCACTCACTGCACAGCGGGGGACCCGATCGGTAACGATCGCCACCAGCCACGCGCAATCGAGTGCACGAGCTCCAGCAAGGACATTTGGTTGCTATGGACAATCTCAAGTTTCCAGGCAGAAAGAACATTATATATAATATAAAACTGCATGCAGGGCATTGGCCAAAGCACTGGGGACAAAAGGGAAGTGAAATGATTTCATACAGTACTATAATCTGTAAGATTACAGTACTGTATGTGTTATGATTTTTACATTTTTTTTAATTTGCCGCCGGCCTCCGCCCCCGTGAGTCGCGACGGCAACATGACAGCTCCCTCGGCGTGGACCAGGTAAGATACTGACGCCTTGTTCTAAGGTAAGTATTTCATAATGAGCTAGTATGCGGTGCATACTAGCTCATTATGCCTTTTGCTTTACAGGGTTAAAAAAAAAAAAAAAATTTGCGGGTATACAACCGCTTTAAGGGTTTAGGAGCTTTTTGATTTTGGGAGTATTTTTTACCAGCGCTATAGTGAATACCGTTTTAGCATTAATTAGTGTGATTAGCGCTAATTTGAGGTAATTAGCGCCCCGGCTCTAGAGTAAATGACCCCCAAAGTCTTAGAACTGGTAATTTGTATTTGCATTTTATTTTTGTTTTTATTTTTTTAATTGCAGCAATTGTATTCTTCTCAAGTGGCTAACATTTCTTTCTCCACTAAGAGCAGTGTGGAGCAATTACTTTTAATTTTAAATATGTGAAGTGTAATATGCACATTATATTACCATACCAAACAAATATCATAAATGTCTGTCACAAGAAGCATTCTGTAGATTTCAAATTTTAAAAGTAATTGTTTTGAATGAGAGAGCTACTGTTCGTGTCATTACAGATGAGCTGATAAACTACAAAACAGTAGCGATGTTATGGGAGAGGGATCGATGCAACTTCAGTGCACTCATAAATCAAACAAGATCCATAATTGAATACAAATTTGGGGGACAGATATGGGGAAACACAAGTTTTCAAGAGTATGGACCTTGGGAACCTTGAAAAGGCTTACCAGAAATATTGGACTCGAAAGGACATATGCCTGATGAGTCGTTAAGGCTTGTGGTGAAAACACACCAGTAGATAGCAACATCCACTTCTGCAGCCACTGGCACGAGTAAATGGCGGTTACACTGTCCTTTGGATGCTTCCCAGTAGATAAATGATTTCAGATAGAGGTTAGCCAAATCTTTCCCATAAGCTCACAAGATGCAACCAAAAATGAAACAAAGTTCTACATAGTGTAAATCCATATAACAGAAAGTATTTATTTAAAAATTGGGAACACTCACATTTGAGCAGATATAAAAGCGCTTGTAAAAATGACTGAAGAGTAACGCAATGGCATCAGCAAGGCTCGTCCCAATGCGTTTCGACTAAAGAGACATCATCATTCCCCCCAGATGATGTCTCTTTAGACAAAACACGTCGGGACGAGTCTTGCTGATGTCATTGCATTACTCTTCAGTCATTTTTACAAGCACTTTTATATCTGTTCCCAATTTTTAATAAATACTGTTTGTATGATGATGTTTGTTTCATTTTTGGTTGCATCTTGTGAGCTTATGGGAAAGCTTTGGCTACCCTCTCTGATATAATTTATCTACTGGGAACCATCCGAAGGACAGTGTGACCACCATTCACTCGTGCCAGTGGCTGCAGACATGGATGTTCCTATCTACTGGTGTGTTTTCACCACAAGCCTTGACGACTCATCAGGCATATGTCCTTTTGAGTCCAATAGTTCTGGTAAGCCTTCTCAATGTTGATGGTGACTATCTCCCATGATCTACTTCTCTCATTTGTCCTCCTACTGATGTCCTAAGGAGGTCATCCACTCACCTGGATTATTACAAATATTCCAGTCTTCATCTGTGGACTTTGTGTTTCTACTTTCTAACATTCATCACGTTGTGGACTTTATTGAGTTTATCATTATAACTTATGTGTTTACACATGTGTCACTATAAGTGTATGTAAATAATGTATATTTTAAATTTTCACATCACTTTATACGGTCTCATCATCTAGTGACCGTTCTTATTAGCACTGCACATTTATCTGTTATTATTCACTTACCATGCAGAGTTGCAACACATTTTGCACTCTCCAGTTTTATTAAATCAACCCCCTTGTGTTGTTTTTGACAGTTGTTATTGTTCATTGTCTTTCAAATTGAAAAACTTGACCGAGGATTTACAGGGGCCCATTATACTTTTTCAAAGCAGTGCGTTGCAGTAACACATGCATGTGTGAGTTACCGCAGCACACATTACCTAGCTTAGCACATTTTGGTGCATTGTGGTGCAAAGAAAAATGCTGCATGGTGCATGCATTGTACATGTACATGCATTTACAACACACAAGAATGACAACGTTTAACGTGGCTTTAACAGCTTATAATATTTTAAGGTTCGGGTAACTAAGGTAGTCAGTACAAGAAGGTTTTGCCTTAAAGTGCTTGTAAAGGCTGGTTTAAAAAAAAATAACAAACATGTTATATTTACCTTCTCTGTGCAGTTGGTTTTGCACAGAGCAGCTCGGATCCTCCTCTTCTCGGGTCCCTCTTTGCTGCTACTAGCCCCTCCCTCCTTTTGAGTGCCCCTCAGCCAGCAGCTTGCTACCGGGGGCACCCAAGCCAAGTCAGAGCTCAGTGTATCCATTCAGACACAGAGCTCTGACCTGGCCCCACCCCCTCTCTCCCCTGATTGGCTGACTGACTTTGATTGACAGCCACAGGAGGCAATGGCGCTGCTACTCTGTATTAGCCAATCAGGAGGAGAGTCCTGGATAGCTGAAGGGATCGTGGACATCGCTGGATAGAGAAAGGGCTCAGGTAGGTAAGTAGGGGGGTGCTGAGGAGGGGCTGCTACACACAGAAGGTTTTTTATCTTTTTTTTCCAATACTTTATTTATACAGAGACCACAGCCATGTAATGAGTTCCAAGGAACAAATCGAAGAATAAACGGTCAACATCACTCAGGTTATTACATATGTACAATAGACTAATGTTCAGACTGTGAGCGTCAGGGTTTAAGGAGTCTCCATATCCCATATAAAAATGTTTGCACGGTGGACACCGCGTTATAGGAACATTAAGAGAATAGAATAGACCCATAGGGCCTAAGCAATAAGGAAGAGTAAAAGGAGGAGAAGGGGAGATGGAAACGAGAGCAGAGGTGGGAAAAAAAGAGAGAAAAAATAAAACAAAAAGAGAGGAATGAAGAGGGGTTATGGGTTCAGGATCGCCACCTCGAAACTTAAAAGGCTTTCAGGACAGAGGATTCAACGTTTTAGTCATCAGTGTTCATGAACTCACAGGATTTAGTTCAGCGTACTCCTCTGAGTACACAAATTTGTGCCAAGAAAACTATTTTTTTGCAACTTTCTTAAGGACCTTTTTTGTGGCTACCAAATCTTCCATCGCATGGATTTTAGCTACTCTTTGCAGCCAGATGGCAATCGACGGAGGCTGCGTCTGCCTCTAAATCATGCAACTCTTCACAGCTGTGATCAGGAGGGGCAAGACCGATTTCTTGTAAGCTTTGCTGGGTATATCGTGGTGATGCAAGAGAAAAAATGCTGGGTCTCTTGGCAATACCCTATCAGTGAACTTTTGGACAATCCAATGGACTTCCGTCCAGTAAGACCGTAAAAGCCGACAGGACCAGAAGATTTGGAGAAGAGCATTTTCCTCCCCACACCTCCAGCATAGGTCCAAGCATTGGGGAAACATTCTGTGGATATTAACCAGTGTATAGTACCACCGTGTCAACACTTAGAACCCCGCTTCTTGGTGTCTGGCGCAGATCGAGTTCTTGTAAGAGAACAAAAAGTCTATCTACCTATTTCTCAGTCAACTGAAGCCCTAGCTCCTTTTCCCAGCTAGTAATATACAGAAGTTTGCGATCCGGTGGCGGTGTTATCAGTAATTGGTAAGTCAGAGAGACCGTGTGTGGAAGAGGAGACTGCTCTAGACAAAGCAGTTTGAAGGTGGTGAGACTTCTCCGAAAAGGCTCCAGACGGGGTAAGGATCTAATGAAGTGGACCAGCTGTAGTATTTGCCAAAAAGACAAACCTGACTGGGCTAGGTCATTCATAATTTTCTCTCTGGTCATCCATTGTCCATTGACAATAAAATGTCGGGCCTGTGAGCAGTCAGCCATTTTCAGGTCCTGGAAATTGGGGTCCAGGGTTAAAAGCCAGATTGCCCACTAGGAGCGTAAGCGGTGAAGGTAATGGCGCCAACGAAAAGTCAAGGAGTGCCTTCATATAAATCTTCCTAGTCTCCCCTATCGTAGGGGAGACTAGTCTCCCCTATCGTATCCTAATGCATAGAATGCATTAGGATAAAAAAAACCTTCTTCCTTTACAACTCCCTTAAGTAATGTGTCCATTTCAATCTGTGGCCAAATATGACTTTCACAAACTGCCCAAAAAAATTAAATAGCCCTTCTTTGTGTACAAAATTGCCATATAACTCTCATCAATGCTCAGGTAAGTAGCTTACTGTTTTTCCAGGAATTCTGCACATAGCTCAAGGCAAAATGTCAGGCATCCTCAGCAATATCCTTAGGTCTACTGCAGATAGCCTTTCTTCTCAGGAGAAGCAAGGGGAGGATGTAAAGAAGGATCTGGGACTCAGGAGATGGCCACCCAGAGCGATCTCTTAGTGCTCTGCATCAGCGCCGATTGAGAGCAGACCGCATGAGTACCACCCGTGGGGGGGGTCTTGGGGGATACTCATGCGGTCGGGCTCTCAATCGGTGCTGATGCAGAGCACTGAGAGATTGCTCTGGGCGGCCATCTCCCAAGTCCCAGATCTTGCCCCCCCCAGCTGCAGCACAAGCCAACAATGGGGTCTATACAAATACAAAGGTGCTGAAAATACAGTTTTATTCATGCTATAACACCAGGACTGATCGTCAAATTGTAGAAGGCACAACCCTTCTTCAGATATATTTATCATATTGACTGGAGCTCAAGGGACACTATTTACTAAAAATGTGCAATTTTCTGGAAAACAAACTATACTGTTGCTCTATATTCTGACATGTTAGAAATGTATGCACGAAGAGTTGAAAAGTTACTGAAAGGTTCACTTTAAGGAAACTATTGCAATGACCTATCACATTATACAGAAACAAAAATGATCAGAATCTGGGATAAAATTTTTAAAACAAATCTTGCAAAAATACAAGGGACCTGGGAGTTTTTTCCCCAACAATTGTAAAGAACAGAATATACTAAATCATCCTAGAAAATCCCAGAAAATGTACAGTATATACCAAAAAAAACCCTGAGATTTTTAAGGTGACACAATATATTCATAAAATCATCAAAGTTTTATTGTAGTATACAAATGCATGGGTGGAACCACTGTTAGAAATCCCCCAAAAGAAAAAACAACCAGAAACATCCAAAGATACCAGACTCGGTTCACATAGGGGCCATGTTTCTTACCTTTTAACCGCTTCAGCCCCGGAAGATTTTACCCCCTTCCTGACCAGAGCACTTTTTGAGATTCGGCTCTGCGTCGCTTTAACTGACAATTGCGCGGTCGTGTGACGTTGCACCCTAAGAAAATTGCTGTCCTTTTTTTCCCACAAATAGAGCCTACTTTTGGTGGTATTTTACCACCTCTGCGGTTTTTATTTTTTGCGCTATAAACAAAAAAAGAGCGACAATTTTGAAAAAAACGCATTATTTTTTTATTTTTTGCTATAATAAATATCATATTTTTGGTAAAAAAAAATCTCAATAAGCGTATATTGATTGGTTTGCACAAAAGTTATAGCATCTACAAAATAGGGGATAGATTTATAGCATCATTATTATTTTTTTTTTTCACTAGTAATGGCGGCGATCTGCGATTTTTATCATGACTGTGACATTATGGCGGACACGTCAGACAATTTTGACACATTTTTGGGACCATTGTCAATAATACAGCAATCAAATGCAATCAAATGCCTTGATTACTATAAAAATGTCACTGGCAGTGAAGGGGTTAACACTAGGGGGCAGTGAAGGGGTTAAGTGTGTCCTAATGTGTGTTCTAACTGAAGGGGGATGGGGACTGTGAAGGAAAGATAACAGATCCTCTGTTCATACACTGTACGATCTGTCTGTTTTCCCCTCAGAGAACCAGCCACAGGGTGAAGCAAAGTTACATAACGTAGTTTTGCCCAGCCGTGCCATTCTGCCACAGTGCAACTGCGGCGGCTGGTCGGCATGTGGTTAATATCTGTACCAATTGTCTACAATGCTTCTGTTATGGCATACGGCCACAGCAAAGGGACTGCCACCACGTGGGCCTATTTGTAATCTCTCAGATGACCTACCTTGATTGTCACATGTTTATATCCCAATTGTCAAAATAGTGAGAAATTAGCAAATATTCATGTAATATATGATGATCTGATTTGCATTACTGATTTATATATTATGTTTCTATTCATCTATAGTGGCACTTTATGCAGTACTTTACAAGTCCCCTAAGGAAGCCAGTGATTGGTGAAACATGTTGAGCTGAAGTTACTGCACCTACATTATGGCCGCATGGATTTTCTATGATGTTTTTATGAATATCACTGCTTTTGATGTTTGTATACTACAATAAAACGTTGATGATTTTATGAATATATTGTGTAATGTAAATTGTGGCACCCTAAAAATCCTGTTTTTTTTTTTTTTGTATATACATTTTCTGAAATTATTTGGTGGGATGTGGTGCCTTGATCCTTGGATACCCGGGCTAACTACTATATTGAATATAAATCATCATAACCCCAATGTACAATATGAGTATAATACATTGTTCATTATTATTTGGTAGAATTACAGGAAAAAGTAGTTTCTATTGTACTTTATAGAACTAGAAAATATCTAAAACAGTTTTGATTTCACTGGAAATGCATAAAACCTCCTTTGAATGAATGAATGAATGAAAAATTTATAGAGCGCTGCAAATGCGAACTGAATCGCCTCAAGGCGCACTCATCTAACCCTCCTTCGCCTCAATTAAAATTCAAAATAGTTCAAAGATTTTTTACATATACTGCAAGAACACACCTGTTGATATTTGATAAAAGAGTTGATCATAAATCACTGGAAAAATGTTTTCAAAACAATGTATAAATAAAATATGGGGGTTCTTCAATATGGCAAATGTTCACAACCAAAAATGCATTATAAATTACTATACTTACTACCAT